>CM039733.1:9163618-9763618 GCA_022539455.1 Dendrobium nobile | reverse complement strand
GGCAAGTTCCAATATAAGACGAGAGATTCCGATAGAGATGGAGAGAGAGAGAGAGAGAGAGAGAGAGAGAGAGAGAGAGAGAGAGAGCTGAGCGATGAGGGCCGGGTCGCAATGCGAAAATAGCAAAGCCAAAGCCAGAGGAAGAGAGAGAGAGAGACGCCCGTGGATTTGGGATCATCAAATACCAGGGCGGCTTCGAAACGAGTTTGATCACAGCTGTTGGAGATGAAAGGATTAGGCGACAACAGCCGTTGGATTGTGTCAACCGTGTTTGGCGACGCGGTAGACGAAATCCGCGTTTGTGCCGGTTACAGCACGACCTCAGGCGGTTAGCCCCTGCCCCCTCATGTTACACGTCCAATTAAAATTTTAAATAAAAATAAAAATATCAAACTGCTTACGAGAAAATAAAAAATAAAAAAGAAAAAAAATACTTTAGATGGGAAAAAACGATATGGAGCCCGCAAGTTTTTTTTTCATTACTTTTCTTATTATAATAGGAAAAAATATCCATAGTGAGCAATAAAAAAAAGAAAGTTAGGGCATTTTTTTGGGTAAATTTTTTTATTAGAAGATCGATTTATTGCTGAAACATTTGCATTATGCATTCTATCAGAAAAAGTAAGTACAAGAAAAGGGCAAATAAAAAGGTCCTAAGAATGACTATGTATACTCAAATCATTACTAAGGCTCTTTGGGCACAAAAATGGGCTGCACAATTGAATCTCCTATTCACATGTCGAAAAATGACATTGTGGAAGAGCATGAGCCAACTGAAATGCTCCCCAAATTGAGGTTGAAAATTCCAACATTATCGTTTTTGGCAATTCTGAAAAATATGGACAATGTGTGCATTGCCACTTTCAATGATAACCCCAATATTATCATACATCCAATCATGGGTTACACGACTGATATAATACATTGCTTGGAGCTCAACAATGGAGCTATCCCAATGCACAATACCCCGCCTAGCAGCCATAATTAGATTTCTATTTTCATCCCGGATTACGTTCCCGATTTGGAGGGGGGGGGACAAAAATAACTATAATATTCTACTATATGAGATCAGGTACATGAATCTTTTCTCTCCAATGTATCATATTAAGAGTCAAATTCTCATTTAAGGTTTCATTTGGGGTAGATTTCTTAATATTTTCTAAAACAGCTTTTTAAAACAAAATATTTTAAGTAACGAAATAGCAGTAGCCCAAGCTGTCCCAAATGAAGTCTAAATCTAATAAACAAAATATAATTAATACTTTCTAATCTAGGTTTTTAAGTCTACTTTTACATTTTTAACATGGCCTGAAATTAATACATCAAATTTGATAAGTCACCAAAAATAGATTTGATCAGGCACAAATCTCAGGGCATATACAGATTGAAAACTTTCAAAAAAGAATTTGAGGCCGTATGAACTTTAATTTCAATAAATTTATATTCAAACCAAATGTCTTAACGAGATAAATCCAACGACATCAAAATTGGTCAAATCCAATCCCAAATGGGCCCAAATCAACTGCTTGAAGCATATTTAGAAGTTTTAAAATATTAATTAGGTAATCAAATGATATTTAAATATAGCATGTTTATAGTAGAATCGAGTGGCTTGATGAGATGAGCCAACGAGCCCACGGTTGCTTGATTTTGATATCATTTAGAAACATAAATGTTGAAGAAATAATCCCTAATTGGGGGAATCAATATGGGTTGTATGATGGAGCACTTTGAATTTGTTCTAGATCTTCTTCATATTTTTAGGGTATGCCACTCCCAATAAATTTATAAACAGGCCCCACACTTTGCCTTTGCCTAAGGAGGAGACTGGAACCTTGGGATATAGATCCAAGAGAGCTCTAAAGCTTGAAGAATCATGGAGCTCCATACAAGCACAACCGCCTCCAGACTTTCACTAGTTGATTGTCGTCGTGCCTCAATCCAGCCGCCGCCGCCAAACCTTAGGCTAGTCGCTGCCGTTGAACCTCCATGTCAACTAACCTCCGTTTAGCCTCTGCCGCTAGGCATTTACTCGACCATCATTGTTTGACTTTACACTTAGCCACGACAGTCATAATTTTCGCCTCCTTACCACTGTTTTCAAACCTTCCATCGATTACAACCTTCAAATCACTGTTAACCAACTACGGTCATCAACCAACATTGTCTAAACACGGTCCTTCCGACCTCCATCGCTAGCCGACTACGGTCCTTGGCCACCATCCCCCAAATATGGTCATTAGACCACCGTCACCAAAACTACAGTCATCCTAACCTTAGTCACCTACTGACTACAATCACTTCAACTACCATCGCATATTAATGGTTCTTCAGCTATCAGTTGCTTAACAATGGTCCCTCCATCGCCCGATCATGGTCATTCTGATCTCTGTCATTGGCCGACTATGGTCCCATACCACTATCGCTCAACTATAGTGTGATGACCCAAAGTCTAATTTAAATCTTTTATTAGATAACAATCAGAGTTATTTAATTTTATTTATCAGTAATAAAATCAAATATCAGTGGAAACAAATTATAGTGATCAAAATGTTCATATGCATCTCTATTCTCCAAAATTATATACAATACTTAGGAATCTTATAAATACAATTTATCATTTCAATTATGATTACAAAAGAATAACTATAGACAAAAAAATGACTAATAGTAAATCTTGAGAAACCTGATCAATCTTACACTCCTAATCCTCTGTCCTAATCTAAAATTATTGAAATAATATATAATGAGCTAAATAGCCCAACATGTCACCAAATCTTACAATAGAACCAAAGCATGGTAAAGAAGCGGTATACATGTCTAATCAGTTTAGTGCTAGTAATAATCATATGATCATGAATCGGTGTAAAAATAGTAAATCTCACATACAATAGTATTAGAGATGGTAAATAGTAAAATAGTACGTTACAGGAACTAATAAAGCAATACAATATGAAAATATTAAAGTAGTACATGTGTCAAAACTATACAACAGTCGTCGTATTAGTACTATCAATTAGTGACAATCAGTAAATGAATCATATAGATCAATAAAATTAAAGCATCCATAAAGACTATTGTAAATCATATCAATACAGTAAATTGAGAGCAGCAATATCAATGCAGTAAGCTAACAACAGTATGCTTAAAATAAAATGCTTCTGTTCAGAAAAAATTATACAAACTTTAATAACTTCTTTTTTACAAAGTTAAATTCAAAAATATTACAGTAAAATATTTTAGAATAATCATTACGATATCATATATAAAGTCACCAAGTAGAAGTTCAATAAATCCTGGAAAAATACAATAGCATCAGTTCTCGAGAGAATTAAACGATTGAAATCAAAATTTTTTAAAACAAAAGTAGGCTCAGAGTCACATACCACAATTTGAGCAAGTTTTACAAAAATAGTGAAGTGATATGGCAACTAAAATCAGCTTTTCTCTCTTTTTTTTCTCCTTTTTCCTTCCATTCCTCCTCTTCCTTCGTTGGCAAGGCATGACGTTGAAATTCATATTTTTCATTTAAAAAAATTATTTCAAAATTTTGGGTTATCACATATAGTTCTCGGACCACCACCACCCAATTGCAAGTACAGTCTTTCAGACCATTTATGATCCTCAGACCATCGTCACATGGCTACACTCCTTTTGATCTCAATCGTCTGCTGACTACGGTTCCCAAATCTTCATAGTCCGCTGACTACAGTCCTTAAACTACAATCACCTAATTACGATTCATCCAACCTCGATTACTCTTCAGCTATAATGCAATACCCATAATCTAAAATTCAGATAATCTTCTATTAAAGATCATCAAGTTTAAGTAAATTAATAAGTATGAGTCTTAGAATGTTTATTGTGTTAGGGGGTAAACAAGTTTTAGATTCAGAGAAGTGAAAATCTAAGATATAAAATTTGATCTACGAGGACCACAATGCCAGGGTAGTCAGCACCCAGATTTTTAGCTCTTGGTTTTTTGGACAAAAGAATAGGTTTGGAAGTGCTTTGCAGCATCGAGAAACAGCCATCGTCCCAGGTAAGGATATTTAGGGAGAATTTAGAAGATTTCCTGGGAGTGCAGCGGTGCTAGATAGCTAGACATTGCATCGTTAGATAAAAATAGTGATTTTAAAATATTAAAATATCTCATTTCAAGATATTATGGAACTCTATTATATAAAAAAATTACACTTTGAATTTTATGTTTGGACCTAATAAAATGTATCTCTATTATGAGCTACTCTGTTATGCTATGATTGTGAGATGATTATGTGTTGAAATATACTTGCTCTATTATAGCTTTGCTCTGCACTTGTCATAAGTATTTCTTACCACCATAGATGTTTAGTCACACAACAAATTTATTAATAATATGGATGTTGGAATAGTCTTTTGAGTTCAGTCTTTTACATTTTTGAGCTCAAATTGAGTACTAAAATTAACTAGTAAACTAATAGTATGGTACATGATGAAATATATATCTATATATAAACTTTTTTAATCTTCAAAATTTTAAATCATGTTAAAAATATTACTCATATCAACTATTTAATATTAAATATTGTTGTGTCCTAGAGTATTCGCAGCGGTATAGAAATATAAAGTTTAGCGTCTAAGTTGTACGAAGATCCAGCACACAAGCAGATAAGAGAGAGAGTGTAGCGTTCATAAGAGACACCAGAGTTTTTATATGAAAACTCCTTAAAAAGGGGGAAAAACCACGGAGCCTAGTCCAGTTTGAATGAATCCACTAGTATTTGCAGTCGATTGCAAATGAAGCCCTTTTTAGAGAGAAGGCCTTGGCTTGATGTCACAAATATACATCATATAAAGCACATTATATAGTGGGAGTTACAATAATCAATATAGACATATTTGCTTGGTCGGCGGGACCATAGTTGATAGGATAGAGGTCAGAAAGATAGAAGTAACCAGGAGACCGGGGTCAGAAAGACCATTTGTCTGGTGATGTTGGTCGGAATGACCGTAGTAGGCGATGGAGGTCGAAAGGACCATAGTCGGTAGGAGTTAGGGGTCTGAAGATCATAGTAGTAGGGAGGTACTCGAGCAGAACTTCGGGCATCAGGTGGTGGTCCGGCAGAACTCCGGGTCTTATGTGGTGGTCCGGCAAAACTCTGTGCTTTTTGTGGTGGTCCGGCAGAAGTTTGGGCCTCAGGTGGTGGTTCGACAGAACTTCGGGAGTCAGGTGGTGGTATGGCAGAACTTTGGGCCTCAGGTGGTGGTTCGACAGAAGTCTAGGCCTTAGGTGGTGGTCTGGTAGAAGTCTGGGCCTCAAGTGATGGTCCGGCAGAACTCTAGGCCTCAAGTGGTGGTCCGACAGAACTTCGGGCGTAAGGTAGGGGTCCGGCAAAAGTCCGGGCCTTAGGTGGTGGTCCAGCAGAAGTCCGGACCTCAGATGGTGGTCCGGCAGAACTTCGACGGTGGTCGATGAGGAGCAAGCAGGCAAGAGCGATCTTCGATCTCTCTCTTGAATCCTTTGACTTCGGGGTCCCTTTTCAAGAGAAAAAGGGCCTCTATCTATAGATTTTTGGAGTGGCATGGCCCATAAATAGATGGGAGATCAAGGAAAAATGGGGAGTGGTTGGATGGACGGCCGATGTTGAATATCCCTTGATCATGGACCATTTGATGGACATTTGAATGTCTTAGTGATGTTGGAATTCAGTGATCTTTAGCTCATTGGAATTGTCTCGTCGAGCCGCTCGATTCGACTATAAGCATATTATGTTTGGAAACTGTTTGGAAATCCAAATTGTGGTTCGAACCTTCCAACAACGCTTCTAACCCTTGATTTGGATCTATTGGGGCTCAGATTGGGTTAGATTTGGTTTCGTCGGGTGTGTATTCTCGAGATGTTCGGTTCAACTATAAGTTTGCTGAAATCGGAGTTCGTATGGGCCCAATTTTATTTCAGACGTTTCCAACTTGATTTTGCATTGAGAATCGTGCCCGATCAAGATAAATTTTTGATGGTGTATCAAATATATTTTTTTCATGCATATATTTTGATGTGATATTGACACCAAGGCGTTATATAATAAAATATAAAAGATGTAGATATAGGATATGTAAATATATAAGAAATTTGGTATAAATATAATTCTTCCTAAATAATTGTGTTAACTAAAAAATAAGTTCTAAGACTTTTAATCAATTGATTGTATTATATATTCAAGTTGGCCAACAAATTATTTTTTCAAACGTTTAAAACTCTTAAATTCAAATTTTCTAAAATTAAATTTTAAATTTCAAAATTTTTAAAATTTGAATATTTCTCTTTCATTTTTTTAATTACATCTACAACTCAAAATCTGCTATGACATAGTCCCTAACATAAATATAAACATAAAAAATAATGATACGTTTAGTAGCTTAGCTCATAGTCCTTCGTCATTGCATCTTCTTAGTTTCATTCTTGCTTTGAGCTCTAGTGATTGGTCCATATCTTATTTGATGTGTGCCACATAACTATGTCTCTTGGATAGCATCTCTTGCTCTTCATGTGGCTTTGTATTTTCAAGGTTATCAATGTGGAATTGCTCAGATTAATGACTTTGAGTTTGGTCTCTTTGTTATGTTTTTGTCTCGTAGCCGGAACCTGGTAGGCTTCATGCGGCCTAATATCATCTTGTTTTTACTTGATGCAAATATCCCTGGACTTAGGCTTACTATTGGATCTTTGCTTATTTGACATTTTTTAATCCAAAAATTGAGTTTTTGAATAGCTTTTTTTATTTACTTTTAACTTTTTTCTTAGATATCTGCGTAATTGATTTTTATTTTTTTTTCCTATTGTTGTGTGTTGGAACATTCACGCCAGTAGAGAGATATAGGGTTTAGCATCTAAATTTTGTACGAAGATCCATCACACAAATAAATAAAAGAGAGGGGTGCAAGAGTCATCAGAGATACCAGAATTTTTATGTGGAAAACACTTAAGTGGGGAAAAATCATGGGTCTTGCCTAGTTGAAATGAATCAAATAGTATTTGTTGTTGATTACAAAAGAAAATCTTCCTTGGACGAAGGCGTTGGATCAATATATCAAATGCAGGTGAGAATGACCGTAGTCACGCATCAATTGTTTAGAGTTGGCGGAATCTTGTGACATGAGGGCTGTTCTCAAGAGGATGTTGGTCTATTTGTTTGATCGATAGGACTATAGTCGGCAAGCAACAATGGCAGGAGGGATCATAGTCGACGGGCAAAGATTGCAGCAGGGACGTACCGTAGTCTAGCGACTAAGGTCAGAGGGATCGTAGTCAGACTACTGAGATTGAGGGGATCGTTGTGTAGTGATAGAGGTCGGAGGAATCGTAGTAGGATGACAGAGGTTGAAGGGACCGTAGTCAGACGATTGAGATCGAGAGGACCGTTGTCTTGTGACAGAGGTCATAGGGATCGTACGTAATCTGGTGATAGAGGTTAGAGAGATCGTAGTCGGGTGGCGAAAAAGTTCAGAGGGACTATATACAACTACATACATAAATCAGAGGGGGATGGAAGTCAAAGGGGGATGGAGGTCGGAATGGGACAGAGGTCGGAGGGCGATAGAGATCGGAGGGAAACGGAGGTTGGAGGGACCGTAGTGGTGGGAACCAATGGTTAGAGGGACTGTTCTCAGTTAGTGAAGAAGATTTGAGGAAGGTCTGAAGGTGGCTACCAAGGAGATCTCCGATGGCGATGGTCAGGCGAAGGTCAAATAGCGGCGTCTTGGTGGCGCGGGTTTGTCGGAGGTGGCGTCAGGGTGTAGCTCTGAGATTCTTCAAACCTCAGTGTTCTATTGAGTCTCTAGCCCAAGATCTAAGCCTCCAAAGATCTTAGCCCCTATCATGTAGGAAGATGGAGTCTATTTATTGATTTTGAGAGTGACATGCTTCGTAAATATGGAGAAGATCCAGGATAAATTCAAAGTGCTTCATAAGATGACCCATATTTATTCCCTCAATTATAGAGCATTCATTCAGCAGTTAATTGGTTTAATGATGTTGGAATTAAGTGATTTTAGCCCTGTTGGTTTCTTCTCATCGAGTCGCTTGATTTTACTATAAGCATGCTACATTTGGATCTTTGTCATTGAATTAATACTCTAAAGCTTCACAATATACTTTAAGCCTTTGATTTTAGCCTACTTTGGCACATATTGGACTGTTTTTAGTGACGTTGGGTTCGTTTTGCATAGACATTCAGTTTGACTATAAATTTGCTAAGATCAGAGTTCTGATGGTCTTGAATTTAATTTTGAAAGTTTCTTATTAAGTTATACCTCGAGATTCATGCTGGATTAAGATGATTTTTTGGTGATGTATCACCTATTTTTACTGAGGTTTTCCCCCATTTTCTGTAGGGATGCAAATGAACCGAGCTGCTCGTATATATCTCTGCTCGATAAGGGCTCATTTATGTTCGTTTGATAATGTAACCAAATGAGCTTGAACACTCTTAATAAATACTCAATAACTAAATGAATGAGCTTGAATAGCTTGTCGTTCGGTTCATTTATGTTCACGAACAATATCGTTTAAGCTTGTGAAAAAGCTCGACTAAGAAGCTTGATTAGAGCTCAAATAGAGTTTTAAAAATAAATACTATTAAATCTATTAATTTAATACTTTTTTTTTACTTATTTAATATTTTTAACTTTAATCATTTTTATTATACATACTTTTAACTTTTATTTTTACTAATCTGACTAATTAGAAATATTTTATTAAAAATTTCCTCTCCATTCTACTTTTTCCTCTCCCGCCTCAATTCCTGCTCAGAAAAAAATAAATGTTTAAATTCCCGTCTGACCCGCCCACCCTCTCTCTTTATGTTTCATATTTTCCCGTCCGCATCTCTCTCTCTCTCCTTCGTAGCATCAACAAACTAAAAAAAAAATTGTGGGGGTTTAGTCCCACACCGCTCAGAGAGAAGTGATTTTTCTATATAAAAAAACAAATACATATAAAGGCTATTTACTGAACAATGGGAAGCTGGTGGGTTGGGCGGGTTTTTCTTGTTGGGACGATTAATAAAAGAATTTATTTTGTTAATTGTGGTACACTCGGCTCGTTTAATTGGCCACTCGATAAGAGGCTCAACAAGCTTGAAATTAAACAAGCTCAAAACTAAACATGAGCCGAGCTCGAACATGGGAGTTTTAAACGAGCTCAAACAGCTGTCCAAGAAGCTCGACGAGCTTCGAGCATAGCTTGAGCACGGGTATGACAAATGAGCTTGAACTCGAATAGGCAGAAGCTCGGCTCCGCTCTGTTTGTTTGTAGCCCTAATTATTGCCTGGACTTATAAGTCTTATGATTGAATCCATGAGTATTTATCCTTTTTTATTATTGCCAACAATTGCCGCCATCGTCTATAGACTTCTGCTAAGATCTGTTGTTGTTGGGTTTCATTTGTCATTTTGTGGACACTAGACTTCTGCAATCCATACGAAAGAGAGATCAAACATTTTATTCTCAAATAGTCATCTTCTTCTTCAACTATTAAAAAAAAAAGTGTTTTTGTATCTCCTGATATATAGTGAACTTTTCAATTAAGTTAGACCCGTGGTTTTTCTCTTTCTAGATTTTTCACATAAATAATTTATTATCTTATCACTTATTCTGTACATGCTGAATTTTTATCAAAAATTAAGATAGACAAGACATACATTATCAACATAAAATTTTGACACCTAACAAGTCTTATGATTGAATCCTTGATTATTTGCCCTTATTTCCATAGCTTCTTATTTGTTTATTTTTTTAATCTGATTTGTGTATGATTGATTTTTTATCCATATTATTCCTTTTTTTATCAATTGTTGAGATCCACTAAATTTTTTTTAGTTTAATTTTGATATTTAAGTCAAGCTCATATACACATCACTTACGTAAATTTTAAACCCCAAAATTCTTGGTTGATAACTAAGGCCTCATTTGGAACGACTTTCTTGCTGTTTTTTAAATCAACTTTTTAGTATAAATATTCTTTAAACTAGAAATTTAATTTTTAAGAAATAATAAATCTTAAACTCTCAAATAAAATTTCATTTGGGACTATTTTATTACCACTTCTTAAAATAAATTTGTCGTAAAAAATTAAACTTTTTATATAAAAATTATTTTTAAAAATAATATAAAGATGAACTCAACTTTGCTGCTAAAAATTTGGGTTATCATGCAATTACGGAGTGCTCAGCCGCTGCTGTTTGTTGGGGTTGGTGAGCAGACCATTAAATACGTGGCTGTACTTATCACCGTTCGTTTTATACCAAAAACCTAGAAATGGAAAGCCACCTGGCGCATTCCAAGACAAAGAAATGCCACATGGAGAATTCCTTTACCTACCCGACCGATGATCTATTGTTGCTTGCGTGTCTTACTTGTTCTTTACTTCTTCTTTTGACTTTTGATTTTTGTCATATGTTTATTCTGTTTTTGTCTTAGTCTCACAAGTAAATCATTTTGAATAAATAGACGATTAGAGATTGTGCGTGAGGCTCCCTGGTTGAATAAAATTTTTTCTTTCACACGGCTCATGTTTGTATCTTAGTGAGGCCTGCAATGCTTTACGGTGCCGAATGTTGGCCATTAAAAGAGAAGCATAATACTAAATTAAGTGTGGCAGAGATGAGGATGCTCAGGTGGATGAGTGGCTTTACCCTTAGAGATAAGATACGAAATGAGCATATACGTGAAAAGGTTGGAGTAGCTCCAGTAGAAGATAAGATTAGAGAGAGTCGCCTTAGATGGTTTGGTCACATAAAACGGTGGCCTTCTGATGACCCGGTTAGGAGAGTAGAGGTATTAGATTTGACTTATGTTAAGAAAGGTATGAGTAGACCTAAAAAGACTTGGTTAGAAAATATTAGGAATGACCTTTCTTTAGTATATTTAAACGAGAATTTGACTTTTAATAAAACACAATGGAGAAAAAGGATTCATGTAGCCGACCCCACGTAGTGGGATAAAGGATTGATGTTGTTGTTGTTGTTGTATGACTCATGTTCGAATCTCCTAATTATTCCAATAAATAAATAATTGTCATGCCACATACTAATCAGATCATAATTATTTATGTAGTTCATTTTGACATGATGGTTAGAATCTTATTTTGGTTTTGTTTGAGATGGTTTTCTTATTGCTTTTTAAAACAGCTTTAGAGTTCAAAAATTAAAATTTTTGAACTAAATAGCTTCTATAAGAAGCATTAAGAAAGCCGTCCCAAACGGAGCCTCTATCACTTAAGAGATTTTGTATTTAAAGTTTGTCTATATAATGTGTGTGCATTTATGTTTAATTTATTTAAAAGTTCAAAAAAAAAATTTGAGTAAGAATTTATAATTTTTTTTAAGAATCATTTATAATGAAATTCATTCTAAATTAAGAAAATAAAATTGAAATTATAATTTTATATTATTTTAAGCTATTTATTATTAAATATACGACAATAATTCTTTTTATTTCGTGTGTGAATTTATGACTATTTTTTGAAAATAATTTCTAAATTAAATTCGCGTTAAATTAAGAAAATAATTAAAAATGAATTTTTTAATATTATTTTAAATTAAATATTATTAAAATATATGATATTAATTCACATTATGTAAAAGGCTTCATGAGTGAGAAAAGTAACTTTTTTAACCAATTTAAATTCACACCCTTACTATTGGGAGCCCATATAATACATATAATTAACACATGATTTAACATGTATTGGACATACATTGATACTCTATGAGGAAAAAAAATTGTCTAGCAGTGTCTAAGATAATTTTATGATTAAAAATTTAAGATAAGTGATAACAAAAAAAGGGCTTAATAAAAATATATACAATAAAATAAATCTATTTTTTAATAAATATATATTTGATAGTCATTTTATAATATTAAAAAAAAAACATTTTGAGCTTGTTGAACGTAAATTCAAAATGAATTGTGAATCATTTCTTGTATGAAAAAGTATAGAAGAAAAATGAGTTAAAAATAAGTGCTAATCTGTACAACAACAACAACAACATCAAGCCTTTCTCCTACTACGTAGGGTCGGCTACATGAATCCTTTTTCTCCATTGTGTTCTATTAAAAGTCAAATTCTCGTTTAAATCTAATAAAGAAAGGTCATTCCTAATATTTTCTAACCAAGTCTTTTTAGGTCTACCCCTACCTTTCTTAAGATAAGTCAAATCTAATACCTCTACTCTCCTAACCGGGTCATTGGAAGGCCGCCGTTTTATGTAACCAAACCATCTAAGGCGACTCTCTCTAATCTTATCTTCTACTGTGGTTACTCTAACCTTTTCACGTATATGCTCATTGTGTTCTATTAAAAGTGCTAATCTGTAAATGATAAAATTTATTTTTCGCTCCAAATTATAAAACTATGAATTATGAGAGCTAATCACTTAATATATAAATATTATTTCCAATTATCAAGAATAATGGGACTAAGGAAATATTTGATGGTATTATGTACTGTTGTTCTATTTTTATTGTATTTTGATGTTCTTTGCACATTCAAGCATGACAAACTATTGCAATTTTCTTAAACCTGTAATTAATTAATTTTATTCTCTGAACTGTGGTGATAAGTAATTATATTAATTAGTTGAAATATTTAATTAATCTCACAGGATTTGTCGGTGAAGAATGCAGTAGTCTATAAAATAAATTGTTAAACTACTACAATATATAGGTAAATTTATAACATTATATAAATTTTTATATGTAATTATCATGTAATTTTTTTTAATATAAACAAAAATTTTATTACAAATTTAACTAATTATTTATATATTATATTCCAATCATTTTACAATTCATTAACTAAAATTTGTCCTCCCCCCTCCTCTTACATAAAATTCACACAAACTTATCAATAAACAAAAAAAAAAAAAAAAAGTCAACTTCACATCTTCCAATGATCGATCCACCAAGATTTCTATAACGGATCCTTATCCATCGTTGTCAACCTCCATCTCAATCCAAAGAATAACATATCTTCTTAAACTCCTCCACGTGCTCCTCCGCCAGCGCCATGAACACCTCGACGCCTCCCTTCTCCTTCAACGACGGCACAAATATCATCAGCCCTTCCACCGGCAAATTCGGCGGAAGGAAGGCGCACGGCGCACCGCTCCCGAAATCCAGATCGTGGAAATTAAACCTCAGCCAACTATCCACCTCGAGATTCGGGCACAGCGCATTCCCCATCGCCGGAGCCGACGCCGCCATCTCTTCGTCATTCTTCTTTTCCAGCTCACCAAAGTCAATAAACGACCGGAAATAACCCTCGTCGATCCTCTGCACCGCCTCGTGTATTATCTTCACGGCATTAGCCAGCCCGCCGCCTGTCGTTGACGTCAGCTCTCCGACAGTCGACTTTGGGTGGGCCCACAGAACGAAGTTTCCGAATAACTCCATGGGGACCGCGGGGGACTTGAGCCTCGCCCGGCCGTTCACCGCCACCCTGACCTTGGTTGACTCGTCGGCTTTGAGGCCTCTCGCCAACGATATCTTGCGCCAGAGATGGGCGAGGAGGGCCTCGAAGGTGCTGCAGCGGCCTGGCACGGCGGACTTTAGGTTGGAGATGAAGTCCGCCGAGAAGCGGACTTTCAGATTTTCAACGGTGCATGCGGCTTCGATGGAGGAATCAGCGGCTGCAAGAATTTGAAACTATTGTAATATATCCTTTCAAATAGCACGATTAAGCGAAAAAATTCGTATTATTAATTTTAATTAAAATAAATATATATTTGCTCATATTTTTATTTTTAAATTTAATTTGAGAAAATATAATATAAGAATTGAATTATGTTTAAAATAAAGTCAATTATTTTAAAATTCATCCTAATAAAAATTCTAATTATGATATTCTCACAATCTTTTTTACTAAATTATAAGTTATCTTAGCAGATATTGAGTTGGATTATTTTGATTTTAAAATTTTCAAAGAAAAAAATTTCAGTCATATTATTGTAATTAAAATTTTAGCCAACTATCGAGCGAATTTAAATATACCTGAAGACTTGAACTCAATCGCCCGGTGATTGAACTCGCATCTCGGTGGATTTCTCGGCACAACGACGGCGGTCCGGTCGAGAAACGGCAGCGGGTTCGGCGCTTTACCGAAGCGAACCATCTGCGCCCACGCTACGAAAAACATACTCATCGACTGCCCGTCGGCGACTCGATGGTGCGACGTCGAACCGATCACTAGCCCGCCGCAGGCGTAGCGGTTAAGCTGAATTTGAAGAAGCTCCTCCACGCCTTCCCCGATATCGGGGTGAAGCTTAGAAAGATTACTGGTTGCATCGAGAGGAAGCATCTCCGACAAAGTGGCGGAGATCTTGGTTTCGACGACGCGAACGCCGGCATTATTTAGAACTATGCATGGTTGGTGGTTCTGGTCGGCGGAGATGCGGCCGACGAGGTGGGGGAAGTAGGAGAGGACGCGGGAAAGGCCGGATTTGAGGGATTCATTGGAGGGGGTAGGCGGCAGGAAGGCGTAGAGGGTGGGGACGTGGAGGTCGAAGGCGGCGCGGTCGAAGATTGTGAGAGGGACGTGGTTGGGTTGGGAGAGGGGGAAAGAAATGGCTTTGAGGGTGGTGGCGTTGATGACCTGTATTGCCATGGCCGGGAAGAAGAGGAAGAGCAGAAATTGATGGGGGAGTTGGAGATGGGAAGGGGGATATATATAGGTCTGTAGGGTAAGGGAGTTGTTGTGCGAAGGCTCCGAAGAATTATTTAAATATTTCTTTTTTGGACCGTCCGGCCGCAGTCCAGATCTCTAATATTATTATTTTAATTCAACAGAAATGATGACGAGTCGATTTAATTAATTATTTAATAATTGTTCTATAGATTTGAATAATTTTGTATAAAATTTTTGCTGCTTATTGTGTTAATGAAAAGACATGAATATCGACTAGGGGGTAAGTGAGCCGAGCTGGCTCGTGAGCCGGCTCGAACTCGACTCATTAACGAGCTCGCGAGCCGAGCTTATCGAGCTTCGAGTTCGAGCTCGAGCCTACAATCGAGCTTGTATGGTAAACGAGCTCGAGTTTGAGCTCAACCCGACTCGACTCGAAAGCTTATCAAGCTACTCGATATAATTATATATATCTTATAATATTACATTATTTTTTTTTATAATATTTGAAAGCTTATTTTATGAAAAAAACATATCCGCAGTTACAGTTTTTCAATCGAGCTCGAGCTTTCGAGTCGAGCTCGAGCTTTCGAGTCGAGCTCGAGCTTGGTATTTCCTAAACTAGTCGAGCTCGAGCCCACTTGTAGAGCTCGAACTCGAGCTCGAGCTCGAGATTGAGCTCATTAAGGATTAAACAAATCAGGCTTGATAAGGCGCAAATACTTGACTCGTTTACACCCCTAATATCGACTCAGTTATTTATATATATGCTCGTTTGTTATTTAACTAATAGTTTATTAAAAAATTAATAAAATTATTAAAAAAAATGATGTATTTATAATTTATTTGATGATTTATTTTATATTATCATATTAATTTTTGAATATGATATCTATTTTTAAAAATATGCATATTATTAGTGATATAAAAATAATTAAAATGTTAAATAAATAAGAAGATGCATGAATTTAAATATTTTTATAGGACTGAAATTTCACAAAATAACTAAAATAATATCTAAGAAATTACGCTAATTTTAATTAAAATCTATACATTCAATTCACATATTTAAATTATTAGCAATAAATATATAAATAATTAAAAATTATCATATAAATTTGAATAATATTCAAAATTCTGGCATGCACAGCTTTCATTAGATCAATAATAATATTTTTATATAATTTTAAATATAAAATTATTTAAATAAATATAAAAATTTATTTAAAAATATCTTATTGAATTTTCATAATGAAGAACTTAAAATTTTGGAACATAATATTTACATACATAAAAAAATTGTATAATTTGAAAATTTTAAAATTAAATATAATAAGAGTAGATTCTATAAAATATATGATAAATTAATAAAATATTATGATATTTTCAAAATAAATATTTTATGAAATATGATAAAATTAACTTGATGAATTTTTAAGTCCATCATAATGAAATTTGATTAGGGTTTGGTCAATTTATGTCGGATCAATTTTGAGTTGAATCTGAATCCGAATCGTGACCCGATTTTTACAGACCTATCTTATATTACATATATTGGACTATTATTAAACTATCTTTAAAAAATAAAAATACCTAAAATAATGATAATATTAATAACTTCTCAAAGCGTGTTAAGGAAGTGGGTTGTTGGAGTCCGGATGGCGAGTCAATTCAAAGACGCTGAGTCACACGCCGACCGAGTTGTTAAGATAAGGTTGCTGACAACAGTCTTCTATTGAGTATTGAGGACTGGCCCTTGCCGCAGCAATACCGAGGGAGATTAGGGGAGTTAATGACTTGATTATTATAATTTTAAAATTAACTGTCATTATTTTAAGTGATTAGGGGAATTAATGACTTGATTATTAGAATTTTAAATTTAACTGTCATTATTCTTAAGCGCGTAAATTTTAAGCGTTTTAGTTGAATTAGGGATTTAATTTTTCGTCTCACTTTGAACTGAATAAAAATCGAGGTCTGAATTTCAATTTCCGTAATTAAATTTAGGCTTTGTTTGAGATGATTTTTTTACTCTTCTTAAAATAAATTTTTAGTACGAAAATTTTAAATAGTAAAAAAGCCGTCCCAAACGACATCTTAGCTTGGTTATTACCAACTCGAGCATGAATTAATAGTAATTGAAATTGATTATGATTTTTATTTTATTTTTTTATATTGATGATCGTTAAATAAATTTATGAATAATTTTAGGATGATGGTTTTATTTATGATTTATTTTATTAAAATAAAAAAATCATATTTTAAAAAATTATAAATATAGATATTTTATGCTTTCATTTACTTGAATTTAATTAGTAGTGTTCTTTTTAACTTATGAAAAAATATTTTGAAATTGATGATTTTAGTATATGCATAAATAGTTTAAAATATAATCAATATTTTAAAAAATAGTCTTGCTTGCATCAATAATACTAACATTTATTCTACACCACTTATAGGACACCAAAAAGCATATTAATCAAGTGCGAATCTCGAGGCAAAATTCTATTAGAAATATCTTAAACTAAGTTATGGATCATATAAATTACAAAATTTAACAAATTTATAGTCAATTGAATGTCTTGAAGAAACAAATCTAACGACACAGAGATTTATCCAAACTGAGTGCAACTAAGCCCAAATCAATGACCCTAAGCATAATATGAAATTTCAAAGTATAAATTGGGTGACCAAATGATCTCCAAACATGGCATGCTTATAGTCAAATCAAGCGGTCTGACGAGATGAATCCAACAAGTTCAAGATAACTTAATTCTGATATCATTTAGGCACCTAAGTTCTAAAAAAAAGATCTATGATCGACGAATCAATGTTGGCCATTCGATGGAATGCTCCAGATTTGCTCTATATTTTTCTAATATTTTATGAGACATGTCAATCCATAAAATCTATAATAAGCCCTCACTCCCTACATAGAAGGGACATTTAACTAAAGATTTAAGAGAGCTTTGAGGCTTCAAGTATCCTAGAGTCATCCTAGGGGCACTACCACAAGCAAACTTTCATCGGTCGACCTTTGCCAGCAGACTTTTGCTCAACCAACTACCTTCAGACCTATGCCCGGCTGCTGATTACTAGACCTTTGCCTGCCATCGTCGCCCAACCTTCATCATCCAACCATTGTTGTATCTCTACATGTTCATCGCTAACGAACTGGCCTCCGTCAAGCCTCTGAGTGCCAACATACCTCTACCTGTCGTAAAATGTTTTCGGACCTCCACCCTGCCTCCCGATCACCATCTACTGCTAAACCTCCTTGTGCCAGCTGACCTCCTCCCCGCTTCCTGGCCGCCCAACCTCCCATAGCCTGTGATTGCGAGCTAGACCTCGGCTTGGCCGCCTCTGTCGTCTAACATCTGATGGACCTTCTCCCAGCCATTGCCACAAGACTTTCGAACTTTGTCGCCTACAGAACTTAATCCTCCGACTACTGTCGCCCGATTGTGGTCCTTCTAACCCCCATCGCCCGATCATAGTCATTCCAACTCCCGAGCACACATACAACTTTCGATCGATTCTCCTAACTATTATAATCTCACCATCTCCAAGTTAAGGGACAGGTTAGCTCTTATAGCTTACTCAAACATAGTGAAATATCTTCACCTGAGCAAGGCCCGGTGGTTTTTCCCTTTTTGTAAATTTTTTTGGTTTCCTAATTCTCTCACTTATCTATTTGTTTGCTTCATATTCATACATTACTAAGACGAAAAACTCTCTCTCTCTCTCTCTCTACCCGTCCCTAATCTACTTGCCTGCAACCACAATTATTGATTTTAACTCAAAATAAAACATCTTTTTGCATTATATCGACATATTCTTGAATAAAATGGAAATAAACAATCATGACTTATTAGGAGAGATTAATGAATAGAGAGCAATAAATCTTACAAGTTCATGAGAATGGATGAGGAGATTAAGATATTTAGTGTGGTGGCTTCATGAAATAAGGAATTTTGTCTGGAGTGGGTAGTTGAGAGCCGAAGAGAAGAAATCTAAGAAGTTAGAAAAATGTGGAAAGGGTAAAAAGAATATGTCCAATGTAAGGAAAAGGAGAAATTTTTTTCACAAAGTTAAAAAAGTGGAAGATTACATGTTGCGCACTAATAATATTATATCTTTTTCAATTTGCAATTGATAGAGTCACTGCATGAGGCTTGAATTTATCTCCTCATTGTCTTTGAAAATGGGCTATTTGTAGGCTTGATTTTATCTCCTCATTGTATTTGAAAAACTCATTTTTCACTTCAAAATACAATAATATTTCAAAATGCAGTAACTCATTTTCTATCAAATTCTATTTTCTAATGCAAAAAAACAGAATATTCTGTGTATATTCATTCACATCTTGTATTTTATATTTATTTTTAAACATATATTTATATTAATAAATTATTAATAATAAAAATTCACACTTAAAAAACTAAAATTAATAATTTAATTTTAGGATAAAAAAATTAGTATGGGTGAACAGTGCGATGCCAATATTGAAGTAGCACTCTTTACTCCCGAAATTAAGCGAGATTTGTGGTGTTCGATTGAAGCTTTTGGCTGACGGTATGCAGGTGTTTCAGGTTTTGTTGCAGATGGTCTTAAGAAGATAATAATGTTGGGAGACGGATGATTAACATTAGATAAAGTAGACAAAAGCTTCGTTTGGGACAAATTTCTTAGTATTTTTTAAAATAATTTTTCAGTTAAAAAAATTTATACTAAAAATTTTTTTTAGAAAACATTATAAAAGTTATTCCAAACGAAATCAAAATAGCATAGATCAAATAATCTTCAAATCGTAGTTAAACATGTGAATTATATTAGTAATATACTTTTTTTTTTAATATAACATTACATTCCACAAGAGAATAAGGATATTTTTATTGAAATTGTTGTCTTTAAATTTAGATTTTGGTGCGACAACTTTCTTACAATTTTATAAAAATGTTGTAGAGAAAATAACATTCAAAGTAACTTTTGAAAATCATTATAGAAAATAGATTCCTAATATAATTTTTTTTAAAATGAAAAAATAGCGTTCAAATATAAATTGTGATCGTAGCCTACAAAGCAACACAATAAGAAAGTTGTTCCAAATAAAGCCTTAATTATGAAATTATTGTAAAGAAATAATATTTAAAAAAATCATTATAGACTTTATTTTGTGTTGAATAAATTTTTTTTTGGAGGCATTTAGGTCAATTAAGACAAAACTTACTCAATATCTCTTAATTGGGAGAAATTATTTTGTGCGAAGACCGGACACAAAATGATATCCGAAGACCAATCAGAATGCACCACGTCAACGGTACCGAGCACAGGATGACGTGGCGTATTCTGGTTGTTCTCCTGACGGCTTTCGTCGTCCGCACAAAATAAATTTTTCTTAATTAGTGATCAAAGCTCTCAACGAAGAGACCAAGATGAGCTCAGTAATAATTTAACGGGGAGTCACACATTTGATATTTGACCTGACTTAAAACAACTTGAATCAGGATATATTTTAAAATTTTCACTTTTATTATAAAATTAGTACAACATATAAATATTCAATCGGTTTTAATCTTATTTTTATTTTAAAATAAATCTAAAATTTTTAAGCTTATCCTAAATATAATTTAATGATTTTTTGTTAACATCATATGGACAGGATTAAAGGCTCAGCCTTTGAGCAGGAACTGGTCTCAGAAGAAGTTGCGTGTGCAGCAAATTAGTGGAAAAATACCAAATTTGAGTGAGGAGCACTACACGGTTTTAAATTAAAAGAGATGAGCTAAATATTGCTTATTTACAGTTAATAAATAAATTTAAAAATACAATATATTCAATACATAAATATATGAATTATTATTTAAAATATTAAATAATTTATAATAAATAAATAGAAAATCGTTAATATGGAGGTTAAGGATATTTTTGGGACAACTTTTTTATTGCTTTACTTTTTAGACTGCAATCATATTTTCTGTTTTGCTATTATATTTTCTTTGCTTCCAAGAAATTTCTTTGCTTAGAAGCGGCTTTTTACAACAGTTTCTAAAAAAGTTACTTTTCCAATGATAACTTTACAATCAAGTTAATAGAAAGCTACAGTCGTCCCAAACAGATCCTAAATATGAGAAGGTTAAGATTTCAGCTTCATTTGAACGGCTTTCTTATTGCTTCTTAAAGCAACTTTCTAATATAAAAATTAAAATTTTTGTACTAGAAAGCTGCTTAAGAAGAAAAAAAAAGCCGCCCCAAACGAAGCCTTCATTTCAGATAACTTTCTTACTACTTTTCTTTTCAAATTGCAATTATACTCTCTTTGGCTACTACTTTTTCATTATTTTAAAGAATTTTTTTTACTTGAAAGTTATTTTCTACAACAGTTTCTTAAAAAAAATTATTTCTCATTTACAAAAAGTTGTAGCCATCCCAAACAGGGCACAAATATTAAATTTAATTTTTTTTAGTGGCATTTCTTTTTAATTAAAAGATTTTTTATGACCTTGAAAATGAAAAAAAAAAGGTAAGATATCCCAATCAAACTTTTTTATTAATAAGAATTTTAAATTTATTGAATTTATTTTATAATGAGTATACCAAATATTTTTATTTATTATTTGTAAATTATATTTATAAAAAAAATTTGGATGATTTTGAAATAAATTTTGATTCTGGCCACAAATTTTTTTTTTTTGAAAATTAATTTCAAAGAAAAAAAATTTATAATCTGCCCATAGGATCAATTCTTCCCATTCAAACCCTACCAACCCTGGTGGCCCTCCTTTCTCCTTAAGAAACCACGTCGCATTTGGCTTCTTGCGTGATCTGTATAAGTTTCCAATTTGAATTGAAGATGAAATATGATTAAATAGTTTGATTTTTTTTGATTTGGTGAATTTTATTTGAGGATGGAAGATTGTTAAGACATTAATTTTTTTTTAATTAGGATTAAGTTTAGCAACCCGAGTTAGATTCTTGAAAGTGACTTAAAGTAATGTGTGACTCAGTCGGGGCGTAATTGAGTCAGACCGGCTCGTGAAATAATTCGGGCTCGACTGGATAAATGACTCATGAGTCAAAATAGATGAGCTAACAAGCAAAATTTGAGCTAATTCTACGTCGACTGATTAACTTGTCTGGCAGCTTATGAAAATAATATTATAAAATATACTTAAAATAGAATTAAACTCAATAAATTTAGTAGAAAATTATTACAAATATTTAGATTTTTTTTTTAATTCTAAGTCATTTATTAGTATTTTTTATTTTATTTCATGTTATTATTATAATAGGGATTATAGAAAATATGTGTTCACAGACGGACTACTCTACCAAACATTAGAGCTAAATCTTGTCAGTATTCTAGAGATTGTGGTGATTTATGATGATGATCATTGATGACAATGATGTTTGTTGACGACAATAATTGGTGGTAGGTGGTGGCGGTAGTCGGTGGCGGTGATAGTTGAAAAATACAAGAGAGTTCTTTCTAATTCTCTCTCTCTTTTTATTAGGTTCGGACACCGACGTAGCTCTACATCCAGACGTCAATAAAATGTCGCCACGTGATCTTACTCTTTACAGCGCGACCAGACGACCCGACCCGGACCGGAACGCAATATTACTATGTATTAGTTGATTTGTACAGACCAGTGTATTGCTAGGTTTTGCTCGGTATTGCTCGATAATGAGAAATATCATTCTGTCAAGACCAATACCTAGTTTGCTAGGTATTGCTCGGTATTGGTCTTGACAGAGCGGTATTTCTCGTTATTGCCAAGTAATACCTAGCAATACCGAGCAATACCTAGCAATACACAAACATAGCTATAACGGGTTTCCGTTCTGAGCCGGGTCGTCGGGCCGAACGGTAAAGAGTAAGAGCACGTGGAGACATTTTATTGGCGTCCAGATGTAGAGCTATGTCAGGTGTCTGGACCTAATAAAAATTCCTTTTTCACCCCCTTCATATGTAAAATGGCTATATATACATGCTTTTTAAATTTGTCATTTTAGCAATTTGAGCAAGAATCTAAAACACTCTATCTTATGGTCCATATCAATTCCCTTGATTATGAAATATTCTTTCAACATTTAAGTGCCTTAATTATGTCAGAATTGAATGATATTGGGCTCGGTGGATTCGTCTCATCGAGACGCTCGATTTTACTATAAGCATGACTAATTTGAAGATTATTTGGTCATCCAATTAATGTTTGAAGTTTTCTATCATACTTCAAGCATTTGATTTGGGCTCCGATTGGACCATCTTTAGTATCATTTGGTTCATCTTATTGAGACATTCAATTTGACTATGAACTTGCTAAAATTAAAGTTCAAGTAAATTTGAATTTAATTCCAAAAGTTTTCAATTAAAATTTAGCCTTGAGATTCATGTCAAATCATGTGAATTTTTTTTGAAAATATATCAAGTCTCAAGATGAGGGCAAATTATTGCGTCCGGTGTCCGGATTCGTCTAGACACCAATCCGGTGTCGCCACATCACCCAAATATACCGGGACTCAGTGTATTTGGGTGACTTGGCGTAACTGGATTGGATGCCTGGACATCCGATGACCGGACACAATAATTCGCCCAAGATGAGGGCCTTGATGCTACTTCCACCATTAATGCATGCAATGCCCAACACCCATATACCTTAACATACTGTATTTTTCATTAGAATCACAAGCATGATATGAAAGAATGTCACCAACTCTAATGCTTGATTGAAAAATTGATTATATAAAATAGAAAGAGTTTGTCCTTGCTAACCTAGGACAACAATCAAATAAGTCATATGCGGAAGAAAAGTATAATGAGCCTATTCTAGCACACCCCACACATCGCAGATGTAGCATAATGAGCCCATTCTAACACATACCATACACATCACAGAGTTAGCTGCATTCATACTCAAAGAAGTTAAGACTATCATACTCCTTTCATCTTTTCTCTTAGTTTTAAGGAATTTTCATCTGTCTGAGTATTATTGGCATAACCAACAGATAGTCACTACTTCGATTTAAAAGAGAAAGAACTAAATGAGAGGAATAATTCTAACTAAGGTCTAGGTACTTGTTTGAACTCCTTGAAAAGCTACAAATCCAAGTACCACTACAAGAAAAGATAATCCAAGTCTCTGTTTTGAAAAATGGCCCAAAAAAAGCCCATTCTTAAGGGCAAATCTTAAAGATGAATAGCCCAAGAAGATGAAAGCTCTAAAAAAAGATAAATCATATCCACATATGATAGGTTTGTGACTTGCCAGATTCCAAAATATTTACTCTAGTCTACAATGGCAAGGTCTTCTCGCAGCTATGCAGCTTAGGTTGCCTCAAGTTCTTGCTGCAATTGCTCTTTTTGATTAGTTGTGATGACAGAGTGTTCATTATTTTTTTTTTCTAACCATAATTATAATTTCATTTCCATTTGACTAATGATTTCTCATTACTTCCTAAAAATTCTTGCGGTAGAAAACTACTTTGTACGATTAAAATTACAAATATTGTTTGGTAGGTTTAAAAAAATAATTGTTCAATTTTTTTTTAAAAAGAATATATTTATAATATTCACATCAACTTTTAAAAAAATTATTTTCCTCATAATTGCTTCTAATTTTATTAAACGTTGCAGTTGTCTGAAACAAACCTTAGGTTTTGCTATAATTTTAATCTACAAGTCCTTGATGTCCAAGGACTTTGCATAATCTATTTCTTTCTCCTCTATATGAACAAATTTTTTATTTTTTCTTGCTATATGAAAAGTAAATTGTCAGCTAGAGACTTTTTTTTTTTGGGACTGGGAGTATCGGCCTTCGGCCACTAATCTCCCTGGTCGACCTAACATGCAACCCACACCAATTTACACGGGCCGACATTTAAGGCTGTCATGAAGCGCCGAGGGGATTCGAACTTGGTACCTGGCCTTTGGCCAGCCAAGTCTCTACCACCAGGCCACCCCGTGGTGGGTAAATCGTCAGCTAGAGACTTGCCTGCACTATTAGAATAGAAATAAATCAACTAAATTAGCTTGTATTTCTTGCTGTCCAATAAGGGCCTGACACGTGTATTAACGATGATGTAATCTCTATATATACTTCATCTATCTATCTGCTGGACAACACATTAATACAATTCTTGTCTCTATCATCTCTGTTCTATCTACCTTCCTCGGTTTCTTGAATCACTTCAATAGAAAATAGAATCTGACATTAAAATGCAAAATTAACAAAAGGCACCCAAAAAAGTAAGCTCTAAACTGTATTGACTATCATACATATATAACATTTTTTATTTCATCAAACAAAAAGAATTAACTGCAATTACTAAGGCTAATTTTGAGAGGGCTTGCTTGCTGCTTTTTAAAGCAAATGAAGCCTAATTTTCCTTAGCACGAGGTACAATACCATGAAAACAAGGCTAATTTTGACATTCTACTTAACTCATTGTACATTCATATGCAGTATGGAAATTCCATGAATAACTGAAGGAAGCTTTGGCTACCTCAACCCATTAACAGATGAACCTGTTCACCTTGGGGCTACAATCTAGCAGGAAAGAAACAACAGCTGTGTGTGTTCGATAAAAAAAAATATATAAAACTCATTACTATGAACATCAGAAAAAAAAAATTTATTTAATAAAAAATTTAAAAATAAACCAAAAAAAAATCCATATTTCCCTCTTTTTGGGTGCGATATTTCTTTTCATCTAGTAGAACATAGCTGCTTGTAGTATTTGGCTCTTTCCTGCGACCTACTTCTCTCACGAGGCTGATCTCCAGGTATCTTGATTTCTCTGCTAAGTCTCCATGCAAATAATTACATAAAACAATTCTGAGTTGATGAGACTGAACATTTGTGTGATGTGTGGGGGCAGATTCTCTTTTGGTTATTTGAATTTCTGAACTCTACCACTTGGCCCACAGTCCAGTGATATGCAAGAGAGATTTAGGTTCGTTTGGGATGACTTTCTTATTGCTTTTTAAAGCAACTTTTTAGTATAAAAATTATTAAAAAACTACTTTAAGAAGGAGTTAGAAAGCCATTCCAAACGGAGCCTTAGCTCATATCAAAAACTTCTCATGCAGCTGCAGACCATTAAACAAGATTTCTAAAGATGTTCTAGCGAGAGCTAAGTCTGCAAATGGTGAAATGCAATTCCTGAGATCCATTATGTCAAATCTAGGCTGCAGGAGGCAATGCCAAACTGGTAGAGCTAAGTAACGCGATCCTTTAATTTCTTCAAGAATTTGAGTGTCTCAGCGTATGATGGATCGGTTCGATTGACAGGCTTGCATGAGTTGATATGATCCGTTGCATCCAACACCTGTGGGTGCGTCACATAAAAGACAAATTACTGATGGATTTCCAATGAACATTCCGTCAATTAGTGTTGCTGAAATTCCGTCATTATTAATAACTGTCAGAATTTTGATAAACATTAGTAGATTATGCAAAGTTACTGACAGTTTTCCCCAAAACAAACTTACTCACTACTAGAAAACAAAAAGCATTGGAAAACCATAAATTTTATGCCTGGTATCTTTGAATCTGTGCGGTTTTAATTAAATAAAAAATAATATGGACATCAAAAAATAAGGTAGTAGTACAATGAATGTCTTAAAACAATATTTTACAAGATACTTTGTAATTTGGTTACGTTCTTATATTGTGAAAATTTGCACAGAGGAAGTTTAGTTGCCTATCGTCATAGAACAATGAGCAATTCTGATATGTGCCAAATTTTGCTTTAACTGTTACAATGTGATGAAATATATGCTAATATAATTAAAAAACAAATGTTGGGAGCTATAAGGGTTAGAATCCTTTGAGATTTTGTCTATGTTAGAGAATATTCTGGTGTCTATAAGATATGTTCTGGTGTGATAAGCACAAAATAGAGACATAAGGGGCCAGAATCCTTTGAGATTTTATCTGGGATCATAATATGTGATAAGAACTGCCTTGTGATATAAATTGTTCTATAATTTATCTACTCAATATGGTTATCTATTCAATATTGTTATTTAAATAAATTGGATAATTGCTATGCTTTTATTTTCCGTCTCACTATATAGAATAATTTATTAGATTGGATTCAAATGCTTCTAAATATTCAACAAAATATTTAATAAAAAAGAATTTAAAAATTTAGGTTGGTTTGTGTGGCATGCTGAGCTGTTATAGTTCACTGTGATTTTGTTTATGATTTTTAAGATCTTGGAAGGGGAATGAGATTGTTAATTAGCAGTTCATGATCAGATATAAGTTTATAGGTATTTTTCTATTTTGATTTTTGTACAATAATGGCTTGTTTATTATTTAGTTTAGTTATGTAGCTTCTGTATATAGTTGCTGCAATATAGATATATTTTGATGAAATGAAAGAAATATTATTGATGAGTTTATTTTCAGTAAGTAGATGTTTAGTAACTTTGTAGCTTATAGTTTATTTAAAATGATTGGAAGAGAATCTTAAACATTCAAAAACTAGATCTTGATATTTGTTTGTCACAACTCAACATGATAGGACTTATCCTGATCGGGTTGGGTTGTGACACATGTGGATTTGGAGATCGTGTGTGCTATGCTGGAGCGAAGGGGAGCAAAACACTCCAGTGAGGAGTTCTTCAACGATCTCCTGCTTTTATGCAACAACGCCATCATCTTCTTTCGTAAGGACTTGTTGAAACAGCTGCTCCATCCAACAATCCAACATGACACCAAAGAATAGGAATGTCACTAGTTTTCTTGATTGTTTGAGGAATTCATCTACGGGAACACTTCTAACCTCGTCGAAAAGCTTTGGTGGTGGATTCAATGGTAATCCGCAGATGAGGGGTTTGGCCTTGCAATTGATTAAGAGTATTTTGGCAAGGTGCTATTAGAAAATGAGAGCGCATTGTCCCTCTTGCACTTGATTTGTTGATGAGGGCTATTTTTATGTCCCATTTGCTCGAGTGAAGGCTACAGAGATGATAGAAGCACTTTATCCTACCTTGAAGGAGCTGGCGCTTGCTGGTTTTCTAGTTCCCACTACCAGCCTTCATAGCCAGAATTATGAAGAATACAAGTTCTCACCACCGGCCTTAATTACTAGAATTTTGAGGAATATAGGTTCCCACCACTGGCCTCATTACGGAATTCTAAGGAATACTGGTCCTTTTGCTTCCTTTATATGTCCAAGACCGAGGAGAGATCGAACAAGAGGGCTCCTCTTGCGTGCATCTTGGGCGGAACCGAGCAGAGCCGAGTGAAAGCCTCCTGTGTGCATCTGGAAAGAGCTGAGAGTTCCCTCTCATGCAGGTCTAGGTCGGGACAAGCAAGAGTGCAAGACCCACACTCCTTCATGCGATCATACAAGAGGGATCATAAGCCTTACATGCGTCTGTGCAGGGTCGATCAAACAGGAGTGTTCAGGTGAAGTCGAATGACAAGTTTGCATTGGGTTGAAGGATGGCTTGATCTGATGGGAAGAGATTTGCGTGCCAAATGCTGAGCCACCTAAGATATGTTTTTCTGTTGCTGTCCTTGAAGCTTGCCGCAACCCTAAAAATAGATTTTTTTCCTATTGTCGTGCATTTATTGCTGGCCTTCCCTTGTGGTTCTCTCATATTTATAACCAATGCAGCTTTCATTGATGCCCAGCTTACTATAGTCTTCATTGCTATCCTTTGCCACTGAAATGTCTGAAGCTAATTTCTTCCAAAGATTTGAAAATAGAGGACTCTAGGATGCACCAAGGGATTTGATAACTCTACTTTTTTGGGACTTATTACCAAGCTGGGAATGACAGATTTGTATTCTCTAGCTTGAGAGGGAGCGTTAAATCTCAGCTGTCCCTTGACACTTGATCCAACGGTCAGGATGGGAATATGTGGAAGGCTCACCTAAATCACACCGATCTCCTTCCATATTCGGGTAGCTGATCTAGGAAGGGTTATATTAGGGCAAGTATACATGATTCCGTATTTATTGTTTCTTTACCATAATATATTGTATAGATCTATAAATAGAGATCATTTTGTATAATGAAAGAAAACTTTTTCCCTCTCCAATTCTCTAAATTTAATAGTGGCCAAGTATGTTTCTAATTTGTTGCGAAATCATTAAATATAGCACTTACAACTAGTTCACCAAACCCAGGGTAGGCAGATTCCATTGGTACAATTTCCAACCGAAAGGCCCATCCACCATAACCTTCAACAATTGGAGTAACTTGGGTCTGCGAAAGTGCTTCAAGATTAATCAGCTCAAAAAAGAAAAAAGAAAAAACACAGGTATCATACCAGGTAAATGTCTTTACCTCACTGAAACTAAGAACCTCAAGATATCCTTTGTTGTGAAGATGGCGAATAAAGTCATTCAGCTCTACCAGCCTTGGAGATCCACTTCTAAGTTCTCCAATCTAGAGGACAGGAAAAATATTTACAGCAGATAATAAAACAAGCGGATTCACTGGATATCCTAGCCTCAAAATTAGGTCCTAAAAGTATCTTACCGTGGGTGCTGGACGCAGTATTAAGCCCATACGCCAAGGCATGTCTGCAAGTTTGCTACCAAAATGTGGGCAGCTATAGAAGATCTGAAATAAAGATGCAAAAAATTAAAAGAATTTGATTGGGCCGGTCTAGAAAGAGTTGTTTCAGAGGCATACTATTCCAACAGTGTTATCAAGAAACTTATTGAGTTTATTCAGTTTGGCTTGATAGAGCATCTGCTTCACAACAAGGCCTCCCATGCTGCAATATTCAACCCGTGCCGTTAGAATTACAAAGAGCTCCGTTAGTTTCAAGAATAAAATAAGTGGACAAAATGCACATGGTTCCAGTAAGTAAGATGTCAACGTCGCCCCCAAATAAATTAGAAAGGAACATAAAAAAGGAAAAAAAAATTACAAAATACAAATGTCCTGGATGAATTTCACAGGAAACGTTTTTACAAAACATAACTTCATACATACCATTTACGAAAAAGCTAGAAAAAAACAAAAGACACCGATACACAATTATAAGAATCCCAAACAACATTGTCAGCCATGATGCACCGGCAGTTCTTCTCAAAGAGCGGTGCAGTGTCCAATACATATCCGACATGACACACGTTGGGCATGCGTGTCCGACACACGTATCTTAAATATTTTATGAATTTTTTAAAAAATATAATTTCTTGTATTTAAACTTCTTACTTATTTAAAATATAAAAACTAAACTTTTTATTTCCTATCCACAACACCAAATCAATCACCCGCACTTAATGCCCCATTCATCGAATATTCTCATTTTCATTTCTCTTTGGCGGGTTACAACTTTGATTTCATAATAATGCCCAATTTCATCTCAACATCGACATTTGATGTCGTTACAACATTAACATTCCAAAATAATATCCATATCAAAGTCTGACGTTCTCATTACATTGATGATTGATGCTAGCAAGTTCTACACCCACAACTTGACATCTCATCTTTCTTCAACGCCTTCTCAACATTGGCGATCAACACCCTCTCAACAGCGACGATAAACATCCTCTTAACATTGACGTCCAATATCAATCATTGAGAGAGGAGATGATAATGCTATCGAAAGTCTGGCATTGAAGATTCCCAATAAAATCATGATTAGGGTTAGCAATTGGAACCATCGGTGGAGTTTTGGATCACATCTCCATGAGCTTTCTCATCATCTCCTCCAGAATTTCATTTCTCTTTAATTCAACCCGAGGAATAATTGATGAAACCTTCGACTGCATCTCAATCATCTTTTTCATCATATCGACCAATTTCTCAAAGCGGTTCTCAATAGATGAGAGCCTTCATTCCATGATCAAATATTTATTCTTCCATGCCGGCCCTGAGTTGTTCCATCTCACTTTCCAACGCATTCATCTTCTTTGATGTCATTAACAAATCTAGGTTCCACACCGCACAAAATACCAAAAAAATCAGTGAATCTAGTCATCAAACAACGAAAATCAGCAATATGGGAAAAAAATGCAGCAGAAATAAGCGATGAGGATTTAAATTTCAGCCCAGGACACCACTCTAATACCAATTTGATAAGAACTGGATATAATTTTCTCGAAATCAGTGAACAAAAATAAGAAATTAGGAAGAAGACCACACCAAAACTTTTTTTATTGCAAGATATATGAATGAAAACAACAAGATACAGTTGGATCTTTAATTGGAGAGGAATATCCGACTCTCTCAAATCCCTAGCTGGCGGTTAGATCCCTCGCAACCTAAGAAATTCTAATTTCAACAAACTCAAAACATAATCCTGAAATCACCCTATTGTTAGCCTTAAGTAAGCTCTCATAATTCCCTCCTAAATTAGCCTTCTTTCACTAAATAATTCCCTTTCATATTTGAATTCAAATCAAATATCTTATCCTAAATAATTACCTCCCAATTATAATTAAAATTTTTCTAAACAATTCCCCCTTATTCCTCCTCCTTTTTCCGAAATAATTTCCTATTAGATTTTTGAATTCAAATTAGATCCCTTGCCCTAAATAATTCCCTCCCAATTGTAATTAAAACATTCATAAATAATTCCTCTTTGATCAAGAAACTTCCTAAACAGCCCCCTCTTGATTAGAAAACTTTCTAATTCCTTTCCAAACAAATCGGCCGGTCCATCACATTCACATTCACATTCCACCCTATCCAATATGGGTAAGAAAAATATGTTTTGATTGTATACTTTCATATGCTTTATTCTTTTCAAAAAAAGAATGATGTCTTTTTCATGATATAGATATGGAAAAGAAATTGAAAACTAACCGTTCATTATTGTGAAGATCCCCTCAATCTAATCAAGCTCCCTTCGTTCAATCAGTGACAATGCTCTCACTCCGCTTCTTTTTAAACGAAGCCCCTTGATTATTGCATATAGTTATATCTCATCAGTATTTGAATACCGTAGATAGTTTCTCTTTCAAATGGATAGAAAACACCGATTACTCAATGAAATAGATAATATAAGGGCCACAGTTTTAATGTACATCTTCTTGTAGTTAAAACACAACAGATGAGTCCTAATGTCCAATATTTTTTAGTTGAGTTCTTATGCTAGTAAAGGCATCATGAATCGTAACAAGCAACATGACATATAATACATGCCTCATGCTAGGGTACACATCACATTCAGATAAAGTTAGTTAGGTTGATCAAACCATCAATGGTTTCCAAATTCTAAACCACTATTAGATTTCATTAAAAGCATTGATTCCCAACACCAAAGTGACTTATGACCAACCAACGTCCCACTTTTTTGAGCAAAACATTCTAAACCTTTGTGGATTTGAAAAATGTAAAAATGCAACCATAGCCTTGCCTTTTTCTCTTTCAATGATATTCAGGTACACAAGTCTAGGAAGAAAGAATTTGGTTCCATCGTGGAAAATAAGCGGAGGATCATTGTAAAGTGAAAAACCTCAACTGTGAGAACTTTCATGCTACAAGTACACAAAGTTCAAATAATAGTACCATCACATGATGTAGGAAAGTTAGAACTTTGCAAGAATGTGCATGCGAATAGACTGATTTTCTCTCAATCTCACTATATAAAGTCTGATGTTATGCACAAACAAACCAACATATCTAAATTGATATGCATGTAATTGAATTAGAGGTGTAAGTGAGCCGAGCCGAGCTTATCGAGCCACGAGCTCGAGCTCGTTTATTAAATGAGCTCGAGTTTGAGCTTGGCGAGACTTAGCGCGCGAGCTTGCGAGCCGGCTCAAAATTATTAAATTTAAATATTTTAAAAAAATTAATAATAATTTTAGTTTTGTATTTTCAATTCCTGCCTGGATTTTGGCTTAAATGTCAATTTGACGCGCCTCTCTCTCTCTCTCTCTTCTCTGACAGCCACATAATAATAAATGACAAATCTCTCTCTTCTCAGATAGCCACTTAATTATAAAGGGCAAACTCTCTCTCTTCTTTGACAGCCACAGAGTAATAAATCTCTCTCTCTCTCTCTCGCTCGCTCGCTACAATTGTAAAAGATAGCTAGCTCAATTTTTAAGGTAGAACTCATCTACGTTTGCACTTCTATTCCCGCCCTTGGCTCGCGAGCCAGCTCGAGCTCGTTAACAATGAGATAAGCTCGAGTTCAAGCTTGCTTTACAAATGAGTAAATGACGAGCCGAGCTTGATAAGGCCCAAACTTGACTCAACTCGACTCGTTTACACCCTTAAATTGAATGCACGTGTTCACGCTTTTGTAGACATGATGTAACTTAAAAACAGTAGGCACACAAGCTATTGACATACATAGCCAAATTTTAATAACAATATATTCAAAAGATATACCTATGAGTCACGAAAACAATAGGACGATCTCCTATCCCCGCAACAAGAAGCCTATCCAGCAACATTGAGCTAACTTCCTGCAGAGCACAATAGGTCAAGAAAATGAACTTATTAAAAGCAAATTATTAACATTAGAAACTGGAAATGTTCACATGGTAGAGGTAGAAAAATATGTTTTAAAAATTATGATTTTTTTTTCATTTTATATGTGAAAATAGAATCATTACATTTGAAAGGATTTGAATGGTTTATCGATCTTAAAATCAAAGTTGTTCTCAAACTACACCAATCAAATGACTTATCTAATTTGAAAGCATGTATTTAAACTTAAGCAACTTCAGTGGCCCAAGTAAATTTCGGAAAACCACGCTCATATTCGCTAAGCAATTGCGATTGGATGGAATAAATCGGCAATAAAAGATAAGTATCAACTAGCAAATGTTAATTAACTCAAACATAGTCCATGAAAATTATTCCCAATGCCTAATTTATTCAGCGAAAATCCACAAAGTGGAATTAAAATAGTCCTAGCCTCAATTACACATCGAGCTAGCAATAATATATGAAATTATTTGAAAAATGTATGGAAGCAATAAAGGTGTCTCATGGATAAAGTTCAAATATATAAAATTGTTACCTTTGATTTATGTCAAACAGAAACTTCCCTTCGTGACATGAACTCATGGAACAGAAATACACTAAAGATCTTACGAAATTCTATTAACTGGCAAGAAATTAATCAAGCTAGACAAGAACAATACAGCACATGACATAGTTCAGGGGTACTATAGTCTGGTGGTACTTCTCACCTACCAGTTAGATTAATTAGATCCTAGATTGAGTCAGTTGAGCTACTTGGATTTTAATTATATATTTCTACTTATTATTTATTAGTATATTACTGAAATTGGGAATCGAGGCGTTTTAGCTAAGCGAGGCGAGGCGAGGCGTAAGCCTCAAGGCGGATCGAGGCGTAAGCCTCAAAAATGATAAAAATAAAGTAATTTAAAATTATGAATAATGACAAAAAATAACAAAATATTATGTCAATTGTGAATTTGATGATTTGTTCTAAGATAATATTAGTATATTACTGAAAAAGAAGATTTAAAATAAACTCAATTAAAAATTAAACATCCCTTTAGGATCAAGACCCAATGAAGGCTCATCATCACTTTGAGAATCTTCATAATTAATGTCAAAGTCATCCTCAAACTCTTCTTCATCTATAATATTTTTTCTTTTATCCTCTATATCAGTTAATATTTCATTAGCTCTAGAATGAAACAATACACAACAACAACATCAAGCCTTTATCCCACTACGTGGGTTCGGCTACATGAATCCTTTTTCTCCATTGTGTCCTATTAAATGTCAAATTCTCGTTTAAATCTAATAAAGAAAGGTCATTCCTAATATTTTCTAACCAAGTCTTTTTAGGTCTGCCTCTACCTTTCTTAACATAAGTCAAATCTAATACCTCTACTCTTCTAACCGGGTCATTGGAAGGCCGCCGTTTTATGTGACCAAACCATCTAAGGCGACTCTCTCTAATCTTATCTTCTACTGGAGCTACTCTAACCTTTTCACGTATATGCTCATTTCGTATCCTATCTCTAAGGGTAAAGCCACTCATCCACCTGAGCATCCTCATTTCTGCCACACTTAACTTAGTATTATGCTTCTCTTTTAATGGCCAACATTTAGCTTCATAAAGCATTGCAGGCCTCACTACCATCTTCTAGAAATTTCCCTTAAGTTTGAGGGGTACTTTTCTATCTAGAATGAAACAATAATATCATAAAAAAAAATTATTATATTTAAGAATACCTTTGAATATTTTGAAGCTCCAATCTCACTTTGTTTCTTTTTTTTATATACATGAGTAATTGTTTCATTGTCTTCATTGACATGAGTTTCTCCTTCTGCTTCAACTTCAGAAACATCAACATTCTTAGAAGTAACTCATTCATCATCAGATTGTAAATCATCAACAAGTAAATGGTCAATTTCATTATCAATGCTTCTGTAATTTGGGATGTCTATCTTTCAGTTTTTTGTTAAACATAATATAAACTAGTTTGTTCATTCGATATGTCGTCAATCGATTTCTTCTCTTAGTATGAATTTGATTGAAGATGCTCCAATTACGCTCATATGCAGAAGCCGAACATGCAAGGCTAAAAACTTTAACTACAAAAGCTTTCAATTCAAGAACATCATCTCCAAACTGACTCCACCAACGTTCTACATGAAAATGAATAGTATTTTATGAATGTTGATTGAAGTAGAAGACTTAAACATAATATTAAAATTAAAATTATAAATATACAAATTATAAACATACCAGGAGATTGTGTTTTGTAGCATGTTTGTGCTACTCTAAATCCAAACATTCCCCTCTTCAAATGAAATTCCTCAGGTTGATCATTCACTTTGAGATAATCTTCTTTAGAAATGAGTCTGTTCATACATGCATACAAACCAATTTTCACCTCTTTATCAACATGAAAGTCTTTATCATAATGAAATTGAGGGTTTAAATAGCATGCAGCAACATGTAAGTGTTGGTGTAATTGACGATCCCATTTTTTATCTATAATATCTCATATTTCTTTGTAGGCACTTTCTTGACCTCCCAAATCTTTTGCAATGTCTTCTTTAGCCCTATTCATTGCTTCATAAATAAATCTCATAGTCGGGGCCCTCTCACCATCAACCATTATAAGCACCTTAACTAATGGTATTGTTGTCTTCAAAGTATAATTTCTACTGCGCCAAAATGAATCATCTTTCATAACAATTTATTTTACCTGTTTTCCATCTTGTTTTTTTGCATATGAACTTTTATCCCAATTTTCAGAAGCAAACATAGCTTCCAAAGGTTGTCTTAACTCCTTGAATCTCTGCAATGTTAAATATGCAGTAGCAATCTTGTAACAGCAGGTCTAATAATTTCCTTGTCAGTGAATTTCCTCATCAAATTGAGTACCCAAGAATGATTGTATATGAATTTACTAACGAATTTGGCCTTCAATAGGGCTGATTTATGCTGAGGCAACTGTCTCAATCTCTCAAGCATTAAATTAATGCAATGTGCAGCACAAGGAGTTCAGTAAAGGTGAGGTATCTTCTCCATTAATATTCTCCCTACAACTTTATATGCACTTGCATTATCAGTAACAACTTGTACTATTAAAGCATCACCCACTTCCTCAACAACTTCATCCAACATTTCAAATAATAATTGTTCATCCTTTACAAAACTTGAAGCATCCACTGATTTTAGAAAAACTGTTCCATATTAATTGTTGACCAAGAAATTAATAATACTTCTGTGCCGAATATCTGACCAACCATCAGACATTATTGTGACTCTTGTCTCAATCCAAGTTTTATTAACATCATCCACTATTTTTAAAGTTGTCTTGACCTCTTCATTCAGCATCTAAGTCCTCAGTTCATACATGCTTGGAAGTTGTAGTCCTCTTCCATAGCTTCCAACAGATCGTAACATATTGATCCATGACAGACTCCTAACAACATTAAATGGAATCCCATTTTCATAGATGAATCTGGCGATATCCAAACAAACTATGTTCCTGAGTTCTTTTGTAGCAGTAGGAGGCTGAAGATCCTGAGTGTTAATGTTATCCTCGTCATCAATATTTATCATAAATCTATCCATGGGACCCCGAGTGCCTTGGTTAGAAGAAACTATATGGCTTCTACTACTGTAACCTTCATGTTGTGATCCATAGTAAGAAGATTTTCCTATAATCTCTTTCATATTTCTTTGTGTGACCTCCTTTGTGGTGGCAAACTTTTTTAAATAATCTGTACATTCCTTTTTCACCTCATCAGGTACTTTTGCACATGGTCTCACATTGACATGAGTGCAGGCTAGATGATCCTTCAACCTCTTGACGCCATCAGTTATGTGTTTCTCACATAAATTACATTTCATGTAAACATATCCCTTCACCTTCGCCTAACATTTCAACTTGAGTTCCATATTTTCATGCAAGATCTTTCCTTCTTGTGCCACTAGTCATGCTAATAATTTATAGAAATAAATAATCAACATCAAATTATTGATATATACAAGATTTTTATTTATTCACAGGCAAAGAAATCACAACACAAAATCAACAATAGGACAGATTTTAACATTCACAGGCAAATTGCGAATAAAATGAGGCACATATGGTGGAAATCTCTGATCAAAATTAAGGATTATCATTTGAAGATCAAAGAATTCGAAGGAGAAACATCTTTAGAAGAAAACAAGAATTAACTCGAACACAAAATAAGACCATAAGGAGAATCTACTATCAATTGAGAGTGAAAATTAAAAATTTATTATCCAAGAAATTCTGACATGAGAGAAGACAACAATCGTAAGACAATAAGATTCTATGTTGATTATTGATATCATTTCCAATATTCAAGAAAGCCAATGCATTGCAAAAGAGCTTTCCTTGGATTCAGAACAATAACAACACAAAATATTTCCCAAAGATTGAGAAATGAACTTCTGGGAAGTATCGATATAGGATACAAATGACTCCTAAATTCTTATAACAAAACTCAAAATCAAGTTTTTTTAAAGTCGGGGTCAGAAATAGATAACATGATAGGCTGATACTGTGAAAAACAAATAATAAAGTTTTAAATTGATTGTAAGCAAAAACTGGCATGGAACTCATGAGTAGTTTAGCATCACAATATTGTTAAGCAAAAAAGTGGTATATAAATATTATACGTGGGAATCATAGCAGTTCAACTAATCAGGATGCAACTGGGCCAATTGTTTCAGGTGTGATTTAAATATTATTTTATATCTTTAGTTTACAGGATCAATATTAGATCATATTGTTAGGAAATACTTAAAGATCTCAAGTAAACCCTGACAATATTGACGAAACAACAATAAAACTCCACAAATTCAATGGAAAAGCAGAGAAAACAATAGTTTTATTCATGGTTTAAAATTGCGCAATATGAGGCTCGTCTTGAGGCCCGCCTTTGCGCAATTCAAGTGAAAACCGCCTTGAGGCTTACGCCTCAAGTTTTTTTTATGAGGCTTGCGCCTCAACTTGGTTGAAGCCCGCCTTAAGGCGCGCCTTGCCTCACTAGCGTGAGGCTTACGCCTCACACGATATATATTTAAACTTACATAAATCCTGAAGTAAAGCCGCAAACAAATCACACTTCGTGTACCCCCTAGTCGCAACAACTTCCTCTCAACTTCCTTAACCTCTAACCCGTCGCCATTTTTTAACATATTATTTGAGTATTATATAAAAATTTACTTTTAACATTTATTTACACTTAACACAATTTTTTTATTATAAGGCTCGCGCCTCAAAATGCCTTGAGGCTTACGCCTCGCCTTACAAAAAAAAAACGCCTCAATACCTAATTGCACATTTTTAAACATGGTGATGACAGTGCTGATGACTTATGAGTTCTTATGTGATATGTCATTGCTATTTATTTTTGGAATTATATGTTAATGAAAAGAATACTGTATTACTGTGATTTGGGAAAGATGGAGTTTGAGTTGGACTATATTTCATGTTGTCTTATTATTGGGATATTTTGATTTGACTTCATATCTTGTACATTTTTATGTTTTATATATTATTTACTCATTAGTATATACAAAATTTATCATTTTATGTTTACGCAATTTTTTAATTTTGAGGCTTACGCCTCGCCTCACGAACGAAAAACGCCACAATACCCGATTACGCAATTTTAAACATTGGTTTTATTGCAAGAATCAAACTAACGGAAGAAAATAGCAAGATACAATTGATCCTTTATTCGAGAGGAAGATCTACATCTCTCAATTCCTAGATGTTGTTAGAGCCCCAAGTCACCAAACTCCAAGAACAAGAACAACCAAAATAATTTGTATAACCCTAATCCCTCATTCCTACTTAAAGCATACAATTAAATCTTAAAATAAAAAAATATAATTAAATCTCCTAAGCCCAAATTATCCCTTAGCCCTAGCCTCCCCCTCCCTTGCTATTTGAATTTGAATTCATAAGTGGGTCCCACCCCATCTAAGGCGGCAAACCCAAGAGGGTTGCTGGTCCGCCTCTTGTATACATGAGCCAGCCCTTTGTCAGGGGCCGACTTGACTGGTCCAACATGGACAGGTCTAACACATATCAACAACTTCGTTACAAATTTCGACCATATATAAGCTTGCTACTACTTTTTTTCCAAGAGTAGATGAACAAAAAGGATATTTAAGAGATGTACGCATAAACATGAACTACTTTGTGATGAATATCAAAGTAAACTAAGCTGGCTAAAGAAAAGAAAGACTACAGAGAATTTCATATATTAATTACATTACGAACAAGGCTAATCAGGTCTATATGTCTAGACCTCTAGAGTACAAGAGAATAGTACTAAAGGAATAACTAATCATATGGGAATAACAAAATGAGATAATAGTGAAGCTGTGCTGTCCTTTGGAGGTTTAGAAGTTTCATCCAGGTATGTGAGTGACAACAACCCCCCTCAAATTGATGATCCATAGAATGGATCATTAATTTGATTCGTAGAAGTTGAAACCTGGAAGCTGACAGTGATTTTGTAAGGATGTCAGCCGGTTGATCGAGGTAGTTAATGTGATGAACTGCAATCTCCTTGGACTTGATATCACTGATGAAATGAAAGTAAATCTCAATATGTTTGGTCCTGACATGGAAAACTGGATTATTTGCAAGGGCTAATGCAAACATGTTGTCACAATAGATAGGGGTAGGCGATGGTTGTTCTTCTTGAAATTCATCTAAAAGACGTCTGAGCTAAATAACGTCAGATGTCGCAGAAGCTAACACCAGATACTCAGCCTCCGTGGAAGATTTAGCCACTGTCTTGCTTTTTGACACTCCATGAAAGCAGATTGGCACCTAAGAAAGTGCAGAAGCCTGTGATGGATTTGCGGCCTGAAGTATCTGTGGCCCAGTCAGCAAACGACGTAGGTGCAAAGGAGCGGCTAGCTGCGAACAAGAGGTAATCCATAGTGAATGGTTCCCTGAATATACCTCAGTAGACGTTTAAGAGACTAATAATGACGATTGGTAGGGTTGTGCATGTGTTGACAAATCTGATTGGTGGCAAAGGCGATGAATGTCTGAACTTGTGATGGTGAGATACTAAAGTGAACTTGCAAGCTGACGGTACAGGTTGGGATTGCGGAATGGTTGCTCTACTTGTTGACACTATGACTGTTTAGTGGCCATAGGCGTGAGAGTCGGTTTACATGTAGCAAAATCGGAGATTTATAGAATGTCTCGGGCATAGTGAGTCTGATCTAAGAAGAAACCGTGGGGTGTATAGCAGATATGGATGTCTAGAAACAGTGAAATTGAGCCAAGCTCTTTTAGAGAAAATGTTGTTTGTAGTGTGGAAATGATGTGTCGAAATGGAGGGTGATTAACTGTGATGAGCATATCATCTACATACATTACCAAATAAATGTGTATATTGGTGTGAGAATAGATGAGGGAGGGATTTGATTTGCTGAAGTTGACTATGATGTTGAGAAGAAGAGAGCTGAATTTCTAGAACCACTGCAGCGGAGCTTGCTTGAGGTCGTATATGGCTTTGTGAAGTTTGCACATATGATGAAGGAATTGACTGTCAGTGAAGCTAGGAGGTTGACACATATAAACATCTTCATTGAGGTCTCCATGAAGAAAAGCATTGTATACGTCAAGTTGGATGATAGTCCAAATGTGTGGAGAGCTATGATCAACATGAGATTGATGGTAGAAATATTTGCTACTAGACTAAAATTCTCATGAAAATCTACACTGTACTCCTGGGTGAAACCTTAGGCTACTAGCTACCTGGATGAAACTTTTAAACCTCTAAAGGATAGCCCAACTCTACTATTACCTCATTTTGTTATTCCCATGTGATTAGTTATTCCTTCAGTACTATTCTCTTGTACTCCAGAGGTCTCTCTCTCTCTCTCTCTCTCTCTCTCTCTCTCTCTCTATATATATATATATATATATATACACACACACATACACACCTGACTAGCCTTATTCGTAATGTAATGAATATATGAAATTCTCTGCAAAGTAGGGAGAAAAGCACATCAAGGCTAATTGGGTTGAGAGAGGTGAGAATGGAGGTTTTGAAAGGGTTGTAGGTAGAAGTTAAGCCGTTTAAGATGTAGAGAAATATATCCTCAGAATTAATGTGAGAGCCATATGCAGCGATGTTGTCCACGAGAGCCTTAATTTGTGCTAGGTATTGATTCATGGTGCTATCACCCATTTGAATGCAATGAAGCTCATTCTTAAATTGTATCACTCGAGAGAGGTTGGTCGGTTGCAGACGATGCTCAAGAGTTGTCTAAATGTCATGGGTGGTGGTGAGATTGAGGATGTATGGGAGAATTGAGGGAGATATTGTGGAGAAAAGAGCATAAACCAGGTTCTGATCTATGAGATACCATAGAAGATAGTCATTGGCATCGAAACTGGAATTGGAGGGAAGCGGTGGACAGTGGAGTCTACTAGTAAGGTACCGGTCAAATCCATTGGCGGAAAAAGCTTATAGACTTGCAGTCTCTAGATGGAATAATTGTCATTGTTAAACTGAATGTTAACAATGAGTTTGATGTTGGACATTAAAAATTTCAGAGGAAAATGTATTGTGTATTTCGCCATTGTAGCAGAGAGAGATGAGATGGTTGCTAAGTGCTTGAGAAATCATGTTTGGCCATCGAATCAGGAAGAAGCTGTGAGGCTTACAGCTCTTATGCCATGATGAATATCAGAGTAAACTGAGACGGCTAAAGAAAAGAAAGACTGCACAGAATTTGATATATTCATTACATTATGAACAAGGCTAATCAAGTTTATATACATAGACCTCTAGAGTACAAGAGAATAGTACTGAAGGAATAACTAATCATATGGGAATAACAAAATGAGGTAATAGTGGAGCTGGGCTGTCCTTTGGAGGTTTAGAAGTTTCACCCAGGTATATGAGTGTTAACACTTTGGATAGATTCCAGTAACCTGATGAGTAGAGGAGCTAAAAGTTTACTTATTTAGGCTAACAAATGCAAAAGCACTGGAACAATAAATCTTTCTAGGACTAATAATTATAAAAACAACAACAGCAAAAGTCAAAGCTTTAGCCTTGCTAGATCTGTGATTTACCATGCATAACCAATAACAAAATCAACAAGAAATACCAAAAAGGATTCTTGGTTTGACAATAAAATGAGATATTAGACAAGCTTATCGTCTACAAATGAGTAAAGAAATCAAGAAAGCCAAAACATGTATGATTGGAGATTGCTCAAACCTGAAGAGGTAAGCTAGCTCCCGTCCACCGAGTTAGTTTTGTCTGCATAAATTATTCAGTTAGATGTAGATAATGTCCATCCTGAATATCATGAAAATTGAAACTACTACAGCTAGAACTATGGCAGGCAGAAAGTTCCATACAGCAATGCATAAAGAAAATACAGAAAAATACCAATTGAGTTTGAAAAAAAATTATGGTTGAAAATGAATAGTTTTAGGGTTAAACCTTATATTTTAGAGTAAAAAGGCGTGCCTGTGGAAAATCAGCCGACAGCCATTCACCTGGCCAAAACGTTCCCTCTTTCCCAGCCTCTTGATCTATATGCTCCACCAACCCATCTTTACTAGTGGTTGAAACCTTGTCATCTGCCATACGCCAAGACTTAAATGGCCCTCCACGTAAACCATGAATAAATACAACATCAATCAAAGGGGACTCCCCATGTGAAGCCACATCTATCCTGCTAACATAGTCTGAATTGCCACAATTTTGATTTGAAACATACCCATTGCCATCACCACTTGAAGAAACAACAGAAAAGTTGGATTCTTTTGTGTTCGATGAGTCTCTCGAAGCATTCCTTTCGGAACATTTCCAATGTGGCAGCTCAGGACTAATCAAAAATAGCATATCTTTATATCGAGCACATGCTGATTGGCCCTCAGTTTCCATTAACGACTGTTTTCCAATATTCTCAGAGCAAAATACATTCAGCAGTGTTGCCCTTGCATAACTCTGAATTTTTGGATCAGTGCAACAAGAAATTTTATGACTTGCACAACTCTCAAGCCATTGGCACCACATCTCATCTTGTGCAATGGAACTTTTCACGTTTGGAAGAAGAGAGAGGACTGTGAGAAGCTGAGCAGCATGTCTGCGTATGTGTGCAGCAGGAGGAACACGAACACTAGAAGAATCATTAGAATCTGAGGCTGGTTGGTCAACAGCAACTGTAGAGGGTCGGTCTTGAGATTCCATGGCTCTTGAAGCATCATATGTTTCATTTGCTGCAAGTTTTTCATAATCATCTCCAACAAGTAAGCGTTTAAGCAGGAAAAGGATTCCAAAATCAACTAATTTCTTTTGGTGCTCAGAATCCTCGGAACAAAGCTCTGTCAATGCTTTGATACCCTTTAGTGTGGCAAAAGCTAAATCAGCAGCAGCAAGCTTCTGTTGATTACGTCCCTTCTGGTTTTTAGATAGAGGAGCAAACGGCTCAAGAGAAAGAAAATCAGCAAGAGGAAGCTGATCTGTAGAATCAGAATCAGATTCCAACTTGCTCTTTGCTTGTCTGATAACACCAATAGCTAACTGATTCACCACTTGAGCAGCTGAAAGGGCAGTGGACTGTTCAATTCTACTCTGCAGAGTTCAAACTCAGGCATCATAAACTAATATAGAAAATAAATGATGCAACTATATGGAAGAAAGAAAGGAATAAAAGCAATGAATACTTCCAGGCCAATAATGATGCAAAAATAAATAAAATTTTTTACATAACAAGTACTAATTAATCAGCTATATTTAAAATTTAATAGATTGCTACAAGCTTAGTTAAATAAATAATTTTAAAATATCATTTCTTTGTTAGTGACTTGGTGTATCCGCATCAGATTTATTATATGGATAAATCTATTGTAACAGCTTTTATTGATATTATTACATAGTTACAACTTTAACGCCAATATAATGGTTGATTAAGTGATTGTATTTCTGGTAATTCCTGAAATTCAGTAGACGATTTTGATGAAGCAATGCACCGGAGATGCTCTTCTTGAGTACTGTAGCCTTGAGTTCAATGATAATAGCGATAGAGATCTAAAATTTTACACACATCAGAAAAATAAATCTAGTGCATTAGGATGAGCAAATTGGTATAACCAAACACCACCATTTCATTTAATTCTTCAATTTTATTTAGTAGTTTCATTTTGAGGTCATTTATGTGAACATGACTATAATGATAATGCCAATGAAAATGCGAGTTTTTCTAATATTTTCAACAACAACAACAACAATAAGCCTTATCCCACTACTTGGGGTCGGCTACATGAATCATTTTTCCCCATTGTGTCCGGTTAAGAGTCAAATTCTCATTTAGATCTAATAAAGAAATGTCATTTCTAATATTTTCTAACCAAGTCATTTTAGGGCTACCTCTACCTTTCTTAACGTATGTTAAATCTAATACATCTACTCTCCTAATCAGGTCATCGGAAGGCCGTTGTTTTATGTGACCAAACCATCTAAGGAAACTCTCTCTAATCTTATCTATCCACTGGAGCTACTCCAACCTTTTTACATATATGCTCATTTCATATCCTGTCACTAAGAGTAAAGCCACTCATTCACCTGCGCATCCTCATCTTTGCAACACTTAACTTAATATTGTGCTTCTCTTTCAATGGCCAACATTCTTCGCCATAAAGCATTGCAAGTCTAATCACCATCTTATAGAATTTTTCCTTAAGTTTGAGTGGTACTTTTCTACACAATAAGCTCGATGAATTCATTCACTTAACTTGAATTCTACTAATAATATCTCCATCTATTTCACCATCACTCTGAATAATAGACTCAAAATATCTAAAGCGTGTACTTTTATTAATGACTTGATCGCTCTAAGTCACAAAACCCCCACTAGATCTATTACTACTAAACTTACACTCAATGTATTCGGTTTTAGATCTACTCAAACGAAAATGTTTAGACTCTTAGGTTAACCTCCATAATTCAAGTTTACCTTCAACTCTATCTTTACTCTTATCAACAAGAAGAAAATCGTCAGCAAAAAGCAAACACCAGGGAACATCCTCTTTCAAATCTCTATAAGAACATTCACGACTAAAGCAAAAAGATATGGGCTTAAGGCTGATCCATGATGTAATCCAACTGAAATTGGAAAGTACTTGGTCAAACCACCTTGTGTTTGAACACAAGTAACAACTCCAACATACATATCCCTAATGACTTGAATATAAGCATTATTAATCCTTTTCTTTTTTTAGAACTCTCCATAGAACTTCTCTTGTATCTTTATCATATGTTGTCTCTAAATCAATAAATATCATATGAAGATCTTCCTTTTTCTCTTTATACTTCTCCATCAAACCTCTCAATAAAAGTATGGCTTCCATAGTAGATCTACCCAACATGAATACAAATTGATTTTGAGAAACAATAGCATCACGTCGTAAGCTATGCTCCATAACTCTCTCTCATAGTTTTAAAGTATGACACATCAACTTAATTCCTCTATAATTTGCACAATCTTATGCATTGCCTTTATTCTTAAAGATAAGAATTAACACACTCATTCTCCACACATCTGACATCTTTTTAGCCTTCAAAATAATATTAAAAAGTTTAGTAAGCCAAAAAAGTCCTTCATCTCTTAAGCATTTTCACACCTCTATTGGAATATCATCAGGTCCAACAGTTTTCCCGCACTACATTTTCTTTAAAGCCTCTCTAAGCTCAGTTTTAGTAATATGCCGATAAAAACAAAAATTTCTATTTTCATTTAGAGTGTTAAGGTCACTAAAGTCAATTATATTTTCACAATCTTCATTGAAAAGCTTAGCAAAATGTCTCATCCACTTTTATTGAATATCATATTCTAAAAAAACTACTTTTTGATCTTCATCCTTAATGCACTTCACCTGAACTAAATCCTTATCACTCCTATCTCTTTGTTTGGCTAGATTATACATATACTTTTCGCTTTCTTTAGTATCTAATATATTATATAAATTATTAAAAGCTAAAGTTTTTTCATCGCAGAATACTTTCTTACACTCTGATAGGAAACACTAGGATTCACAAGTGTTCCTAGCCAAAATCAGTAAACTGCAGCAGATTTATTGCTGTCCACAGTAGGAAACAGCCCAAAAACAGAGAAAAACAGGAGTTTTACACGAGAAATCTGAGAAAATACGAAGGAAAACTCTTGTATTTCACTAGTAGATGAATAAAACAGCAAAGATACAATTGATCCTCAATTTGAGAGGAGGATCGATCTCTCCCAAATCTCTAGACGCCGTTAGAGCCCAAAGAAAACCTAAATCTAAGAGATCTCAAATTTCAGCCAAATTCAAGATACTCAAACCCTAGGAAAATCAACTATTTAATGCATACAAATCAAAAGGAATTCCCTAAACAATCCCTACATTCAAATTTCCCTCTTAACTCCCCAAAAATTCTTTCCTATTTGGCTCCCGCACACCGTGCGGCTCGCTCGGCATCCCAGCGGGAGGAGGTTTTCCGCCCTGTTCGCGTATGAGCCAGTCCCGCCTGGACCGGTCCACTGGACCGGTCTAACAATACTCCCCTCCCAAAAATCCACCTTGTCCTCAAGGTGGAGATATGCGCGTGTTCCGGTGGAGGTGGTCATCCTTGAGGTGACTGAAAATCCTTACTGTATTGCGGAACCAAGGGCGGCACGAAATGAGAAACATCCTCTCCCTCCTCCAATCTGATCGCATCCAGCCTGTGTAGTCCCACCAGATAATCTTCCCCCACCTCTTGTACGTCCCTAACCATGGTCTTAAGTGATGTGATGGCTTTGGATAGCCCTGCATCTCCCCTTATGACCACCCTTCTCCCATCCACCATTAATTCCATCGTGAGTGCTCCCCAATTGTCCTTGGTTTCCCCCAAGGTCTGCAACCATTTCATCCCCAGGATGACATCCGTACTCCCCAATTCCAAGGGAAGGAAGTCTTCCTTTACATGGATCCCTTGAATCTTCAGTACTACTCCTCGACAGACTCCTCTACCCATCTCCACCTTCCCCGTGCCCATCATCACTCCATAGCCTCCGGTATCCACTAACTCCATCCCCAATGACTCCACTATCTGGTTGGAAATAAAATTATGGGTTGCCCCACTGTCAATCAACACAACCACCTCACGGTCAGCTATCTCTCCTCTCACTTTCATAGTGTGACTCGGGGTGAATCCCACTACAGAGTTGAGGGAGACTTCTGCCACATCCAGGTGCAGCTTCTCCTCCTCCTCATCAGATCTGCTGCCTCCTCCCTCCTCATCTTCCTCATCTTCACAGACAAGGAGAACCTGAAGAGTTCGGTCCTTGCACCTGTGCCCCGGCATGTACTTCTCATCGCATCTGAAGCACAACCCCTTTGCTCTCTTGTCCTGGATTTCTTTTTCGGTCAGCCTTTTGAAATTTTCCCCACTCCCTCCTTCTACTGGCTTCTCTCGGGTGGTCTCATTACTGTTGCCTGATGCAGACCCCTTAGGTGCTAGAAGAGTGGTCGTCGTCCTGTAAGAGCCTCCTGAGCAGTTTCCTCGAGCCCCTCTTTCTGCTTTCTTTTGATCTTTTACCAACTGCGCCAGCTCCATAGCCTTTCCCAGGTTCCTCGGCTCCAGTACCCTGACTGCTGTTCGGATCTCTGGTTTCAGCCCCTTCATGAAGTTCCCTTCTAAGGCTGACTCTGAGATGTGATCCAGACGGCTAGCCAAATACTCAAATCTGTCCCGATAGTCAGCCACGGTCCCCTCCTGAGTCAGAGCAAAGAACTGCTCATAGAAGTCTCCTCCCCCATCTGCTCGGAAACGCTCTAATAAACAATCCTTGAACTCTCTCCAGTTCCTGATAGGTTCTCTCCTGTCTCTCCACTGATACCAGGCCAACGCCTTCCCTTCCAGACACAAACCTGCCGCCGTTAGCTTCTCATCATCTGTCAACCCGTTAACTGCAAAGTAACGCTCCACCTTATAGATCCAGCCATGGCCATCTTCGCCCTCAAAGATGGGCATCTTCAACTTCCTCACCCTCGGATCCCTTCCATTGCCCCGGTACTCTCCATAACCTCCCATTCCTCGAAGATGAGGTGCTCCCCAAGTGTCCCGGTACTCCCTCCAACGCTGGTATTCGAGTTCGTCGTCATAATCCCCCCTTCCTCTTTCAAAATCAGCACCTCGACGCTGAAATTCAGCACCTCGACGCTGATATTCTTCTCTCCTTTCTCCAAAATCTGCACTACCTTCATATTCCCCCCGCCTGCCTCCAAAATCAACACCTCGACGCTGAAAATCAGCACCTCGACGCTGAAAATCAGCATCTCGACGGTCATTTCCCATGCTCATCTCCTCTCTAGAGAGTGGCTCTAGAGGTGGCATGTCGTCGTCCCTTTCAAGAATCTCCTCCTCCGGATTCCTCCTCCCCCGGATTGGGATTGGATTTTCTCCTACGCCATGGCCGTCAGTAGTCTCTCTCACTTCCGATGTCTCCGGATTGGTCTTCATCTCCAATAGTTTCTTCATCATTTCTTCCATAGCCGCGAACCTCCCTTCCAACCTGTCATTGTTGGTGGAGATTTCCAGGAACTTTCCCTCCAGATCTGTCTTCAGTTGTCCGAACTCGCCTTCTAATGCTTCCACCTTCTTTTCGGCCATCTTTTTTCTAACGGATCCCAAAAAATCTTCTTCCGGAAAAGAAAAACTTGCTGAAATTTCAGAATTTCAAAATTTTAGCCGCCGGTGGTCCCAAATCGACGCTCTGATACCAATTTGATAGGAAACACTAGGATTCACAAGTGTTCCTAGCCAAAATCAGTAAACTGCAGCAGATTTATTGCTGTCCACAGTAGGAAACAGCCCAAAAACAGAGAAAAACAGGAGTTTTACACGAGAAATCTGAGAAAATACGAAGGAAAACTCTTGTATTTCACTAGTAGATGAATAAAACAGCAAAGATACAATTGATCCTCAATTTGAGAGGAGGATCGATCTCTCCCAAATCTCTAGACGCCGTTAGAGCCCAAAGAAAACCTAAATCTAAGAGATCTCAAATTTCAGCCAAATTCAAGATACTCAAACCCTAGGAAAATCAACTATTTAATGCATACAAATCAAAAGGAATTCCCTAAACAATCCCTACATTCAAATTTCCCTCTTAACTCCCCAAAAATTCTTTCCTATTTGGCTCCCGCACACCGTGCGGCTCGCTCGGCATCCCAGCGGGAGGAGGTTTTCCGCCCTGTTCGCGTATGAGCCAGTCCCGCCTGGACCGGTCCACTGGACCGGTCTAACACACTCCTTATTGGCAACTTTATATCTTTCCAAATTTTCAAAATTTTTACATCTAAACCAATTTTTATAACATATATTCTTATTTTTTATATTTTCTTACACATTTTAATTCCACAACCAACTTTTTTTTTATTTGAAGATATTCCATTTGATATTCCAAGCACATCCTTTGCACATTCTTAATATTATGAGCTACTATTTTCTATATAACATTAACTTCCTAATGCATCGACAAAATCTTAAGATTATGAATCTTTCTCTCAAAGGTATTTTTGTTGTAGTTCTTTAAATACCACCACCTAATCCTAGAACAATGAGGAATAATATACTAAATTTTTCATATTTTGCCCCTTTATCTTAAAGTACAAAACTAATAAGCGGTGTTAGATACATAAACTTTCACTTAGAGTAATTTTACAATTTCTGTAATATAAACGATCTATTTTTCTTACAAGAAAATAATCAATCTAGGTTTTACTATATTCATTCTTATAAGTGATGAGATGCTCATCTCTTTTCTTAAATAAGATATTAGCAATACTAAAATCATAAACTAGAGCAAAATATAATATAGTCTTATCACCTTCATTAGTCGCTCCAAACTCATATAGCCACCATAAATGCTTTTAAAATCATCTACCTCTTTACCAACATGTCCATTTAAATCTCCCCCAATAAAATCTCTTTCTTTAAAATGTGTGTTTTTTATTAATTCTTCTAAATCATTCCAAAATTTTAATTTTGAACACATATCAAAACCTACTTGATGAGCATAAGCATTTATGATATTAATAATCTTATCACCAATAATAATCTTCAAAGCTATAATTCTATCCCCAATTCTACCCATTTTTACGACATTATATTTCAAACTCTTATCTATAATCTCTCCTACACTATTTTTAGTACGACTCTTACCAGAATACCAAAGTTTAAACCCTAAACAATCAATCTCCTTAGCCTTCTCTCCCACCCAATTTGTTTCCTGAAGGTATAGAATATTTATCTTCCTATTACTTATAATAGCAATTAATTCCATTAATTTGCATGTAAGGGAACATGCATTCCACGATCCTACCCTAATTTTAGTTTTATGGACTAGCTTATTTGCCCACATCCATCCATAAGTTTTTCTAATATTTTGATTCCTCAAATATAGTCAAAGTTATTTGGTTTGGTTCCACTGTTGATTCGGATATATGATTTGATTTTGGGTTCATTATGAGTGTTGGTTTACTTTTTTTAGAAATTGGGAGCCTTCAAGCAGCATTATTAAAGGCTCTAGGTCCCCTCAAGTAGCTACCTAATATTGAGGCACTAGACCAACGTAGGCTCTAGTCCAAGTGAAATGAGTAGCTAAAAAATTATTTTCAAACCTAGATGCTCATTGAGTTCATAGCATTATTTAGTGGCATTAGGAATCTCAATATTAAGATGACCTATGTCAAATTGGTATGAGAGCTATATTTTGTCAACATGTCAACTAGAAGGCTCAATATTGAGATCAACTAAAAGATCATCCATTACATCTAGGAGATATGCCAATAATATGCAAGTTATTATAACTATCATATGGACAATGAGAGAATAATACTGAAATTATCTAACATATCGATTATAAGATTGAGGCACTAGACCAACAAGGCATGATCCATAATACTGACATTATCTAACATATAGATTATAAGATTCGAGATTTCAATTGATCTATTAACACGTGAAGTGGAGCAAAACTCCTAGCCTAGAGGGTTTGACAAGCTCAAAGAGGGAGAGTTGAGTGTAGCCCAAAGGCTTTGTGTGGATATTTTTTTGGGTATTTTGGCAAGATATTAAAGAGTGGAAGTATCATTTATAGATATGGATGATAGTGAAAGGTGGAGTATTAGGAAATATATCGGGATATTATGTTTGATTAGATTGAGATAATATGGCAGCCCACTATTTGGATGATTAGAGAGATAAGGAAGATATTGTGAAGATTAAAAATAAGCATGAGAATAATCAGCTTGTAAACAAATAAATCATGATTCAATTTAATTTTTGTAAGTAAATCATAAAACCAACTTCACAAATATAGAATATACTTGGTTTGGAAAGTAGGAAATATTTGGTTTGTATATTTGAAAATTTTTGGAAGGCCAACTAGGAAGGTTGGACACCAGGTTAACTATGGAGATACTTAGCATTTAGCAAAGATTTCCAAAATGACTCTCTCTTGAAGGAGGGGTGTATGGGTGGATGTTTCGGCCAAGCTAAAGGAAGGTGTCATCTTTATTTTTCTGCAGGATCATAAAGATTTCGGTGAAGGAGCAATCCAAGTCAACATGCACAGAAATAACAATGCAGATTTAAGCAAAAGAGATCATGCATTTCAAATTTCATTTCGTCAGTATTAAACAAGACATTAGAATGCTTTTTGAGTTGTTTTGAGTTGGAGGGTTGGAGTAAACTTTGAGAGTTTAAAGCAGGTCAGGTTGTCCAGTCTTTGTATAGAATTTATGACGATGGAGGGATGGTGATGATAGCGGTGAAGTTGGTAAGATAAGCACAAACCCAAGAACAAGACATCAATGAATAAAATGAGTAATTGAATCGAGCTCATGCCATAATATAAATTGATGAAGCAATGCAGCATGACTCTTTTTCATGATTAGTATTAATGTTGAGGTTCAAGTGAAACAGAGGGAGATCTCTTGTGTAGATGGAAAAAGAGAAGATATAGAGAGAGGGATCGGAAAGTGTGCCTAAGAGGGGAGAGGGGAGTGGGAACCAGCCAAGATAGGGGAGAAGAGAAGCTTGGTCTGCAATAGCAACTATTTGTTTGATGATTAAAGTATTTTCTTTATGGTATGTAGTATCCCCTTACATATAGACAAAATGACGTGGAATTGCACCATAGGCTCCAATTCTTAACGTGAATAATGCGTCCATAACACAAATAAAATAAAGATCAAATCAAACATAGAATTTATATATTGTTCCCTCAGATAATAGGCGAGCCTTGTCTGGAGACAATGTCAATAATAATTATGACGTGTACTATTTGTTGAATCACAAGCCATGCAATTTGTTTTTAAAAACAGCAAAAGTAAGTTGGGCAAAACATGTTTTCTGCACTTATTTTTAGCGATGTCAAAATAGAAAATAAATATAGTAGGCAAAAATGATTCCACACATAACAATGCAAATCTAATTTCTTTGAATACATGAAAGTGAATGAAAGAAGAGAAATAAGTTGCCACATTATGTATTAAATTCCACATAACTAAAGAAAAGGTGCTATGAGAACCAGGAACGCTGAAACAGAATTAATGGGGAAAAAGACAAAACCTTCACTTTATCAGACTTTGCCATAGAACTTCCTTTTAAAGATGCTGTCTTGCTGGATCCAAGTATTTCATTGAGCATGATAGCTAACCATCCCTGAGAAATTGGTATGGAATCAGGCCCATGGTCTTCAAGGATGTATGAAAGTAATTTTGTCGATGATGAACGTATACTCTCTGACAAAATTTCATGAAAAACCCACCGCAGAAGAATTCCAGACCACTTCTGACTTTCCTCAAGAGATAAATGCATATTACCATCATAAAGCAATCCTAAGACCCTCACCAATGCTTCTTGCAAATGCTTATTTTTCCCAGACTTGCTGGCTATTTCCCTCAGCAGAGTGAGGCCACTATCATGCACAAAAATCCTTGCCTCATTACTCCTCTCAATAGATGCAAGAAAAGCTGATAACGCTATTTGTGCTAAAGGAACATCTTCAACTTTACTAGCCTGAAAAGCAGTAGAAAGAAGACTGGCACTCCATTCAGGAACAGAAACAGTCAATGGCAAATCAAAGTCAGACAAGAGTGCACGAGCTATCAAGCTTCCATGCCATTTCACAGTCCTTTCTGCTGCTGTCAGTGCATTCATAACAGCATGCCCATTTCTATCAAGTTCTTGAATATAGGAGCGATTACACTGAGAAGCCAAAGCCCAATTAGCAAGAGCCCATGCAGCAAAAGGGACAGCCACGTGTTCACGCTGCAGATCATCCCAAAGACCGGGAACCGCTGAGGGAACTACGGCCCCCAAATTTGGCAAATAACTGGTACTTCCCTGGAACTCTACAGTTCTGGTTAAAAACATGTTTGAATCCACAAGGTCATCAGTTGCTGTCAAACTCATGCGGTTGTCCATTCTTGAGAATCCTAAAACAGTTGTACCACCAAGAATCTTTATCGCAATTCCCTTGATTCCAGGATTGCCATCATCGCCATCCTTATTCCCCTTATTATCAGCAAAATGCATTCCGCCCTCCTCAATGACTTCAAGGGCTGCAGCGATATCTCTTATATCTGCATTTACAGGCAAAGATGGCTTATGCATCGAGTTATCAATATTGTCACAGTTTGATGTGACTATGTCCATCAGAACAGCTACAAGCATGCTTTTTCCCCTCCAAAGATCAGCTCCCTCAAATGACACATGTCTAAATTGCTGCTTACAAAAAAGCAAGTTAATAGGTAAAATTCGATGAGTTTGGTAAGAAGGATATCATGCTTAGCAAACCATTGAGAGACATTACCAATCAATATCATCATCAAAAGCTTACCCATTTATTTATTGTGTGCTTCACGAATCTATTTAAGGTTAGCTTGATGAGATCATATTTGCAATTCACTCTACTTCAATGTTGAATGTAGTGTTAAATCTAATTTGTGCAAACCTTTTTGTATCAATTCCAACCATGCTACCTAGGCCAGCTCCTTTTACTTCACAATTTTTTCACATTAATTTTATATCCCATCAATTTCTGATCTATCATGAACATGCATGGATTATCCCAGTTTTTTGCCTTTAACCTTCTTAATAAGCAATACCCCCATAATTTCTAAGTCAAATATAAAACATTTTGTACTCTAACCTTTTGGGTTTACTAAAAAATTTTCTTAAGGTTCTCTTTGTCACAAATTGGTTGTTATTTGTTTCTTCTTATTCTTTTTGTTTCTTCAATACTCAAATCCAAACACCACAACTGGTCTTTATTGTCATTTGAAAAAATGGTATACTCGTATATGTCAATGAAGGTAGTTCATAGGTACCAAGTGGGTTCCATCAAGAGAACTCGTTCAAAGCAGTCACATCACCTATTCAAGGTACTCGTCGGCAAAAAACGTGACTCGTCCAAAATCCAAATTAATGATTGTCTCATGCATGCACATCAAGGAACTCATACATATTCTTTCAAGCATGAGAGGGACGCTCATCTCGAAAAAATCAACTTGTCGGGCGTAAGCTCCCACTGACATCTCCCGCTCTAGCTATAGAAAGTACAAACTTCAAGTATCCATAACTTTGACCCCCCAGACTTGAACAATCCTCAGCTCGTCATTGTCATCACCATGAAGAATTTGCCCTTTGTGCCCAGAGGTCAAAATAGAGCCCCCCGGAATCACCTTGTATCCAGAGGACTCATCCAACATGACTTTTCTAGAGGACTAGCCCGATAAACTTGCTAGCAAAGACTCGCCCAGTGGACTTGTCCTAAGTATAAAGACATAAAGCCAAGCAAACACATATTGGCTCATGCCATATGTCTTGTACAGTCTATAACGGGTCATAACTAATATTTTACCTTTATTTTTTACTATTTATAATGTGTAGCCTTTCCTACAGCCCTCCAAGCACTATATAAATAAAGGTGAGGCACATTTTAGATCTTTTCGACACTTCCAAATCTTTTACAAATTCAAGATTTTTTTGATAGTATCTGAAATTCTGAGCATATTTTTCACTCTCATTTCACTACCATATTTCATTCTCACTTGACTCACTCTCTCTAAGCTCTATGCCTCCTGCCTAGAAGATAATTTGGTAGTAAAGTTGGGTGTCATCCACAGATAAATTCGGATCCAACGAAAACTTTCTTTTAATTCTCCGTGATAGTCAATTGACATATGGCATTTCAAAGCACCTCTCTTCATTTGAACTACCTAGTTTTGACTCGAGTTGTAATATCATTCATCTTCATTCTTTCATATAATGGATAAAACAAAAAACTACCATGCTTAAATGCAACTTATCCTCCATCAGTACTGGCATTATTACTAATTCCGCATCAAATAGAATTCCATACCATATCCTCAACCTTTGAACTATCAGTTATAAACATATAAAGAGACAAAATATGTTAAGAATAAAAAAAATTAATGCATGTAATACTATTTAATAAAAAAAAAAGCATCACAAACTATCAGTTTTTTTTCTTAATTAAACGAAAAATAAGATGCTGCAATATGTAGAGGAAAGATGACAAAACAATAAAAATTAAAATTAAATGAAATAAAAAATATGAAAAAACTGCAGGACACAATTTAAAGCTAACTGGATAGATAACCTTGTGTTAAACATAGAAGAAAGAAAGAGCCATCAATCCTTAAAATTGCAGGACACTTTCACCAAGCTCCACTATAATAGTAATATTCCAAGCAACCTCCTATAATAAACAGGAAATGATGCTAAAGTCCTGATAAGAAAATAAACTAATTATCCAATGATCATGACAATACTAAGAAATTTAGATAGAGACGGTTTAAAATAACATGGCTTGTCCATCTTCATAAGTTAGAAGGAACTAGTATTTCTCATAGACATAATGAAACTAATTGCATAAGTTTTACATCCGGATCGCTATTAAACAACGAATCAGAGTTTCTACATTTAAATGAAAACAACAAAGCATGGATCATGCACGAAATTTTAATGGCTATTTATGCTATCATACTGACCTAAGTTATTTGTTTCATGCCAAAGTATATAAATAACAAGGAATGGCTTCACTTTGTTAGGAGTAAGAGCAAAAACATGTTCTAGAGTCATGCTGAACAATATATCAAAATCTCTACAACATGTCAGCCACGATTCCACCTGCACATCTTTCTTTACCATAAAAAATTCTAGCCTTTCTTGAATACCACTATCACAACTTCAGAAAAAAAAAATAATACCATTTCAATCTGAACATTTACCAAATTAATATCTTTTCATGTTCCAGCCCATTCTTCCTCTAATAAGTACTGTAATAAGCTCATTAAAATGAAATCCAAAGCAAGGCATGAAATATTACTCCACAATGCAGGGCACAGATAAGCAAGAGGCGATTTGAGCTAATTAGTTCTTTTGATAGCAACCTTTCTGTGAACCCAATGAAAACAATTCATACGGCAACCAACTTCCTTTAAACTGTACCCACATAAAGGCTCGAGCAAATCACCCCGATAAATAGCTTTGAAGTTCAAACCACATGAAGGAACCAACACAATAAGAAAAAACTAACCTTCGGCTGCCGCTTAGGCTGGAAGGACAAGATGAATCTGAGGAGTTTCGTTATAGCATTTGGCCGCCCTAGCACCTTCTCGCGCACATCTGGGTCAGCGATCAAATGTGCCAGAGCCCTTGCAGACTCCGACTGCGTCCCGCCATGATCACCTCCATTCCTCGGCTCGGCAACACTCTCCAGCAGCCAATCCACTACAGCTCCGCCACCAGCTCCGACGATAGCAAACCGGCGGGCTTCACTCGCCGCTGCAATATCCGCCAACAGCGCCGCAACGCGCAGCTCGAACCCTGATCGGACCTCCTGATTCGCCGACGACAAGACGGACGCCAACGATTTCCACAGAACCGTTGCGGCGTTGCCGGTTTGTACCATCCGGTCCAGCAAGCGGAGGATTGATCCCTTGCACTTTTCTAGGGTTTGCTCGAGATCCGGGTAGAGCTGCTCGGTCCCTGACTGCGTAAGGTCATCGATCGATCGCAGAGAGTACTGGAGATATACCGCGACGGCGACTCCAGAGGTTACGGCACCAGCAGCGGCTGCAGCATAGAAAGGGATGGATTTCGGGCGGAAAGAGTTAGAGAAGGACGATGAGAGGGACGGCGGTGGCGGGGAGATGGCTTTGTGGAGAGCAGGAGGTGGGGATCGAATATGATCTCCTGCTTTTTTGTTGAGATGGGAGGAGGATGAAGAGGAAATGCACCGCCACAACACTGGAAGGGTTGGGCGGCGCGGCCTCTTGAAGAGGCGGGGCATCAGGCAACGAGTTTCAGTTTCCCCCTTTTTTATTACTTTTCTTCGTGTTCTTCCTCTAAAAAGCCGACCCGTAATGGGATTAAGCTCGTTGCTCGTTGTTGTTTTTCTTCTTCCCTCCTGTTCTAACTTCTGCTTGCGCTTTCGATCTTCTTCGAGATAGTTCGCACTTCGCAGGATGACCAAGCTAATGTAAACTAGGTGCAACGATGTGTCGATGTTGATGGAGGTGCTAGGATGTCAAGAGCAATTCCCATACATCGTCGTTCGTTGGGTTGGCTTGTTATCTGGCTTCCTAGGTTGTTGAGGTTGATGGCCGTAATTTATCGTTTTTAAGGCCATCTCCAATCCAAAAACTATAATTTATCGTTTTTAGGGCCATCTCAGATCCAAAAACTAATCTTACATTCCAAAATACATAATACTTTAAAATACAGTAATTTCTCTTCCAATTGTGCTTTATTTTTTAACATCAAAAAATAATATCATATATATATAGTCCTATCTCATTTTTTTAAATTAATTTTTAATCATATTTTTATATTTAAAAAAAAAAAAAAAACAAATGCGTAGATGAGCATGACGTGGTACTGTTACTTAGCAATATTTAGCATGAGATTTGACATTCGATTGGAGTAGCGGGCGATTGCATATGAGCGTCTTCCGCTCGGTTAAAGATCTTCTAAAGAAGATGATGATTGGAATAATTTTTGGCAAGAGTTTGTCCGATTTCGTGGTTACGCATAAAGAGTAGTCCATTTTGATCGGCTTGTGTTCCACGTATGAGTTTTTTTATTTTTGACCCACTTTTGACGAACTGATGTGATTATTTGTATTAGCAGCAGTACAATTATTGTGAATAATAATAATTTTTAAGAAAATTTATGTATATATATAATAATTTTCATATAACTATCATACAATAATAAATTTGATTATAAAAATCTTTTTTCATTGCAAATATTTTTAAAATCACCTAAAAATTAAGTTAAAAAAAGGGAGATTTACATACATAACATTTGAAATTTGTCTATTTACATATCTAACACCTAAAACTTTAAAAATACACTTATAAATCCTACTTCTTCCCTATCGAATCATTTCTACCACTCTGTTCATCTTCGTAAGGCACATGTGAGAGTTCCTGCCCTAGTGACGTCTAATATACTATATTCTCCATCATCGTGAGACTGGCGATCACTCCTGCCTTATTCACGAACTTCACACTCCCAATTCTGGTGAGAACAACTCTTCCACTAAATCTTTCTCTGCTATTTTTTACACGGGGAGAACTCCTGCCAAGTAACGTTCTTCATTGTGATCTTCATCATTTAGATAACTCCTGCTCCGGTGATAACTTTTACTTAGGGGTGTCAATTTTGGGTCACGGGTCAGGTTTGGGTTGAACTCGAAATTGACACGACACTATTCGATTCAACCCGAACCCAACCCGTTTTTGCAAACGGGGTAGTTTTTCGGACATGAACCTGACTCGTTTCGGGTCTAGGTCAACCCAACACAACCCGAATGGTCCGGGACTGTGAACAATTTGCTAGTTTTTGGGTCAAAATGGGTCAATCTCAGCTTTTCTGGTAAAAAAAGGTCAATCTCGGGTTTCTAGGTCAAAAACGGGTTTTCGGGTAAAAAACATGTCAATTTCGAGTCAATTACGGGTCAAAGGGTCAACTCAAACCAGACCCAATTTTTGAAATGGGTCGAATAGTTGAACCCAAACCCGGCCCGTTTCATGCCCGGGTTGACCCTAACCAAAAATTTTCGGGTCGAATTCAAGTCAGATTTTCAAATCGTGTCAAATATTGACACCCCTACACCTGCTCTATTCATGAACTCCATTGTAATGGTCCTGTGAGAAGTCCTCATGCCCTAAATATTTTTTTTTATTTCTAATGTCAGGACCATGTCTCGTGCAATCTTATGTCAAGAGCAAACAATCTAAGTTTTTTTTTTTTTGTTCTCGACCTAATCGATCAAGATGAAATAAGTTTTTTTTTTAAGTTGTATATTTGAAATTCAAAAGTTATTTATAAAAATAAATGACGCCTAAGCTCTCTTTTATCCTGAATAGAAAATCAATTCAGATGCTCATTGTTACAATCACAAATTACCATATTTTATGCAATCGCAATTATGGGTGAATCAATCGATTAGATTTTGTTACAATCATAAATTATTAAGAGTTGTGAGAGTTTTCTCCCCAGCTCCCGTTGTATATTCTCTTTTGGAATAGAATTGGGCTTCTTGTGGTATGACAACGTATTGGATAAATTAATCTTGGTGGGAAGAGAAAAAAACTATTATCTATTATGACATGGGTTGAACTGTTTGCATTCATCACAAACTGAAATAAGTATTTTCTGAAGCTTATGTTATATTAGTTTTGTTCATTGATATTCCTTTCCTCTGAAATAGTCAATTTCATTTGATGCTTGCATATATTTTCAAGTGTCGTGCTATTTGAATATATGAGTTCAAGATATTCAATTGGATTTACAAGCAATCACCTGCGTCAATTTTTCTGTGATGCCCCAGAATCTAAATTGGAAGAATTATTCTTTTATTCATTGATGAATAATATTAGAGCTATTTAAGATCCTCTATCATTAATAAATAATGCAACATATTCTATAATTTAAAACAGTAATGTACACATTTATATTCATTCATAAAAGTCATATACACTATTCATGATCTACACAATCATCACATATCTATCATGTTCTGAGTATAAAAGAAAAATTAAAAGAAATAAAACCTGAAGAATCCTGACCAGCCTCACATTCCAACTCCCATGCCCTGACCTGAAATCATTTAACCACATATAATGAGCTTAAAAAGCCCAGTAGGTCACCAAAACCTATAATTAAATTCAAAGCATGATAAAGGAGCAATATGCATGTCAATAGTCAAATCATAACAGTTGTATCCATATTATCATTGAATCAGTGGATAAATAGTAAAACACACATGCAGTAGTAGTAGAATTTATAAATAATAAAACACTATAATATAAAAGCCCATAAAGCAGTAAACCAGTACGAGTGTCAGATCTCTAAAAAAATCTTCGTATACATAATATCAATCAGTATAAAATTATATAAAGCATCAAATCAAAACATCGTTAATGACTGTTGAAATCAAATCAATATAGTAAAATCATATCATAATGTATACATGCTATCAATTTATTCTATATCTGTATATCACGTGCTTAATATATCACATGCATAATATCAGTATAGTGAATCAGTGTATCAAATAGTACCAATGTCTATATCAATCACAGTAACAATCTAGTGGCAGGAGTAGTAAAATAATACAATAACAATAAATTCATGTAGTAATAATAAATATATAAAATAATAAGAACAATGTCTCAAAAACATATATTTCAGTAGTTACACTAAACAAGTAAGAAGTCCTGGCTATCATGAAGTTTTTCAGTATTGTATCAGTATCAGTAAACCGTTGGCTCAGCAAACAGTCGTCAATCTTTGGCCGTCGACACAGTAATTATCTCCTTATAATTCTCAATCAGTATCACATGAATTAGTAGAGGATAACACCAAATCTCAGTATTTAAAATAAAGCCTGTCGATCCACCATCCATACAGGTCAATCAGTCTCCAACCAACGGGTCAACTAGTCTTTTACACACATAGTAGTATCACAGTACTATAATAGCAATTTTAAGCATGTATTCACATTCATTTTCAATGCATTATAACAAACAAACATAACTAAACTTAGTAAAGAAGGTATCAAAATGACATAACGGTAGACAACAAAGAATCCTATTAGGCAAAAATACACATTTTCAGAAATTTAACAAATTACAAGAGATTGTGTAAAACCATGTTTTAAGACTTTTATTTTACTACACTATTATTTTTAGACGTCAAAATAAATTTTGGTGTTGACAAAAATTGCTGTATTATCAAAATCACCCAGTTAAAAATCTCAAATAAATATTCAAAATGCTCATAATCATGATCTCTATAACATACAAAAAGTTACGTGATAAAAGTTTTGCCAATACAAAATTATTCATATTTTTCGGTAACGAAAATATAAATTTGAGCGAAAAAATATAAAAAATACAAAATCTTTGAAATCAGAAATATGATATTGATTCCTTACAGCGAGACGAGCAAATCTTTCAACTAGCCCGATGAACAAAAATCACACTACTATCTCCAAATTTTAACTTCCATCTCTCTTACCTTTTTCTCTAAAATTTCTCTCCCCCGTCTGTGTTTGCCGAAATGTGGGGAAAAAAAGGTTTTCAAAGAACTTAGTGATATAAGATACTTAAATAAAAATAAAAATAATATATTAATATAATATTTAATTTATTAATTTCTTTAGTATAAAATTTAAATAAATTATTTTAGAACTCAAAAAATTACAAAAAAATATTCATAAAATAAATCATGTTATTTAAAAAATATTGATAAAATCAATTTGTAAAACAGACACCTAAAAGTCCTGAAATCCTCATTTGTACTAACATGTACCTTAAGGATTTTCACCGGTGTCCAAAAATTACAAAAAAAAAATTGTGTAAGTAAATACTTCGATCGAAATACCACAGCAAAGATGGATTGCAATTTTGAGTTATTACGACTCCAGAAAAAAAATTGGCAAAGTCAAAATACAGGCTATTATATTTTCTATTATTGTAACTTGCAATGCATGATATTAATTTAAAGCATATCAAGGTGAAAATCATGAACAAATATTTTATCTTACACTTGAAATAGAACCCAAGACAATTGCAACTTCTTCTATTGGGTTGATGATGCTGATAATTTGTCATTGAACATAAATCATCCAAAAATAGTGATGGCAGAGGAAATAAATTCAAAAAAATTTTAGTTAATCAAATATGAGATGTTTTATGGTGGAAAGAGAAATGATTATCTTTTGGCTAAATATTTTGTATCGCTTGCCTAGAGGTAAGTAACTATTATTTATTTTGGGATAAACATGTCCTTCTTTGTTAGGGACTCTATTCATGTTGCTTGTGAAAATCGGATCGAATAACGAATTAGAAGAAGGAAATATTCACGGTTCAACTGGGGTCAACTTGGATGATGTAATAAATATAATATTAATATAATTAACATAATAATATGACAATTTAATCTTAAACTTAAGCACAAATTAATCATATCATACATATCAAATATCCAAAGGAAGAATGAGTTAGAGGTGTAAAATCACATTTAATAAACAATATAAAATCATATTTAATATAAAATTAGTTTACATATATATTTTTTAATTTAATATGAATAATTTTTAATTTATGCTATATGTTTAGATATAATTTATACCTATGAGAAGTATACAAAATTTACATTATAAAATTATATCGATAAATTTATGTTATATTATTTATTATTAAAAGATAGATAAAATAAAAAAATCAATTTTTATATCATATAATTAAATAAAATGAAAAAAAAATAATAGATAAAAATTAATATTATTTGTATTATTAAAATTTAATAAAAATATATATGTATAAATATATAATATATGTATAGTAAACTTGAAAACTTCACCTTAATTTTTTAATCCCAAATCATCTAGACACTCTATGTTAACATTATTTTTGTCTATATAAGTTTTTTCATTTACATGGGAAAAGAAGTTACATAGTATGTTGGGCTGTGTGATAAACAATAATTAATAAAGCAATGTTGATACTTATTTAAGTAAAATATATAAAATTAAAATTAATTTATTACAGAAAATATTTAATAATAAATTAGTAAATTATTTCATTTAATTAAATATCAGCCGAACTGATTTTTGAAAAACGTCATCAGTTCACTAGTTAACCGGTTGAACCGTCGGTTCAAGGCAGTTTAAGCTGGTTCATGTCTAAAACAGTTTTGATAATATTCTGGATTGGCCTCCGGATCCCGGATCGGTTCATAGTTCAACCCGTTGAATCGATGGGTCTGATCTAGTTTTTAAAATAGTGGGTTGGCATATATATTAATAATACTAGCAGCATATACATTAATGATACTAGCATATAAGAATTCTATTGTAGGAAACATGATATGTGTTAATGCAACTTTATTTTGGTGACTAAATTTATTACTTCTACTTTTTGATTATTCATACTGCATGCCCTATTATGTTATCATTTATTCACCCGTTATCTCATTTTACACAGGTCTGATAGGAGTGTTTGGCGGACCGTCACCTTAGAAGTAGAGTAATCAACAATAGTCTTTTTTGATATTTTATATATTGTAATAGTCTATTTTGCTTCTGATTTAGGGTTGAGTATTTTTTTTTTCATGCTTTTTGTTCTATTTACATTCCTTTTATCTTATATCAGAGCTATTGTTAGTTGGACGTACTTGTTATTTATATTTTATTAATGAATTCATTTTTTTTATTTCACTTCATTTATTTACTCCGGTGTATGTATATAATGTTGTATCACTCATATATGTTTGTTCTCCTTTGTAAATACAAAACAAGTATTTCCTATTATGTGTGGAATCTAATTGTGTTGATTAATCGGGTTGTTATGTTACCTCAGATCTCAAGTTTCTCTTGAGTGGAGCACCGCATCGGTGTAGATACGGTGCCATAGTGGATCAAAAAAGAGGTTTGAGTGCCGCAATGCCCCAAACCGGCATCACAGCGATGCGAGATGGACTTGACAGTTTTCTTTCTCAATTTTTTGAAGGGTTGCATCCCTTGGGTTTATTTTCTTAGCTTTCTCTTGTATTTTGAGAGGTGTTGATATAGATAAATGCAAAAATAGATGCAATAAGAGAGTGAAAAAGAAGAGAAATATGTACTTACTTATCCCCAATTTAATAGTGGATTTCTTGGTGTGGTATGGCTCCGTAGTTTTTTTTTTATTATTTTAAACTTTTTCACGTTAAATCCTAGTGTCATTTATTTTTTTGCTACTTTTACTTTCTTGTTTGTTTCATCGTTGTGGTGTTTACTCCTTATCCCCAATATTTTAATCTCTTTATCGTGTTCCGTGTTGCTATTGTGTACCGCCTTCCATACCCGCAATGTGACAGGTAGTCTACTGAGATGGAGAGGACGTTGGCCTTGGCGAAGAGGGAGTAGATGCAATCATGTTAGATTGATGCGGGGTGGATATGGCAAAAGCCGCCACCATGGACGGCGACGAAGACTGGGAGTTATTTCTGGATTGAGGTGGAGGAAGGCAGGATGTAGTGGCAGGTGGAGAGGCCGGTGATGGGGTTGATGGTGATGTCTTTGGATTGGACGTTGTTTGCTGGATTGAGGGACGATGGGATGAGCTCATCAGGCAAGAAGTGATGCACATAGCTGCTCTAGTGAAGTCTGATGGCATCAAAGAACTCAAAGATGATGTCGTTAGTTTCGACGACGGAAGAGGAGGCGGCGGCGGAGTTCATAGTGGCGCTGAAAAGGTTGAATTGAGAAGTGTTGCGTCCTGGAATATTCGCGGCGGTAGAGAAATATATGGTTTAACGTCTTAGCATTGTACGAAGATCCAGCACACAAGCAGATAAGAGAGGGGGTGTAGCATTCATATGAGACACCAAAGTTTTTACGTGGAAAACCCCTGAAAAAGGGGGAAAAACCACGGGGCCTAGCCCGGTTTGAATGAATCCACTAGTATTTGTAGTCGATTACAAATGAGGCCCTTCCTTAGGAGAAGGCCTTGGATTGATGTAGCAAATGTATATCATATAGATTGCATTACATGGTAAGAGTTACATATACAGGTTTGTTTGGCCTAAAGGACCGTAGTCGGCAGGAGACCGTAGTCGGCCGGAGATCGTAGTCGGCAGGAGACCGTAGTCGGCAGGAGACCGTAGTCGGCCGGAGACCGTAGTCGGCCGGAGACCGTAGTCGGCAGGAGACCGTAGTCGGTAGGAGACCGTAGTCGGCAGGAGACCGCTGTCTGGTGATGGAGGTCGGACGGACCGTATTAGGCGACAGTGGTCAGAAGGACTGTAGGAGGTAGGAGATAAGGAGTCAGGTGTTAGTCCCAGTGTCACTTGGAAGATCGGATGTTGATGGTCTGGCCTTGAGTAGGACGTCGGGTCTTAAGCAGGACATCAGGTCTTCAGCAGGACGTCGGGTCATCAGCAGGACGTCAGGACTTAACGTCGGGCCTTGAACAAGACGTCGGGTCTTTGGCAGGAAGTAGGGACTGAGTGTCAGGCCTTGAACAAGACGTCGGGTCTTTGGCAGGATGTAGGGACTGGGTGTCGGGCCTTGAACAAGACGTCGGGTCTTTGGCAGTGTCACGACCCGACCCGAGACGAGACGGATCCCGCCCGCGCCGGATCGCGACGGGGAATAGCTAACCAGGATCTGGCTTTGGATTAGGTTACTGAACTGATCTTCCAAATTCTTAACTCAACAGAAGCACACAGAACAACAGAGCTACTAAAAACATCAAATGCAGCGGAACAAAACATCTATCTTTTCATTTCCTCAAAATAATCATCTACAGAACAGTACAAGGCTTTCAACAGAAAGAAAGACAGAACAGGAAAGCCATGACTGTACAAAAATCAAAAGTACAAAAGTACCTAATCTGATCAGACTCTGAAATCTAATCCTGGACTTCCTTGCCCTTCCCAGAACCTGAAAACCACCAGAAAGCAAGGGTGAGCTCAACAGCTCAGCAAAGCAACAAACCTCCAATCTAAATCCTCAGAAACTCAAAACCAACACAGCAGACAAATCCGTACAGAAATCAGAACGGAATCGGACAGATATCAAATCAAACAGAACTGTACGGAAACAGAAGTCGTATCAAATCAGAAACAGAACAGATCAGACATATCAGATCAACAGAATCGGATTCGTACAGATCGTATCAGAACGGAACAAATCAACATAGTCAGAAACAGAAATCAGAATCGTACGAATCATATCATATCATAATCACAATTTCGTACAGAACAGAACAGATACAGAAAGTGGTACAGATACATATAGCTAAATGCCCTGACACTGACGGAATCTCTACGGATTCCGGCCCCTTATGCCTCCCTTCCCAGACACTGACTGAATCTCATAGGATTCAGGCCCCTTATGTCTCCCTTTGTGCTCACGGCACCAAAACAGATGTGCTTATAGCACCAAAACAGAATTCATCGGATCCGGAACAGAACAGATATCAGATTTCAGATTGAGCTCATTTCAGATTTCCCGTTTCACTAACTGAATCTCATAGGATTCATGCCCCTTATAACTCCCTTTGCATAGCATATACAGATAGCATATCAATTCAGAGAAAATCCGGACAAATCAGGAATTACTCAAAAATCGGGCAGCACAACGGCAGTATACGGAATTTACACAATTTTCCTGAAAATCAAAATTCACCAAATTCGCACAGAATATAGATATCAACATTTCAGAACATTTATTCTACTGCACAGAGAATTTCCAAGTTCACAGAAAAATCCAGTCGACTAAAAACACAGTCGAATCAAAAATATCCGGACAAAAATCTTCAAAATATAGTCAAAACGTGCACACTCGGCACGGCAACGATATACAAGAAGTTACGCGGTAAAAACTGAACCGTTCAAAAGATACGGACGAAAATCGCTAACGGAAACAAAATCCGGACAGAAAATACCGCCAAACACGACGGTTCTGAAAATTTAGAAAGTCGGATTGTGCCTTACCTCGTGCACAGCAATTTCCTCAACAGTCTCCTCGGACGAAAACAGCTCGGCGTCGCCCGAAAATCCGCTTTTCCACTTTTTCCTTCGTTTTTCTCTCTCCTCAGCTTTTTCTCTCTCTTCAAAATATCTCAATTCTATATATATCCAGACTGATCGTCCCGGACGATCGAGCTTCGTACCGGACGATCCATGAAGAGAGGAATTCCGTCCAGACGAAAAATGACATATCGTCCCTGGCGAAGGGTTCACGGGAGAATTTTCGTCCAGACGATCCAATTTTCGTCCCGACGAATCATACAACCAAAACTGATTTTCTGCACAACCTGTACCGATCGTCCCGGACGATCCAACTTCGTCCCGGACGAACCTGGAGCAAAAACTGATATTACAGGCAGGACGTCAGGGATGAACGTCGGGCCTTAAGGTGGTGGTCCGGCGAGGTTTTGTGGTGGTCCGGCGAGGTTCCTGCGGTGGTCCGGCGGTGGTCCGACGAGATTCCTGCGGTGGTCCGGCGAGGTTCTGCGTGGTCCGGCGATGGTCCGACGAGATTCCTGCGGTGGTCCGACGAGATTCATGCGTTGGTCCGGCGAGGTTCTGCGGTGGTCCGGCGATGGTCCGACGAGATTCCTGCGGTGGTCCGGCGGCTGTCGAGGAGGAACTCTTCCTTCTCTTCTCTTCTTCTCTCTCTTGCTTGGATCCCCCCTTATGAGAAATGAGGGCTCTATTTATAGATTTTCTGGAGTGGCATGGCCCGTAAATAAGCATGAGATCAGGGGCGAATAGGGAGTGGTCCAATGGACGGCCGATATTGAATCCTACGATCATGCACCGTTCATTGGACATTTGAAGGCCTTAGTGATGTCGGAATTCTGTGATCTTGGGCTCGTTGGATTCGTCTCGTCGAGCCCTTCGATTTGAGTATAAGCTCGTCAAAATCGGAGTTTGTTTGGTAACTCAAATAGTGGTTTGAACCTTCCAACAGCGCTTCAGATCCATGATTTGGACCCATTTGGACTTGGATTGGGTCGAATTTAGTGTCGTTGGATTCTTATTTCCGAGACGCTCAGTTTGACTTTAAGCTCGCTGAAATCGGAGTTCAGGTGCTCCCAGATTTAATTTTTGAAGTTTCCAACTTGATTTTTGCCTCGAGATTCGTGCCCGATCAAGTTAATTTTCGCATGACGTATCAAGAAGAAATGATTGTACTGGGCAATGCATATTTATTAGAGCAATTTGTGATCGAAGAATATACACATTTCAATATTTATAAATATAACTAAACTATTTTTAGTATAATAATGTCATCTATTTTTTTTTAACAGCACAACAAATTTATTAAATAGAATTTTTAAGATAACAACTATTAGGATTATTTTAAAGATAACTTTCCATATTGATAAATATTCTCAACGCCTTTTAAGATTATTCTAATAAGTAATAATGATGGACAGTGGTAGAGTGAGAAATTTTATTTAGGGAGGAGGCTATTTGTCATCTCATTATTGGAGCCAAGAAGAGCTCTAAAATCAAAATTAACAATGCAAATAACAAGGCCCTTAGAGCTTAGAAGACATGAATATCTGTCACAGGCGGTCTTTGTTTGGAGGAGAGAGATGAGCGAAAGGAAAAACGAAAACTTTGCTCGACGTTTTGAGTCGCGACTCGTGAGAGAGGACCAAAGGGAAAAATGAAGCAGACCATTTGGGTCGATGACTAAAATTTATAAATAGTCAAATTATGATTTAAATCTAATAAAAATATCATTTATAATACTTTCTAATCAAATCATTTTACATCTATCTCTGTCTTTTTTTATATATACTATATCTAATGCATCTATTCCTAACCGAATCATCAAAAAATCGATATTTTATGTGATCAAATCATCTCAAGCAACTCTCTAAACTGTAGAACTGATATGCACCTATTAAGATCAAAAAAACCAAATACTCCCTCTTTGCAAATAAACAACAAGACATTGGAAAGTTACCAACTACTATTTCAAAGCCTAGTTGTTTCAAAATTTTTTGCAAGAAATGAGATATCCAGCTCTTCATGTTAAATACTGGTAAACATCCTTGCAACTCTTCCATAGAAACTTTGTTCTCATGCATGAAAAACAAGCATTTTCACTGTATTAATCTAATACACCGCATACTTAAGACCTTATTTCTCTAATGACATAAGATACAATGATATATATTGTTATATATTATTGGGAGGGGGGGGGGGGCATGTTCCCCCCGGGTCCCCCCCACCCACCAATGACGATAGATAATAATTTGCATGCACATAATATAAACTTAAAATTTTTAACGTGAAATAAATTTTTAGGGTTTCTTTTGGACAATTTTCTCTCTACTTTGCTTTTCAAACATCAATCACAATTATAATTCCCTATTGCTTTATTGTTATTTTCTCATTATTTTTTAAAAATTTCTTTAGTGGGAAATAGTTTTTTACAACAAGAATAGTTAAGTTATTTTTCCAACAACAACTTACACAAATTTTATAAAATATTGGGCAAATTTTTAAAAGGATCAGGTTTAAAGAAAGATTTAAAAGGAGCACAATATAATTTTAATTTAAAAAGGAGCAAAAATGTACTGCAAAATCACGTTTTGTTAGAAAATGCAAAAAAATTACGTTTTAACAGAAAACGTGAACAGTAATTGCGTTTTCTGTTAAAACTCACTTTTTTAATATTTTAAATTCCATCTAAAAATTTTAAGCTCTTTTTTCCATCTTTTAAGAGGATGGAAAGATATATAGAAATATTTTAAATTACATTCCTGCTAAACCCTAAATCCTATTTTAATCGCTAAAGTTTTTTAATATATTTAAATAATTTTTTTAATATTTAAATAAAATTATTTTTTTATTTTAAAAATAAGTTAAGAAGAAGTTAAAAATAAGTTAAGAAGAAGTTAAAAATAAAAATAAGTTAAAATTTTGAAATTAAGTTTGTGCGTCTCAATAGAGGATGGAAAGAGAGAGACACACAAACTTTAAGCTTTTTAAATTACATAGTAAAATCCGGTTGAAATTCTTAAGCTTTTTTTTTTCATATTATTAGAGGATGGAAAGAGAGAGAGAGACACAAAAACTTAATTTCATAATTTTAACTTAATTTTAATTTTAAATAAAATTATTTTTAGCTTCTTTTTAACTTTTCTTTAAACGAAAAAAAATAATTTTATTTAAATATTAAAAATAATTTTATTTAAATATATTAAAAAATTTAAACAATTAAAATAGGGTTTGTAATTTAAAATATTTCTATATATTATTTTAAAATAGGATTCAGCTGGAATGTTAATAAAAAATTTAAAATTTAAATTTAAATAATTTTTCATTCTCTGCTTCTCTCTCTCTCCATTTGTGCCTCACTCTCTCCTTCTCCATCCCTCTCTCTCTCTCTTTCCCTCCTCTAAAAACCTGAAAAAAAAATCTTAAAAATTTCAGAGGGAATTTAAAATATTAAAAAATTGAGTTTTAACAGAAAACGTAATTACTGTTCACGTTTTCTCTTAAAACGCAAAAAAAAACTCAATTTTTTTGCGTTTTCTAACAAAATCTGATTTTACAGTGCGTTTTTGTTCCTTTTTAAATTAAAATTATATTATGCTCCTTCTCTTAATTCATTTTTTAAACTTGATCCTTTTAAAATTTTGCCCTAAAATATTACAGTCTTCCATAACATAATCTTAACTAAGCTATTTTTCCCACAACTTACAAGTTACAACCAACTTTTTTGCATTAATTATAGTAAATATATATTGCATACTAGCACTAGAAAGAGTGATAAGCTTACCTAACACATATGATCGAATTAGCTACAATTCTCAATTAGATTTGATCCCAACCTCATAGAAAGGATGCCTATGCATCTTCTCGCGATGGCAAAAAATACAGACAACTCCAACTTTCAAAATTTTAGTTGAGAAAGAAATCGCTGCCCAAAAAGTTTTAAAAAAATGCCATTTCTGCATAATCACACATTTAAGTTCATATTTTATGATTTATTGCTCATATTTAGTTGAGGAAGTTCATCAACTAAGTTCTTAGGTTGCATTTCGCTTTGTTTAGGATAACCTTCTTAGTGGTTTTTAAAGCAATTTATTAGTACAAAATTTTCTAGTTCAATACATTTTTGTACTAAAAAACTATTTTAAAAACATAAAAAAAATTGTCCCTAATAAAGCCTAAATTTTTTATAACTTATTAATCTTTTATTGATAGCTTCTTAAGGACATTGAAATCGGTATCAAAGTCTTATTTTATCATACTTAAACAAAGAAAATATCATTTGTCCATCATTTAAGAAAGAGATTACAAAATCTTGTAAATGTTATGAATATAGTGAATATTATTAATACATCATCAAAAATTTATCTTGATCGGGCACGAATCTCGAGGCAAAATCAAGTTGGAAATTTAAAAAATTTAATCGGAGACCATATGAACTCCAATGTTAGCAAACTTATAGTCAAACTGAACGTCTTAAAACTACGAACCCAACAACACCAAATTCGACTCAATCCAAGCCCAAATGAGTCCAAATCAGGGACCCGAAGCACCATTGAAAGGTTCAAAACAGATTCCAAACGTGGCATGCTTATAGTCGAATCGAGCGGCTCGATGAGACGAATCCAACAAGCCTCAGATCATGGAATTCCAACATTATTAAAACCTTTAAATGTCTAGCGAACGGTCTATAATCGAGGGATTCAATATCGACCGTTCATCCAAACCACTCCCAATCTATCCTTGATTTTTCTCCTATTTATAGGTTATGCCACTCTGAGAAATCTATAAATAGACCCCTCATTCCTCTTGAAAAGGGGCCCAAGTGAGAGAGCAAGAGAGAGATCGGAGATCGCTCTTCCCCCTTAGCTTCTCCTCGACCACCGCCCGGAGTTTCGCCAGACCACCATCTGATGCCGAACTTTCGTCGGACCACCACATGACGCTCGAACTTCTAACGAACCACCACCTAACGCCGAACTTCCTCTGAATCACAAACTGACGCCAGACTTCTGCTGGACCACCGCCTTACTACAATGGTCTTTTTGACCCCTATCTCCTACCGACTAGGTCATTCCAACCTCCAACACCAGACAACAGTCTTTCTAACCCTTGCCTCCTGCCGACTACGGTCCTTTGGACCTCCACCGCTAGACAACAGTCTTTCTGACCCATGTCTCCTGCCGACTACCGTCATTACGACCTTCGCCGCCAACTACGGACATTTTGACCTCCCTCGCCATACAATGGTCCTTTTGCCCACTGTCACCCGACTATAGTCTTTCCGACCTCTATCGCCCGTCGACTATGGTCATACCGACCAAACAAATATTTCAATACTAATTCTTCTAATTCCCACCATGTAATATGATGTATATTTGTTATGTTAACCCAAGGCCTTCCCCCCAAAGAAAGGGCTCATTTGTAATCGACTACAAATAATAGTTGGATTCATTCAAACTGGGCCAGGCCTAGTGGGTTTTCCCTTTTCATGGTTTTCCACGTAAAAATATTAGTGTCTCTCATGAATGCTACACCACTCTATTTTTATCTGTATGCGTGCTAGATCTTCATACAAAATTAAGACGTTAAACTTTATATTTCTCTACCGTTGCGAATACTCCAGGATGCAACAATCATTAATAAATAAAAAAGAGTTAGTAGATGATGCAAGACATAAATGAATCATCAGTAGTCAATAGAGGAATTAGAAATAAAAATATCAAAGCATTCACTATGACTGCTGAGATAATTTTCATAATCAATAACTTAATTACTCATATACAAAATCAATATCAGAAAATTTGAGTAACATATGTGAAAAGGCCAGCTTTTATTGTCATATCCCCCCCTTAATCTCTACTCAAAGCAATATTTGATAGATTATGAAAGAATAACTAACAAATCTGATTTAAAAAATAGTAATTTCAATACCACTTCTCATATGACATTATAGAGTTTTTTATTGTAATATTTTTCAATCCAATGTGTGCAATCATAATACTCATCAAATTCTTTTCATGTACGTTTTTTTTTTTTTTTAAATTTTTTTTTTTAAATATAATGAACTGTAAATTATGAAATATATAATTCTGATCTATAAATTGAAGAAAAAATATTACATCCTGAATCCAATCAGATTTCCTTGGCTCTAAAGAAAAGGCATACTTTGCATTACTAAGTTGTCCTCTTCAATCAATTTGTTTGTTTACTCTCCTCCCGCGTGGCTGAACTAAGAAGCCATCTCGTACAAGATAATTTAGTAAGCCTCAGCTCGAAAACTTTCCTAATACTATAAAAAAGAAGGGGTTGCTCTGTTCTATGGTACGCCTCTTACAGTCATGTGCGCTGAAAAATTTGATTCAAACTGCTCAAAGTAAAATACACAGCGAAAATTAAAATTATGTATTTCATTCATAAAATCTGACGCCATTAAAACATTATAACTCGCAATTGCATTCATATAATCTGAAAGATTCCAAGATAATATTGTGAAACATAGAGATCGAAGCATCTACTTCAACTCAACACGAGCCAACACAAACAGCTCAGACGCTTATATTTTATTATATGGGTGAAAAGATAGCAGAATCAAGACTTGTTGAAGAAGCTGACCATCCGCTCCATGAACTCCTCCGCCTTCAAGCTCCCAGGTTTCATAAAAAAGAAGCAATGATCCTCCCCTTCCGACTCCAGAAACTCCGCCTCCCCTTCCCACCCGCTCTCCTTCAACTTCTCGTAGTAAACCCTCCCCCTCTCCCTCAACATATCCAGCTCCGCAACGCACACCAGCACTCTCCGGCAACCCAACGTCGCCAGGCTCGGCGCACCCTCCACCACCGGATTGATCCGCGGGTCGTCAAGCCCCGTCGTCTCCTGACACATATTAAGCCACAGCGCATCGATATCCTCCGCCTTGAGGCTTTCCTTCTTCCCGCTTTCTACCCCCTCATTTCCAATCCTATCCTTCCCCCAAAAGAAAGAATGAATCATCACCAGCCCTTCCACCTTCTTCCCCTCTCCACCAAGCCTTATTCCCAGGTTGTGCACTATGTTCCCGCCGGCGCTTTCTCCGCCTATGAAAACCCTTTCTAAATCGCCAAAATTTGACAGCCAAGGGTCTTCGGCGGCGAAAACCCACTCCAGCGCTTCCCAACAGTCGTCGTAGGCGGCGGGGAGAGGGTTCTCAGGCGCGAGGCGGTAATCGACTGACACGGAGAGGATGTCAGCTTTAGCGGTGAGGGAATTGACGTAGTTGTGGTAGATGGAGGAGGAGGAACGGAAGAGGCAGAAGCCGCCACCGTGGATGGTGAGGAAAACAGGGAGCTTTTTTGGGATGGAGGTTTCGGAGGCCGGGAGGTAGAGGCGAGCGGAGAGGCTGGTGGTGGGGTTGATGGTGACGTCTTTGGATTGGACGCCGGTAGTTGGGTCGAGGGACGGGGGGACGAGCTCGTCGCGGTATATGCGCTCCACGCGGCCACTGCGGTAAAGGCGGATGGATCCGGGCAATTGAAACACCACGTCGTCGGAGTCAAAGGAAGCGGCGGAGGAGTTCATAGTTTCGCTGGAAGGTTGGAAGTTGGAAGAGGCGAGAAATTGGCTGTATTGGGCGCCTATCAGCTGTAGATAGCTAGTTGAGGGTAAGTATGAATAAATAATCAGAATATTATATTTAATTGTGTATTATTTTGTAATTGTTTATAGGTCTGCATATACATTATTTCAACTGAAATTGTGATATTTATTATTGGAGAAACCTTAAAGAATTTTTTTTTTTTAAATTATTAATTTTTTTCTAATAAAGTTAATAAACAGTTTTTTTTAGACATATATGTCAATTAGCATAAAAGCACAAACATTTCACAACGTAAAGCTCGAATCTAAAATCTTTTAGTTGATAGTTAAAACTCCAAATCAATAAATTAAAATGAGTTGCATATATGCTAAAACATAATATTATAACTCTATCGCCACGTAAAAAAAATCTTGAGTTCTCTGTATGTGAGCTAGATATACATACAACGCTAAGACGTAATATTATAACTCTATCGTCACGTATATTCTAAACCGCAACAATAATAATAATAAATACTTAACAATAAAATGTTGTTTGTATTATGTTCTTCATATCCCCTAAATAAATGAATTAATAATATAAATTTAGATTTTTCTATTACTTCTCAGTATTCTTTCATATATCTAGACTACTATAAATTGAGTTTCTCTCCATATCAAATTATGTTCTCTGATTTTACTTCTTAAGAAATTAGTCTAACCTTTCATTACATTTTTAACTTTTAAGAATTATTTTATATATTTTATTCTAGATTATGATTCAGATAATCCCGAATTAAATTTTGAAAGTTTTTCAATACGAGATTCGTGCTCAATCAAGATAATGTTTTGATCATATATCAATATTAATACATCACTTAGCCACATAATATAAAATTTTATCTCATATGGATCTCAGTCCTATAGTGCCTTAGGATCAGAGCCCTACACAGGGTCCTGGTTGAGTACCCATTGGGTACCCATGCTTTGTGCGAGCTGGCTTCGCCCACCCACCCCCACTCATAATATTTTTCAGAATGACGTACCCACCCATACCCATGAATTGCTCGACCTTAGATGTAAAAGAAATCCTGTATAGAATTGAAAGGTAGAAGCAATAACAAAATAAACGTATTTTTATATTCCCCAAATGCCTGTAATACAAAATAAATGGTTTTATATAATGATGTAGGGGACAAGTTGTTAAAGTGCAGCACAATATGTTATATGAAGCTTGTGGTGCATTGGACTAATGTGTTAATAAGCCGCATAAGTCATCATTCTATCAATAGAACAATAGATCATTCACGTGAGCGGGCTTTAGACTGCTAAGCTTCTTAGTCAGTGTGTTGCCGGTGTCTGAAAAAGTTGTTCTCAGACATGATGCTGGCGGCCAAAATGCATAAAATAGAGCGCATGACGAGTGCCATGATAGAGAACATCTTAACGCCCACAAGCCCCCACCACTTGAGGACGTCGAACTCCCTGTCCTCGTCGCCGCACATCTTATGTTCCTGTGGGTTGACCCTATGCGCCATGTAGGCCATGAACTCAAGGCCGACTCTAACTTACAAGTTGTTAGGGGAAATGGTGGTGGCCATCTCAGGCTCATCATCATCTCTAGGCAAGTCATCATAAACTGGGTAGGAGGCAGTGGTGTCTATCCATGCCTTCTTAGCTGGCAGTGGCCTTATGCCATCATCATCTTCATCGACGACTGAGTTAAGGCCATGGCCGTACTTGATCATGTATGCCTTCAACTTCTCCTTGGCATCGTCAATCTGATCAGCATTGATGCCCAACCCACGCAAACGCATCTTCATGATCGGGTCGAGCATCATCGTAATGACATGGATGGGTTAGAGCATGAACTTCTCGAAGATGGGCTAGATGATCTCCTTGAGGGTTTATCCATCATATTGAGTACCCACCCATACCCACCCATAAGTCTATGAGCATACCCATACCCACCCATACCCATTGGGTATGGGTGGGTAGTTGGGTGGGTTTGGGTATAGGTGCCCAATGCAGGGCTCTGCTTAGGATATGCCTATGACAACATCTACTACTATGTGTCAAAGAACATTTAATTTCTTCCATAATAAAGCGCATTTTTAAGATATTTCTATTTACTTGCTGGATCGAGGGAGAAGAGGCGCTCCATTGTAGCCACTGCAATAAATTTCAGTTCTTTGTGAATTCTATACTTTGTGAGAAAAATAAGATAATTTCTAGATATATTCTTCTCTATCATTAGCTCAGTGTTTGGAACAGCGGTTTTACTACTTTCTAAAACCAGTTTTTTTGGTATAAAAATTTTTTAGTTCAAAATATTTTGTATTAAAAAATTATTTTAAAAATTAATAAAAAGTCTTCCCAAACAAAGCTTAAAGTTCCATTTGGGACGGCTTTCTTCCTGTTTCTTAAAACAATTTTTAGTAAAAAAGTAAAATATTTGTGCTAAAAAATTATTTTAAAAATCAATAAAAAAGTCATCCCAAACGAAGACTAAATATTAAAGTAGAAATTTTAATTTACAATAAATTTCTCCCTTCATTGATAGCATATTAAGCACATTGACATTGGTAAAAAAAAATCCCATTTTATCAAGCTTAGATAAATTAAACATCATTTATCCATCATTTAAGAAATAAAAAACAAATTCTTCTTTATATCATGCACATAGTAAATATTATTAATAAACAAAGATTAGCTAGTAACTAATGAAGACAAATAAATTATCAGTATTCAGTGGGGTGTCAATTTCGGATCACGGGTTGGGTTCGGGTCGAACCCGGAACTGACCCGGGTTCAAACGGGTCGACACTAACCCAACTCGAGTAGACAAATGGGTCGGAAATCCGAACCCGGCCCCGACCCGGTTTTGGGTTATGCCGGCGCCGGAATGGCGGCGGGCAGACGAAGGCGGCGGACACGAGCAGGGCAGCAGTGCGGGCGGGCGCGGGCGCGCTGGGGCCTGGGGAACGGGTGCGGGCGCGCAGCGCGCTGGGCAGCGGGCAGCAGCGTGATTCAAAATTTTTTGAATTAAATGGGTTCGCAGGTTGACTCGGCAACGCGTCGGGTCAACCCGAACCCGACTCATTTTTGAAACGGGTCAATTTCTGGAACCCGAACCCGACCCGTTTTGAAATCGGGTTGGGTCCAACCCGGATTTTCCGGGTCGGGTTCGGGTCGGGTTTTCGTGTCGTGTCAAATATTGACAGCCCTAGTATTCAGCAGTGCGTGGTAGTAAATCAGAATTAGAACAAGCATGTAAAATATAAATAGAATGTGATTAGAAATAACTAGAATTTAATAATCTAAGAAAATACAATGAAATTAGTGTTGGAAAATTTCTATATGTGGGCCAATATATTTTATACATATAAATAAAGAATTATACATTAGACGCTATCTAATGTTAAGCCAATTAAATTTGTGATCTATTTAAGTATTAAATAATTATTTGGCTTATGTGACATCTCATTTAAATTTTGTATGGAATTAATTTGTGTAGAGGCCGGGTATTTATTTTATTTTAATGATGGGCTGAAATAAAATATTTACACTTAAAGTATAAAAAGGTCGTGGTCCCCAGTTTAAGCGGTTAAGTTCTCATTTCTCTCATTTCCCATCTTGAGTGAAAAGAAGGGGTCTCTCGCTCTCTTGGAGAACGCCGCTCTAAACGTGGAAGATCGAAAGACCTTAATTCTGCTTTTCAATGGATTCAGGTACGCTTCCGAAATTCTTCTCGATGATTTAGCATGTCTTTCGGAGACGATCGATTTGTTATTTTCGTCTCCGTTAAATCCTAACAAGTGGTATCAGAGCCAGGTTGTCATGTTGAATTAACGAGAAATGATTTTCTATAATCATGTTATTGCCTAGTTGAGTTTTTCGGTCACTATTGATCTTCGTTTGAGAATTTTCATATGCAAAGATTCCGTTTTAATATGCGAAAATTAGTTGCCATAATTTTTCAAAACTATTTTGTTTAAGATATTCAATCAGTTTTGAGAAATTCAGAAAAATTAAGAAATTTTTATATGAACAATAATTCAATCGTTTGTTGATTTTTTGACTGTTCATTATCAATTTTTGTTCATCGTTTTCATTTCAATCTATTGGAGAAGATGAACTGACAGTTAATTTTTGTTTTCTCTAATTTACGGTTACTGTAATTTCTGAAACGACGTAACTATTGGAGAATTTCGATTATTAACATGTAACTGACTTGTTTTCCTATACAAGCCATAAACGAATTAATGCATATGCTTTTATAACTGCATGTCCCTTAATGAGTTTCTAGAATTTGATGCTTCGTGAAACGTTGCAAGCCATTAGTAATTAATTCATTATATCTCCATATTATATTTCCTGTACTCATTGAATGGCTTTTGTTTATTAATATTCATATGAATTTTTATTTCATAGAATATTAATTATCCTGTTGTGTTTACGGAATTAGATAAAATAAATGTGAGATGTTTATATCTTATTTTATGAGAATATTTCTCATTTGATATAATTATTCATTAATTCAAAATTAAATTAAATTGAAATAATATGTCACCAAAGTGACCTCTATTATATCAATTTATTTAATTTAAAATTATTTGAATAATGCTAAAGAATTTTTTTTTTAGTCTATGCGAAAATTAATCGGCCCAAAGGAAGATTATTTTTTGGCCGGACTCTAAAGATATAGTAATAAATATGTGATAATTTTTTGAATTATTCATGCATATAGTAAGTCGGTCCAAAGAAAGGCTTATTATTGGCAGAATTTTTTATCAATATTTATTAACTATAATTTTAAGAGTACCATTTACAAATTATAATTTCTGTCCAAAGACTAAATTATGATGTTGTTTTAGGTATCTTATAAAGGGCCCACCATATGCTGTTACTAATTACGAGCTTATTATTTTGTTCTTTTTCAGTTAATGTTTCTTCTATATCTGCCAATTTGAATAACATTCCAGTGCTTAATGGCTCTAATTTTAAGAAATGGAAAGAGCACATTACTATAGTTCTTGGGTGTATGGATCTAGATTATGCGATTCGGACTGAACGCCCTCCCGCCCTTACTGCGGAAAGCACTATTGAACAAAGGGCAAATTTTGAAAAATGGGAGCGTTCAAACCGCATGAGTCTTATGATCATGAAGCACTCAATTCCAGATACCATCAGGGGTGCAATGCCTGAGGAGGAAAATGCTAAGAAATTCCTAAGCCAAATAGCAGACCGTTTCGTAGGCTCTGAAAAGGTCGAAACAAGTACTATTCTTAGTAAACTTGTTTCAATGCGGTATAAAGGCAAAGGGAATATAAGAGAGTACATTATGGAAATGTCTAATCTTGTTACAAGACTAAGAGCATTAAAGTTAGAATTGTCTGATAACATTCTTGTGCATCTAGTCTTAATCTCTCTTCCTGCACAATTCAATCCTTTTAAGATAAGTTACAATACTCAAAAGGAAAAATGGATTCTTAATGAGCTCATTGCTCAGTGTGTGCAAGAGGAAGAAAGATTGAAACAAGAAAAGATAGAAAGTGCTCACTTAGCTTCTTCCTCTCATGATTTTGCTACCAAAAAGAAAAGGAATTATAAAGTTAAAGGACCTGCAGATAAAGGGACTTCACAACCTAAAGTGCAACAGAAGCAAGATCAAGTTATTACTTGTTTCTTCTGCAAGAAGACTGGTCATGTGAAGAAGGATTGTCCAAAATATGCTAATTGGCTCGTCAAAAGGGGTAAACTTCTGAATCTTGTTTGTTCTGAAGTTAATTTGGCCTTAGTACCAAATCATACTTGGTTGATAGATACAGGTGCAACTACTCACATAAGTGTGACTATGCAGGGTTGTCTAAGGAGCAGAGTGCCAACTGATGCTGAAAGATTCATCTATGTGGGAAATGGCAATAAAGCTCCTGTTAAAGCTGTAGGCTTATATAGATTGTACTTAGAATCTGGTTGTACTTTGGATTTGTGTGAGACTTTTTATGTACCGTCATTTAGACGGAACTTGATTTCTATTTCATGTTTGGACAAATATGGTTACTCTTGTTCATTTGGAAATAGAAAATTTAGTCTCTTTCAGTGTTCTAAAGTTATTGGTACAGGTTCTTTAATTGATAATTTATATAAATTGGATATTTCTGCCTCACAAATAAATGAAACCTTGCATATAAATAATTTTGGTACAAAGAGAAAATTAACTGATGAGAATTCCTTTATGTTATGGCACAAGCGTTTAGGACATATTTCTAAACAAAGAATTGAAAGACTTGTGTCAGATGGAATTCTTGATTCCCTTGATTATACAGATTTTAGAATTTGTATTGAATGTATTAAGGGAAAACAAATAAATATTAAGAAATTAGGTGCCAAAAGGAGTTTAAATGTCTTGGAATTAATACATACTGATATTTGTGGCCCATTCCCTACAGCTTCTTGGAATGGTCATCAGTATTTTATTACTTTCATAGATGATTATTCTCGTTATGGGTACCTATACTTAATACATGAAAAATCAGAATCTCTGGATGTATTTAAGATCTTCAAAGCTGAAGTTGAAAATCAACTTGGTAAGAAGATTAAAGCTGTCAAATCTGACCGTGGTGGTGAATACTATGGTAGATATGATGGATCAGGTGAACAACGTCCAGGCCCTTTTGCGAAATATTTAGCAGAATGTGGCATCGTTCCTCAATACACTATGCCGGGGACTCCAAGTCAAAATGGTGTAGCTGAGAGACGAAACAGAACCTTAAAGGATATGGTTAGAAGTATGATTAGTCATTCTTCTTTACCAGAATCACTTTGGGGAGAAGCCTTAAAGACTGCAGTTTATATTCTCAATAGAGTTCCAAGTAAAGCAGTAACTAAAACCCCATATGAGTTGTGGACTGGAAAGAAGCATAGTATTAGGCATTTTCATGTCTGGGGATGTCCAGCTGAGGCTAGGCCTTATAAGCCTGATGAAAGAAAATTGGACTCAAGAACTGTTAGCTGCTATTTTGTTGGATACTCTGAAAGATCAAGAGGTTTTAAATTTTATGATTCCTCAAGTAAATCATTTTTTGAGACGGGCAATGCTAAATTTATTGAGGATGTTGAATATAGTGGGAGTGATAAAATTAAAGATTTTAATTTTGAGGAGGAATATGTTACTATTCCTATTATTACAATTGAAAATGATCAGGTAACTATGCCTGATAATATTCAAATTGTAAATCCAGATAATCAAAATAATCTTGAATTATCTCCCACTCATATAGAAGGACAACAAACTCAAACTGAAGTGCCATTAAGGAGATCCACGAGGGAAAGGAGAACAACAATTTCAGATGATTATATTGTATATCTCCAAGAGCATGAGTTTGATTTGGGGTTGGAAGATGATCCAATCTCATTCAGTCAGGTCAAACAATGTTCTAATTCTCAAAAGTGGATAGAAGCCATGGAAGATGAGATGAAATCTATGAAAGACAATGATGTTTGGGATCTTTCTGAATTGCCTGAAGGAGCAAAACCTATTGGTTGTAAATGAATTTTTAAAACCAAAAGGGATGCAAAAGGCAATATTGAAAGATATAAAGCACGTCTAGTTGCTAAAGGTTTCACTCAAAAGGAAGGCATTGATTATAAAGAGACTTTCTCTCCAGTTTCTTCGAAAGACTCTTTTAGAATCATTATGGCACTTGTAGCTCATTATGATTTAGAGCTACACCAGATGAATGTAAAGACTGCATTCCTTAATGGAGACATTGAGGAAACTATATATATGTTGCAACCATAAAATTTTCAATCTTCTGATTCAAAACATCTGGTTTGCAAATTAAAGAAATCCATCTATGGTTTAAAGCAAGCTTCTCGTCAATTGTATAAGAAGTTTGATCAAGTGATTTCTTCATTTGGTTTTAAGGAGAACACTGTTGATCAATGTATTTATCATAAGGTCAGTGGGAGTAAATTTATTCTACTGGTGTTATATGTCGATGATATTCTGCTAGCAAGCAGTGATATAGGCTTATTGCATGAAACTAAGAGATTTCTTTCAAATAAATTTGAAATGAAAGATCTTGGAAATGCATCTTTTGTATTGGGTATACAAATTTATCGGGATCGCTCCCGTGGTATACTTGGGTTATCACAAACAGCCTATATTGATAAAGTGCTTAGCAGATTTGGCATGAAGGATTGTGCACCAGGAGATACACCCATTACAAAAGGAGATAAATTTAGTTTGCTTTAATGCCCAAGAAATGAAGTTGAAAAGCAAGAGATGGATAAGATTCCTTATGCATCGGCAGTAGGGAGTCTTATATATGCTCAAGTTTGTACGCGTCCGGATATTGCGTACATTGTTGGAATGCTTGGTAGATATTTAAGTAACCCAGGAATGGATCATTGGAAAGCAGTGAAACGGGTTATGAGGTATCTTAAAAGGACAAGAGATTTTATGCTCACATATCAGAGATCTGATCATTTAGAGATCGTGGGGTATTCCGACTCTGATTTTGCTGGTTGCCTCGATAGCAGAAGATCTACTTCAGGCTATATTTTCATGTTGGCTGGAGGAGCTATTTCTTGGAAAAGTGTCAAGCAATCACTTATAGCTTCTTCAACAATGGAAGCAGAGTTTATAGCTTGTTATGAGGCTTCAAATCAGGGAATATGGCTGCGAAATTTTATCACAGGGCTACATATTGTTGATGGCATTGAGAGACCATTAAAGATAAATTGTGATAATAAAGCAGCTGAATTATATTCCAAAAACAACAGGAGTTCGTCAAAATCAAAGCATATTGATATAAAATTTCTTGTTGTGAAAGAAAGGGTTCAGAGTTCTCAAATTTGTATTGAACATATTAGTACAAACTTTATGATTGCAGACCCACTTACAAAAGGATTACCACCTAAAGTATTTCATGAGCATGTGGCTCGTATGGGTGTAATCTGTTTTGATATGCTAGCTTAGTGGGAGTTTGTTTGTATTGTTCAATTATTGTGAACTTATTTTCTGATCAGACTAAAGTATTATTTTTTTTTTTGAAAACTCTGAAATATAGTTATTTGATTTCAATTGCAGTTTAGCATAAAGTATGAAATTTTGGTTATAACTCTTTTGAGTTATGAAATTAGACCAGTTGAAAATAGTCATGATTTGAGATCACATTACATGAAATTTTCATGCTACACATCCATACTTGATCTATGTCGTTAATTATATTAATATAGTGACCATTGATGGGTCTTGTTACATAGAATGTAATAAAGGTCGCTTTGATTCTATATTGATATGATTGATGGACCAGATTGTCCAGAGATGTTATTTTAGAAAGATAGCAAATATTGAGCTCTTACGGTTATTTCAGAATGTATAATTATATGTATATACATGTGGCCCAAGTGGGAGATTGTTGGAAAATTTCTATATGTGGGCCAATATATTTTATACATATAAATAAAGAATTATACATTAGACGCTATCTAATGTTAAGCCAATTAAATTTGTGATCTATTTAAGTATTAAATAATTATTTGGCTTATGTGACATCTCATTTAAATTTTGTATGGAATTAATTTGTGTAGAGGCCGGGTATTTATTTTATTTTAATGATGGGCTGAAATAAAATATTTACACTTAAAGTATAAAAAGGTCGTGGTCCCCAGTTTAAGCGGTTAAGTTCTCATTTCTCTCATTTCCCATCTTGAGTGAAAAGAAGGGGTCTCTCGCTCTCTTGGAGAACGCCGCTCTAAACGTGGAAGATCGAAAGACCTTAATTCTGCTTTTCAATGGATTCAGGTACGCTTCCGAAATTCTTCTCGATGATTTAGCATGTCTTTCGGAGACGATCGATTTGTTATTTTCGTCTCCGTTAAATCCTAACAATTAGTGCTAAAATATTAAAAACAATCATTTAATAAAATACTTTAGAAAAAGGAAAATTTGAATACCACTTTCATATGATCAACCTCGTCCTCTCTAATTCCATTGTAATTTTTTTCAACCCATTTGCGCAATTAAAACTAGACAAATTCTTTTCATGCTTGACTTTTTATTTGAATCTTTTCTTTATTTAAAAACAAAAACAAATTATAATTTCTAAATTATAGGATAATATCTGACGTTGAAGAAATAATCTTCTTCAGCTAATTATGCCATATGCTCTGTCGCCTAGTCTCTAAGAAAATGGTATCTTGCATTAGGGCATCTGCAACTGAAACTTTTTTTTTTTACTCTAAAATATAGTAAGGAGAGCATATCAAATAATAATTCTATCTCCAACAAAATTTTATTTCTAACATCAAAAATATTCTTTCTTTTTTTTTATATAAAAAATTGTTCATGAATAATGCGACAACAATATTAATGTTGCACTGTTCAAAACATAAAAATACCATTTCTAATGATGCTCAGTTGGACACTGGTGCGAACTGCAAATACTTGAATGGTGTTCAGCAGAAGATGCTCTTCCTTGTTCTATTTTCGGTCAATTTGTTTGTTTGCTCTTTTCTCGTAATGGCTGAACTTAAAGAGTCATATCATATCCATTAAAAAAAATCCCTCAAATAATGATAATAATAATAATAATAAGAGATGCTAGGGGAGTCAATTTTTGACACGAACCGAAATTCGACCCGAAAAAATCAGGGTTCGGGTCAACCCGTTTGTGAAGTAAATCAGGTTAGGTTCAAGATCGATTTTAAAAATCAGGTCGGGTTCAAGTTGACCCATAAACCCGAAAATGACCCATAAATGATCTGCCCGCGTCGAGTGCCCAACTGCTCGCGTTGCCCGACGCGAGCATTCGCTTCGCGTGTATTGCCCTAAAGATTGAGTCGCTTCACGTCGCTGCTACTGCTATCGTTGTGCCGCCGCTTTCACTGCTTCATTGTTATCTTTGAATTGAAACTAGAAGTAGCGGCCGATGACGGGAATTCAGCTCGTGCTCTTTTAGCAAAATCTCATAAATCTGCGTTGGGTCGTGTCGACTCGGCAACCCGCGCGAGGCGGATCAGGGTTGAAATAGCCGACCCATTTGCAAAAAAGGGTCGGATTCAGGTTGATTCGTTTAGAGCCGTATCAAGTCGGGTTCGACTTGCATTGACACTCTAAGAGATGCTCTGTTTCTACAGTTAGATGGGCTGAAAATTTCTATTCATATTCTTTAATTAAGTAAAAAAAAAAAAACGCCATTAAATAATATGTATATGTCGAACACGACCCAACACAAATTACTCAGACGCTTAATTATTATTATAATAGCTGAAAATATATTAGAATCAAGACTTGTTGAGGAAGCTGACCATCCGCTTCATGAACTCCTCCGCCTTCAAGCTCCCAGGATTCATAAAGAAGAAGCAATGATCCTCCCCTTCCGACTCCAGAAACTCCGCCTCCCCTTCCCACCCGCTCTCCTTCAACTTCTCGTAGTAAACCCTCCCCCTCTCCCTCAACATATCCAGCTCCGCAACGCACACCAGCACTCTCCGGCACCCCAACGTCGCCAGGCTCGGCGCACCCACTGCCACCGGATTGATCCGTGGGTCATCAAGCCCCGTCGTCTCCGGGCACACAGTCAGCCACAGCGCATTCGCATCCTCCGCCTTCCGTCTTTCCCCCTTCCCTGTTTCAAGACCTTCGTTTCCATTTCGATCCTTCCCCCAAAAGAAAGAATGCACCAACACTAACCCTTCCACCTTCTTCCCCTCTCTCCCAACCCTCATTCCCACATTGTGCGCTATGTTTCCTCCCGCGCTTTCTCCGGCAACGAAAACTTTCCCCAAATCCCCAAATTTGGACAGCCAAGGGTCGTCGGCGGCGAAAACCCATTCCAGCGCCTCCCAGCAGTCGTCGTAGGCGGCGGGGAGCGGGTTCTCAGGCGCGAGGCGGTAGTCTACGGAGACGGAGAGGATGCCGGATTTGGCGGTGAGGGAGTTGATGTAGTTGTGGTAGATGGAGGATGAGGAGCGGATGAGGCAGAATCCGCCGCCGTGGATGGTGATGAGGACAGGGAGCTTTTTGGGGATGCTGGTGGCGGAGGGCGGAAGGTAGAGGCGGACGTAGAGGCCGGTGGTCGGATTGATGGTGATGTCTTTGGATTGGACGCCGGTTGTTGGATCGAGGGACGGCGGAACGAGATCGTCTGGGTAAAGGCGCTCCACGCGGCCGCTCCGGTACAGGCGGATGGATCCGGGCAATTCGAAGACCACGTCGTCGGAATCAGCAGGCGGAGAGGAAGCGGTGGAGGAGTTCATTGTTTCGCTGGAGTTGGAAATGATTCAGAGGTAGCTTTACGCCTTTACGTTTAGACTTCTAATAAAAGAAATGAAGATACTTCTTATTATTTTTTATTTCTAGCGTGATCGGACGACCCGGTCGGGTCATCTAATCACATTAAATTAGCTACGTGGCATTATTTAATTGGAGTTACGTCCGGACTCCGCAACTAATAATTTCTTCTAAGCTATAGATATTTATTAATGAAGAAATTTTTAAAAGAGTTTTTTTTAATGGCCTACCTAGACTTCTCATAAATTATTAGTGTTTTTCTCATTAAATTAATAAAGTTTTCTTATTAGCATTTATATAGTCATTAATATATAGCTTGAAGCTAAATAATATTAAGAATTTTGATTAAAGCGGATTAAACTAATATTTCTTTATTTATCATGAGGAAAAATTTTAATTCTTTCGTTATGCACATAATTTTAACAAAATTTTCAATTAAATTTTTTAATACAAATAAAATTATGTTTTGCGGATATGAACAGTGAGATGCCAAAATTGTTGTTGCAATATTCACAGAAACCTATTCTTTTAGGAAAATAAAGATGAAAACTAATCTACTTGAAATATTCTTTTTTGGTGTTAGAAATAATATTCGATTGAAGTGAATGACTATTTAATATGGCTAATTCTACATTTTGAAGCGGAAAATAAGGAGTTCGGTTAGAGATTCCCTTAGCGCATAAACTTCTCCAGAACATTGAGAAAATTGTCTTAAAAACAAATTGTGGTTACTGCCTGAAAAATGAAGCAATAAAAAAGTTGTTTTAAATAGACTCTTAATCTAAATAACTGTTGCGCCATGGAATATTCACGGCGGTAGAGAGTGATATAGTTTAACGTCTTAGGTTTGTACGAAGATTCAGAACAAAAATAGATAAAAAATATGGTTATAGTGTTTATAAGAGACACCAGAACTTTTACGTGAAAACCCCTGAAAAGGAGAAAAACCACAGAGCCTAGTCCAATTTGAATGAATCCACTAGTGCTTGCAATTGATTACAAATGAGGCCCTTCTCGAAGTAGCAAATATACATCATATAGAGTGATATGGTAGGGGTTGGAAGAATCAGTGTCGATATGTACGTTTGGGCTGAAGGACCATAATCGACGAGTGATGTAGGTCGGAAGGACCGTAATCAAATGACATTAGTCGAAAGGATCATAATTGGGTTGCAAAGGTTAGGAGGACCATTTTTGGGAGACCGTGGTCGGCAGGGCCATAGTCGGCGGGCGACAGAGTTCAAATGGATCGTAGTCGATGGGCGACAGAAAACAGAAGGACCATAGACGGCGGGCTACGGAGGTCAGGAGGGCTGTAGTTGGCGATGGAGGTCAGAAGGACCGTTGTCGAGGGGCTATGGAGTTCGGGAGGACCGTTGTTGGGCGACGATGGTCAGAAGGACTGTAGTCAGACGACAGTGGATGACGGAGATCAGAAGGACCGTAGTCAATGCGCAACAGAAGTCCGGAGGATCGTAGTTGGCAAACGACAAAGGTCAGAAGGACCGTAGTCGACGGATGACAGATGTCAAAAAAATGGTAGACGGCGGGCAAGACAGGTCGGGAGAAACATAGTCGGCGGGGCAATGGAGGTTAGAAAAGATCGTAGCTAGTGGGTAGACGGAAGTCCGGCGGTGATCGAGAAGAACTCCGTCGATGGTCGGCGAGCCGGAAGAAGTCTGACGTTGGTCGGGAAGATCTTCGGTGGAGGTCAGCAGATTGACGAAAGTCCATCAGTAATCGGGAAGAACTCCGTCGGTGGTCAATAGACTGGTGGAAGTCCGACAAATATCAACAACTACTCGAATTGCCAGTTTTGAAAGCTACAAATATATCTCATGTAAGAAGTATAAGGATTGAGTACAAATGATATTCAAAGAAGTAATGCATCAGATACTAACCAAACCATCAAAGTATAAGGAATGCCTAGTTTAACCATAAGCCAAAAATATTTTTAAGTTTTTTTATCCGGTTCAAATGCAATGTTGATATCATCAGCTGAACTAATTTGAAGTAGCTCTCATCAATGTATTCTATTAAAATTGACATAAATAAATTAATATCCTCTTTTTCCTAGTACAATAAGATCATCACACAAAATAAGCCTAATATCCTCTCATAATCAGAAATGGCACGACAAATACAATAGTTGCCTAATAAATCTTCCTAATATTCTCTCATTCAAGTTTTAAACCAAATAATCTTGCAATAATTTCCCCCTCTCCTTTCGTTAGGAATTAGGTAAGACCTAATTCAAATCACAAAGTAAAAATATATCAGCAAGAAGATACCTCCAATCTTGCTATAAAAAAAAAATCAGCAAGAAGATCTAAAAATACAAGTTATTAGAGGAACAATGAAAAAAGCAAGAGTATCAACACACAAAATGAAAAAACCTAATATAAATCTTACCCAACGCTTGATTGGTTTCATGTATGATTCAAGAAGGAGAAGAAGTAAGAAGTGAATGACAGAACGGCGGGGAAAGTTTTTGATAGAATGGAAGCAACTGCGTCGGCGTCGGTGTTTGTGTCAACGTCGGCTTCTGCATCAGCGTAGGTGTCGTCGTTAGATGTAGAGGAGGGTCGCATACGGAGAAGATCGCGAGGTTGACGGAGCGCCGTTGAAGTTTTTGTTAGAATGGAAGCAGTGGCTTCGATGTTATTCAATAAGGAGAAGAAGTAATGTGCGAACGACAGAACGGCGGGAAAGGTTTTGATAGAGTGGATGCAACGGCGTCAGTGTCGGTGTTTACGTCAATGTCGGCCTCTGCGTCAACGTAGGCGTCGTCGTTAGTTGGAGAGAAGGAGGGTCGGGTACGGAGAAGATCGCGAGGTCGACGGAACGCCGTTGAAGTTTTTGTTAGAATGGAAGCAGTGGCTTCGGTGTCAGCGTCTGCTTCATCGTCGGTGTCGACGTCACCGTCCGTTGGGGAGGCGGCGGCTGGGGAGGAGACGGGTCGGGCACGGAGCAAATCAAAAGGTCATGGAGGCAAAAGGTTCGAAGAATAGAGCTAGGGCTTATTTCTTATTTCCGAAGTTTTCCGCGACTTTTTTACAATTCACGCGTATAGAATAGGCTGATTCGCGGCTTATTTCCGATTTGTGCAAAGAAGTGGTTTAAGACCGCTGCGGTATTCGATCTATTACAATGGTATTTAATTTGATGCTAATAAATGCTGCGAAAATCTCACTTTTTTAGTAGGGTGACATCTAATTTAGTTTGTTACAGTTTTGTTACAAGTTTCTAGAATCTTCTAGGTTTCTCTAGATTTTCTCTACTTTGATAATTATATATAGAATTTGTAAGAGAAATGAATGTATTGATGAATATTATTCTCTTTTAAGCCTCTGAGATTTGTGTTTGCCCTTGAATTGAGAATTCCTTCAAGCAGATCCGCTTCTTCAGCCGATCCACTACATCATCAGCTAATTAGGTTTCTTTCCCAGAAAGTTACGCGGATAAAGAAATATTTCAACACTTCTGTGAGGAATTCTATCAATAACATAAATAATAATTTACATGCACTCAACCTAAAGCACAAGTTTAATATTCTTAACTTTAAGTAAATTATTAACTATCTCAATAATATGTTAATTGTTTCTTTCAACTTTGTCATTATCCTCTAAAGTACTTATGCAAGCATCTTTATTGTGAATTCTAAACTTCCTTATTGAATTCTTTAAATATACATTCTTCTCCACCATCAAATCTTATGCTAGAAATTTTAGTTTGCAATAAATTTCAGTTCAAGGTTTGAAATGACCAAAGTTTTAAAAAAACTTCAAATTTGTATTTAATAAAATTAACACATAAGAGTAAGTTAGTTGCAATGGCTTATTAAATTTGATCCCACCCACTTGAAAATGAGGCCTATGCATTTTCCCACGATGGCAATCGGCATAAACAACTCCAGCTTTCACCTTCAATTGTGAAAGGATCAATGGCCAACTTGTTAAAGAAAGCATTCTTTATTTATGATTATGAATTCCATCAACAAAGCAAAGCAGAAATTATAAAAGCACTGTATTCTATCTCCCAACTATTACAGATTACAGAATATATAAAGGGCGGAATTAGGGGCGGTAAATTTATAAGTAAAAGTGTATATATATATATATATATATTTTCATAAATATCATTAAAACCAAAATTTTTTATGGGGGCATTGCCCCTCGACCTATATTTGTTCATATCCTTGATCATTATATGCTTCACAAATATGTTGGGGGTCCAAGGGGGGAGCGCCTTCTTGCGGGGTTCGACCTTCCCAATCAGGTCGTTGGGTCAAAGGGAAGCGCTCCTGTGGGGATTTCCGAAGCAATGCCCCCGGAACAAATTTTAGTTGTAAGGATGTTTTTGGATTTTCTTTACTATTTCTCTTTGTATTTGGTTCATTATTCTCTAGCAATAACATCTCTACATAATATATTTAATTATATTGAGGCAATTGGCTAAAGTCCATAGTATTTTAAAATTTTTAGTTTGGGGTGGGGGGGGGGACAATTGCCTAAAAATCTTTAAGTAAAAATAGGCGGAGAGGGACAAATTACTTTATATAATAATTTTTTTTTAATTTTTTTAAGATGGGACAACTAGGCTTATAGTGGATCCACCCCTGTATATAAAGCTATACCGGAAAGAATTAGTTATAAAGATATCACAATGACAGCACATCAATGATCTTTTTTTTTTTTTGTGACGAGGAAGCACTATCCTTAGGCCAGTGAAAACCCCGGTCGACCTAACATGCAACCCACACCAATTTATACGGGCCAACACTTAAGGCTTTCACTGTTTGTCACGGGATTTGAACCAGGGACTTAGGCCAGCACATCAATGACTAGGATGTAATAGTCAGAAAAAAGGATGCAACTCTATATTTGCAGACGAATCAGGTACAAATATATCAACAGTATTGAACTGTGGTACCTTATGAAGCCGGAGACTGAAGTAAAGCATTATAATTGATATTGGGACGAAATTAACGGTCCGCACAGAATAATTTTTCCTTAGAGAATGGGGAGCTGAACACTTTATAGCAGCACTTTTATAGAACTTAACCGAGAGAACTTATCTCATAGCATGATTAAACAAAAAGGTGCAATTAACTCGCACTTGCATTCTACAATCTGAAATATTCCAAGAAAAGATTGCGATATATCGAGTTATAGACAGTATAATACAAGCCAACACAAATAGTTCAGACGCCTATATTACTATAGCTGAAAAGACTGTAGAATCAAGAGTAGTTGTTGAAGAAGCTCGCCATACGCTCCATGAACTCCGCCGCCTTCATGCTCCCAGGCTCAATAATGAAGAAACAATGATCCTCCCCCTTCGATTCCAAAAACTCCGCCTCCCCTTTCCACCCGCTCTCCTTCAACTTCTCGTAGTAAACCCTCCCCCTCTCCCTCAACATATCCAGCTCCGCAATGCACACCAACACTCTCCGGCATCCCAAAGCCGCCAGGCTTGGCGCCCCCTCCGCCGCCGGATTGATCCGCGAGTCATCAAGCCCCGTCGCCCCCGGAAACACAGTCAGCCACAGCGCATTGGCATCCTCCACCTTCCGGTTTTTCCCCTTCCCCGATTCTAGCTCCTCATTTCCAATCCTGTCCTTCCCCCAAAAGAAAGAATGCACCATCACCAACCCTTCCACCTTCTTCCCCTCTCTCCCAACTCTCATTCCCACGTTGTGCGCTATGTTTCCCCCCGCGCTTTCTCCGGCAATGAAAACTTTCTCCAAATCCCCAAACTTGGATAGCCAAGGGTCGTCGGCCGCTAAAATCCATTCTAACGCCTCCCAGCAGTCGTCGTAGGCGGCGGGGAGCGGATTCTCAGGCGCGAGGCGGTAGTCTACTTAGACGGAGACGATGCCGGCTTTGGCGGTGAGGGAGTTGATGTAGTTGTGGTAGATGGAGGACGAGGAGCGGATAAGGCAGAAGCCGCCGCCGTGGATGGTGAGGAGGACAGGGAGCTTTTTGGGGATCCTGGTGGCGGAGGGCGGGAGGTACAGGCGGACGGAGAGGCCGGTGGTCGGATTGATGGTGATGTCTTTGGATTGTACGCCGGTTGTTGGATCGAGGGACGGGTGGACAAACTCGTCGGGCCTGAGGCGCTCCACGCGGCCGCTCCGGTAAATGCAAATGGCTCCGGCCAATTCAAAGATTATGTCGTCGGAGTCGACGGGGGTAGCCGATGCGGCCGTGGAGTTCATTATTGCATTGGAGTTTCAAGTTTCAAGGAAGCTGAAATGGATGAAAACGGATAAGGATGGGATCCTGGATTCCTGGGCGCGTAAGTATGACTAATTTATTTAAATATTATATCAATTATGTATTTTTTTGTTTATATTTATGTACAGTAAGTGTAACTAAGATAAGAGATATTTATTAGGAGAAATTTGCGATATGATATACAAATATTAGTACATTTATAAACATGGCCATTTTTTTATTTATAATTATATTATCTAAATTGTCAATTTAAGTTTTAAATAATTTTAAATTCTTTTATGTATTATCTTATAAGAATTTTTTTAGGTCATTCTTAAGCTTTTATTTGGGAAGTCTTTGTTATTGTTTTATAAAACAAATTTTCAATATAAAAATTTAAAGTAATTTTCTTATTGCTTCTTAAAAAAGCTTTATACTAAAAAATTACTTTAAGAATTAATAAAAAAGCCCTCCCAAATAAAACATAAATCTCTCTTAAATTATTAGTTCTTTTCTCATAAAATTAATTAGTAACTTTCATATATGAATCTATCAATTCTAGGGCTATCAATTTCGGGTCACACGTCATATTCGTGTCAAACTCAGTACTGACCTGGCACTGTTCAAGTGAACCCGAATCCAACCAATTTTTACAAACGGGTTGATTTTTAGGACCCAAACCCGACCCGCTTCGATTTCGGGTCAACCCGACCCAACACAAATTTTCATGTTTGGCTAAAGTGCGCGAGAAAATGAGGAAAATATTAGCGAGCTCCCGTCGCAACTTCCATTTCCGGCGAGGAGGCAGCGGTACGGCAGCGGCGGCGGCTGTGCGGCAGCGGCAGCCGCGCGACAGCGACTCGACCCGAACTCGCGGTGCGGCAACGACTAGACACGAACTGACGACTGCGACTCGACACGAACTGGCACCTAGCGGTTTGCTGGTACATCAGCAGCAGCGGCGGTGGTGCGGCAGCAACAGCGCGTCGGTGTTGCAGCGGCGATAGCCTTGAAGGAGGCGAACTGGCGACTCGACGGCTGATAGACTGAGTGAATGCGACTAGACGCGCGAGTCATTTTGCAAGCAGGGTGGGCACACTGGGCAATAGAAACTGGCAGAAGCATTTCCGAGTCATTATCAGGTTTCCGGGTCAACCCGAACCCGACCCGTAACTCAAATCGTGTCAAATTTTCGAACCCGAACCCGACCAGTTTGCAAACCGGGTCGACCCAAACCCGGATTTTTCCTGGCCGGGTTCGGGTCGTGTTAAAAATTGACACCCCTAATCAATTCATTACTATAGATAACTTGAAAATAAATAATATTAAAATATATATCATTTAGCCGATAAAAATTACTTTCTTTTATTTATGAGTGTCAATTGCTTGAGAGACATGTTTTCTACTTGAAGCTGTGAGAGTTCTTGTAGTTGATGAGGTAATCACATTACTGTGGTACGGTCATTTTCATCTTTAATTTTTACTAAACGGATTTTTCCTTTTAAAAAAATACTTCACTGATCATATCAGCGAAGAACGAAAAATTACTCATTCCTGACTCTTCAAGTTTACACAATGAGCTTCTCAACTTTCACATGGATAATATCCTAAACCACTGTAAAAAAAATGTTATATAATTGAACAATCCATGTGATTATGTGAAGATGCAAGAAAATAAGAATCTAATTAATATAAAAACTAACTCATTTACTTGTTTAAATAATGCCCCGCTTTATTTGGGACGGCTTTTTTATTGTCATACTAGAAAGCTGCTTTAAGAATCATTAGGAAAGCTGTCCCAAACTAGAACTTTTATTTTATCCAGTGAACGTACGCTCCTCTACGTTCGGATCTAGGCAAAAAAAGCGCAATACCGAGTACCGAGTTTTTTCAAAAAACTCGGTATTGCGCTGTTTTGGTCTAAAACAGAACGTAGATGAGCGTACGTTCACTGGATGTAATAAAAGTTACCCAAACTAACGCTTCGTTTGGAACGTTTTTTTTTCTTTTTAAAGCAGATTTTTAGTACAAAAAATTTTAATTTTGTACTTAAAAGCTGCTTTAAGAAGCATAAAAAAAGTCAGTCCGAAATAAATCCTAAGCCTAAAGCACAACCATATCTTCATACCTTGTAAAAAGAAATAAGAAAGAAAAAAAAAACCCCATATCTTCATAGCTTTTAAACATTTTCCCAATACACATTAGATGATGAAAAAAAGCTTTTTTGTTACTTTTTGTCCTAGATTGAAAGATTTCTAATTGTTGTTGCAGTATGAATTGATCTACTGTTCGGTTATATGTTGGATTAGTTTAATTTAGACGCCATATTTTTATTTTGTTTAAGTGGCTATATATGCATATGAATGCTTGCCTTTTATGTATAGAAGTCGATTTTTATGTCATTAGTGTGGAAGCGCATTAACTCTTGAGAGGATTTCCATGCATATCATATAATACTATTATATTTACATATCTAACACTCAAGATATTATATTTACTTCTATAATGCATAAAACACTCCTTTAAAATATCACTATGCTTATCATGGGTTCGAATCCGCTCTACTACGGCCTTGCCTCTTCAATGGGGAAAAGCAAGTGTGAGCCCAATGCCAGTGACTGGCCTCGCTAGGTTTTGTCGAGGGATTAGTTACGCCGCTAAACGTTCCCTTTGGAGTGGCAATAGATAGATACTCTCCATTAACTTACAGTTGGCCTGTAGTGCATGAACTCACCTTGCTCAAGGCCGTAAAAACTCATTTTTACCGCATGGTTTAAACACTCTATGCGAGTCTTTGATCTAGTAACCAAATGAAGTGACTTCATTAACATTTGAGGTTGAAACCCCAACATGATTGAAGCCGTTGATTTGGCTGAGAATCATGGAGATCAACATTTTAGCTTGATCATTAAATTCATATTTTGTGTATAACTAGCATTGCATTAATTCTAAACTGTATACTAAACTAACATGTATATAAGTTCTAACAGCTATTCAAATGTTAATAATGACAACAAAATGACTTCATTGACAATAAGATTCAAAATTACATTAATTATTATAAGTTCAAGTGAAGTGATATTTAAAAACAAATTTCAATACATAATCATCCAACAATGGAATCAAGCTTCTTGGTAGTCTTCAAAGCCTTTTGATTATCACTACATGTAAAATATTCATTCATTAAAAAGACTTGGTTAGAAAATATTAAAAATGATCTTTCTCTATGAGATTTAAACGAGTATTTAATTTTTAATAGGACACAATGAAGAGAAAAAGATTCATGTAGCCGACCCCACGTAGTGGGATAAAGGATTGTTGTTGTTGTTGTATTCAATTGAAATACCAACAATCATCTTTTGACCGATTTTGAAGACGTTTATGAAATTTTCTTCAACTATTTGGTCCTTTATAGTAAGTGACTGAGTGTGCCATACATGATAAATTGCATTTAAAACAAAATTGTACATCTTGCAAAAAGCCTTTTTGTTTCTAATGAACCTCATGAACTCATTTTTTATCGATATAATACTTGTTCATCAATGTCAAAATTAGCTTCCATAATTAGAACATATTTAGGTTCTATAAGCCTACCATCATTCCCAAAGGGCAAAATCAAGTTAATGAATTGGTATAATTTAAACTAAATACTCATCCAAAGCAACACTAAGCCTTTGTTTGGGACGATTTTCTTACTGCTTCTTAAAATAACTTTTTAGCACAAAAGTTTAAAATTTTAAACTAGGAAGCTGCTTTAAGAAGCAGCAAGAAAGTCATCCCAAATGAAGCCTAAGATTTTGTTTGGAATAGCTTTTGGCTACTATTTTCTAGTTACTTAAAAAAAAAATTGTACTAACAAGATGCAATAGAAACCTAAAAAAAAACCGGCTCAAACGAAACCCAAGTAATAACACAATTTTCAAAGGCACAAACCAATGGAAATTAAACCTATTCTTGCATTCACCGTGACATTAAAATGAAAAATAATCTCAATCAAAATTAGATCAACAGATGATTTGTTGGTAATTAAGTATTTAAAACAAAAGTTAGCATTTTATTAAAGGATAGACATTGCAAAACAAGAAAAAGCAAAGGAACATGAACACAGAAAACCCTTGTAGTGAATAAGAAAATGACTTGTTTAAGGTTTGAAACAACGTAACTTACCCATTTATTTTATACATATACAAATAAAAGCATTGTTTTTAAGTTTTCTCCACAAGGAAGTCCTTGAACCAAATTGGTTTAAGCCTTGCTCGTCTGGTCTTAATTGATAGCGCCTCCTCATTCACCGCATCGTGTGCCTCCTTATCATTGTTTGGGCTCCTAACAAAGCTTTGAGTAGAGATCATAGTTTTTGCACTCTCAGCTTCTTCTAATACTTCTTTGATTGGGTTATTAAACGTACTTCGTGGTTTGCTTTGCTTTCTACTTTGATGACGAAATGATTGAGCTCCATGCAATCCACCACCTGAATAATTGCATTCAATATATGAATATATGACATACAAGGCAGCTAAGAGTAAAATAAATAGCTGATTGTTCATCTTGTTTTATATTTGTCTCTTATGATATTAAAAAGTAATTTTCCATCAAAAAATAGCAACAAAACAATATGAAAGTAGTAACAAAATATTGAGAAAGTTGCCTCAAATTGACCCTTAGCATTTGTTTGGGATGAGTGTATGATTATAGTCTAAGGAAATAAAGCAATGAAAAAGTTACCCCAAATTAACCCTTAAATTTTGTTTGGGATGTTGCAGTATTTTATAACAGTGGTTGCGAAGATGCTACAAAGAAAACCATTTTTTTTGAAAATTTTTATAAATATTATAAATAAGTTCATTAAAAAAAATCAAACAGCTATTTTTACAAACAAAATAACTTCCTATCATAAAAATTTTGAAAAAATAATGAGAAAGTAATATTTAATTTATTTAAAGAGGAGTCAAATTTCCTTATTGAAAATATTAATCAACTAGGCATGTTTTCATAAATTAAATTATATATTTAATAAATTTTAATATAAGCATAAAAACATTACAATTATTTATTTAATTAGTAGGTTTAATATAAGCATAATAACATTGCATATATATGTTTTTTTTCCAAGTTGTTTTACTTGTTAAAATTTAAAAGACATTTTAAAATTTTAAGATTGCCCCATATTTCTATAAATTTAATTAAATATTCATTAATTCTTAATTTAAATGTATTAATATTTGCATTCTGTGTTTAATAACTCTAATGTAAAACCACATACATATAAATATCTAATTATATTTTTAAAATTTAAACATTAAATATATTTTTTAAAATTAATTAAAAATTAATTATCTTAGAAGTTAGAACTGAAACATAATATAACCTATATTAATTATTTTACTTTAAAATTAAATTAATACATAATGAATACGGAAATCGAATCTCAATATTTATTTTGTATACGAAAATTTAACATTCGTATTCACAAATAAGAAAATTAGATTTCTGTATTGGCTACTTCCCATAATTTCTTTTGTTAAAATTTAATAAAAGTCATTTGATAAAATTTTATTTCTAAATTTAATATTAAATAAGATGATTGACTATAAATCTAATTCCTTATTAAATATTTTTTATTATATTTTAATATCTTATTATATACATGATTTTATAAGTAAATGAGAATATATGATTTCATCACAAATCACTAATTAAATTTTTATTAAATGATTATTTTATCAAATTTTTAAAAAACTATTTATTAAACAACAAATAAAAATTTTATAAATATTTTCATTAATATAAATAAAAATTATAAAAAATTTTATAATATATAATTTAGAAAAAGATTTTAATGAGACAAGAATCAAGATAGCCAATGTGACAACTTATTTGAGGTTATAACTTAAAAAAATTAAAATTCTGCTTAAATTATTTATTTTTTGTTTATGCGTTTTTATTTAATTTATTTTTAAGCAATCAATTTATTTATATCACGTTGCCAAAAATCTGACAGCACTCTCTTTTCTAAGAAATAAGAATTCACATTTATCATCATAAAACCTAATGCTCAAAGAGCTATATCATCCTAAAACCTAATGAATTATGGTCCCAAACTAAATTACAATTAAAAGAAAATAAAATTTGACCATTTATAAAAACCTAACTATAATATGACAATAGAAAAACATTTATTTGAAGATAAACATTTTTAACTTCCATCTACCAAGCAATTCTATCCAAATCCAATTGATTTACTTTATGTAAATAAGATATGCACAAAATATCTAAAGAAAAATAATTAGTAATATAAAAAATTAGAACAAGTAAAATAGGGATACCAAATTCTTATTTAGAAAAGTCCAATAAACACTACTAAACTACCAACGGCATTAAAAATTCAAATATATTTATAAAAATTTTGAATTTCAATAATTTCAATAACACATAAACAACGAATTAAAAAAAAATTACTAATTATTTTCTAATGAATTTCAATAAACACTACTAAACTACCAACGGCATCAAAATTTGGATAAAATGAAATGTACAAATAATTTCAATAACACATAAACAAGGAATAAAAAAAAAAAAAAAAAAAACATACTCATTTTGCTGTTCTTCAAGTCACCACAATGAGCTGCCCAGGATAAAATCCTGAACCACAGTCAATGACAGTTATATAATGATAAAAAAATTATAATTTAATTAATACAAAACCTAAATCTTTTACCGTTTTAAATAATCACAACTATTTTTTCATCCATCTTAAACATTTTCCTAATTACTAGTTGGCTATCAATACGCCAATGAAGAATATGAAAAAGCACCTGATTAAACAAAGCGTCAAACTGCCATTAATATTTCATAATTACATTTGGTTCAAGGGCCAAGGGTAATTTTACTTAAAAATATGTACCCCACCCCAACCCATAAATGATGATTTAGAGGTATAGCACAAAAATGTATTTGAAAACTAACCACTAAGTAGCTACATAAAAAAAAAAAAAAAAAATGGACTCCAATTGGGAGATTGCGACAAAAATCTTTTCTACCATCAAATAACTATAAAACATAATTGATATCCCCTATTTATTTTAAATATAGGTTTACATTTGTAAATATATGATTAAACTTTTTTGTGGGTTATGATATCTTTTTTATTTTAAGAAAAATATTATAAAATGATGATGAAATAAGTACACCATGGGCAATTAAAGTGAATTTCCAAAATAAAAGGTAAAAGGCAAAAGACAATAAAAAGGTGATCGTATGATAGAGTATAAAATATCTGCTGCTATTAGTTGTTCTTTAATGTAGCATTCATCAGCACAAATTTAGATATTGTCCAATATAGGTTATCAATAGGGAAAGCATAAGATGACATAGTTTGTTAAGTTGGAAGGAAGCACTAGGACATGTAATGGTAAGATTTTGTAGGCACCAATATTGCTTGACATTAATGAGAGGGGCACCACCATTAAGAGTGATCATATGCAGGTGGACATTTGAGTAGATAAAATATTGGCAACCTGGATGTGATGTTTGAAAAGTAGATCATGAATGTATTTCTGCTAAGATAAGATGTTATCATGCTTTACAAGTGAAACTTCAATTAGTAGGAAATAATGAAGATCCCTGAGATCTTGATGGAAAATAGGTCAATCAAAGCTATAATAATAGGAATTTCTGATAAAAATAGTAATATCAAAATAGAAAAGGATGAATAGGAGGGTGTCTTGCTGCCAGAAGTAAAATAACAAGGGATCCAACTTGGATACCATAAAGCCAAATTGAAGTGAGGTGTGAAGTTCATTATGCCATGCTCATGGAGCTTCAAAAAGACCATATATAGCTTTATGCAACCTACACATATGTTGAGAAATTTGTGGGGTGAATGAAACTAGGTGGTCATCACTTGAACACAAACTCATCCAGTGTCCTTATAGGAATGCATTATTTACATCTAATTGATGGGGAGGTCAGTTGCAACATACAACAATATATAGGATGACCCTTATAGCTATAACTTTACAATAAAACTTACAATTGAATGAAAATCAATACCTAAGTGCTCTGGAAAACCTTTGGTATGAGCTATGCATTTGTCCACAAAGGCATCATCTTGATCTTAAAATCCACTTGTATGCAATGATGTTTTGTTGATTGGTAATAGGCAGCAGTGCAGCAGATCCTAAGTGCCAAGTGCTCAAATTCCTCACACATGCCTTGTCTTAATGTACTTGATTTCAATGCTTATGTAATAGTGTTAGGTTCAAAAACAATGAACATATTAATGGCTAGAGTTACTCCAGCGGAAGATAAGATTAGAGAGAGTTGCCTTAGATGATTTGGTCACATTAAACATAGGCCTTCCAATGACCCGATTAGGAAAGTTGAGGTATTAGATTTGGCTTATGTTAAGAAAGGTAGAGGTAGACATAAAAAGACTTGGTTAGAAAAATATTAGAAATGGTCTTTCTTTATTAAATTTAAATGCGAATTAGACTTTTAACATGGTGCAATGGTGAAAAAGAATTTATGTTGCCGACCCCACATAGTGGGACAAAGGCTTGATGTTATTGTTGTTGTTGGTGGTGGTGTTAAGGAGGCCTTCAAAGGGAATGTATGTCAAGGTGTTCTGATGGTCCACTTGAGTAATTAACAAGGGCAAATGAAATATACAGATGTTACGTGCATACATGATATGAACGTTGTGATTGAATATTCGAGATTTTGTATGGAGAGGCGATGGAAATAGAGAGAAATATAACAAAAAATTTCCTAAATGCTAGAGGCTAGAGATGTGTGGAAACCATATTTTTTAAAAAATATCACCACCTAGCTAATGTTCACTTTGTTCAAATTCATTCTCATGAGCTACGACGTAGCAGAGAAGGTGGTAGTTCCATTTTTTTTTTTGATAGGCCATTTTGTGATATTGTCAATATCATTCTTTATCACCCTTGGGCGCCAGCTGAGGATGCCTACAAATTATTACTGTAAATTACAACCATAAAAATTACTTTGATAATAACAACTAGAAATAAAGAATGTCTGTACAAATTTTGAATGACTGTACAAATACATAAAATATCTACAAATAAAGAAGGACAAATACAAATAAAGAATGTCTCTACAACTTGTGTTCAATTATTTTATTGTTGTACCAAGAATAGTGTATGCGAGTTCTACCTTGAATTTGGGCATTTTATCTTACCAATCATTAAGTTCATCCCTGTTGACACTCTGATGTTGGATAGCAGCCTCCATATATTTATAGACGAACATACCGCAGTCAAACCTTTTTTTCTAGGTTGGCACACCAGTGACAGTTTGAACCGGGCATTGTTGTATGTCATCATTGAAAGAATCCTTCATTTCTTCATAAAGATAATTTATTTAGATAAAATATTGAGATCATATAAATTTCAATCTAGTAGAGTAAAAATTTAAGATGAAAGTGTATGAATTCAAAACTTGACTGATAATTTGAGAAAGCAAGGTGTTGTGAGCCTTGTGGGCAAAGAATCGAAAAAATGTCAAACTTTATTCTTCAAGTTTGCTTCCTAAAGGGTCCAATACTAATTGTTGATCATAGGTAATAGCAATAGATTTAAAGCCCTTATGGAATCTTTATTGATATGATTGACATAAATTTTGGTATCAACAATATATTTTGAGTATGTCTGGTATAAATTAAACAAAATAAGAAACTACTTGACCAATAAAATCAAACATAGATACATTAAAAATGTGTAATAAGTGATGACATGCCTAATGCTAATAAGAAACAAATAGGAATGGTTGGTAAAAGCCTGAGCAAAGCTGGTTCTTGTTAGCTGTTGGCTCAAGAAAAATGGCACGAGTGCGCGAATCTCGCTTTGCAGCTGTAGGATTCCATTTTTTCTTAAGTCAGATTGTAGTTAACCAGATTTCCCCTGAGGGTAGTGTCAGGGTTTAAAGATCTGGGGTTCTTACTTCCTATGAGCGCAAGCACTCATAGTTAATTACCCCTCTTACTACGTAAGAGAGAACTCTCGATTAAGGATGAATATATTTTAGATAATTTTTAGTCTCAATGGTAGGAAGATGGAGGTAAACCCGATCAAGATCCCATGGTTCCGTCGTCCCTGGTATACCATAAATTTCAGTCTACCAACACTAACAATCATTGATTGTAATGTCCAGGGAATCTGATTAGCAGTCATGGGTTGCCTCCTCTCAGGAATCCCGAATAGACTGAAGTGGTTAGGTGTTGATTTTAGTTTTAATTTAATTTGAGTTGGGACTTACTACTTCCTTAGAAGTTGCCAGTTAATTTGTTTAGTTTGGGGCTTATGGCTCCAATTAGAAGTTGCCCAAAAGATTTATTTAGTTTGGGGCTTACGGCTCCAGTTAGGAGTTGCCCGGAGAATTTCAGTTTGATAGGTCTTATGGCTTCCTTAGAAGTTGCCTAACGGTGGGTCTTACGACTTAGCCCTGTAAGCTAAGCGGCCCGAGTTGTGGGTCTTACAACCTAGTCCTTTAGACTAGGCTGCCCGTATGAGGGGTCTAGGTTTGTGTTATCACCTAAACACTTCCCTCAGATGTCGGACTTACGGCTTCTATTAGAAGTGCCCGGGGTTTTAATTTGGTTTAGGGGTTAGGTCAATTTCTACCTAAAATTTCCCCCCTAAGGTCGGGCTTACTGCTTTCCTACGAAAGTTACCGGGTAGCGGGTCTTACAACCAAGTCCTTATAAACAAGGCTGCCCAAAAATTTTAATTTTGTTGTTTGGATATTTGTTCTGAACTTGTTTGAGTTGGTTGAGTTTATAATTTTGATACTTCAGAGTTTTGACACTAGCGTTAGTGTTTTAATTGTTTTGATTTGTGCTCGTAGTCTTTTTCCCACTATAGTAGTCCACTTCTCTACCTGTTTCTTTTTTTATTTTTATTTTTTTAGTAGTTTTGCTCTACTAGCTCTTTTTTTCCGTATTTAGTTTTTCTTGCTTTCTAGCTCTACCTGCAGTAGCTTATATTTATCAGCATTCATTCAATTTATTTATGACGTACTGACCCTTCATTTGTTTGTTTGCAAATGTTCGTAGCTAGTAGTTGCAGTTTTTGAGGCTTTCAGTTGCAAAAGATAGACCCTACAAGTAGCCGTAGCAGCTTGTACATGAGAGCTTTGGAAAGTAGTTTGTAGAGTTCAGTTGAGAGTTTTTTGGTGAGTTTGAGGGCTTTGGAGAGTTTGAGAATTTTGGAGAGCAATTTGTACAAGAGATTTGGGAAGTTAGCAATCAAAGTTGTACATGTCATTTAGCGGAAACTTCTCTTCCTCCCTCTTTTTATTGCATTTGTTTTATAATTGCTCTAATTAACCATTAAATTTTAATATTCTTGAATTTTAACTGATAGCCCTTGAATACAAATCATTCTAATTTTTTTTTTCTGTAAAAAAAATTGATCTCACATTTTAAAAAAAATTCCTGGATCTAGAATTTTCATTTAAAATGTTCACATATTTCTAAAAATTTTTGGATTTTCAAATGCTCTCGGATTTAAATTGTTCGTATTTTAAAAAACTCATGAATTTTATCTAATTAATTAATCACTAAATTTTTTTATTGAATAATTTTAATCAAATTTTTTATTGATTAATTAAAAATTCAAATTTAACTGCTCTAAAATTGTTCTAAAAGGTTCTATAATTTTCTTGAAATTTCGGCAGCCTCCCGGCGTCACCTCCCTACCGAGGGAGAAATCGGGACGGCACTGCCGTAATTCTTCCTACCCGGACCTAAGGTCGACGGCGTAGGGTCTTCGATTTCAAACCATCTCACCAGGATCTAAGATCGACTGTGTGAGGTCTTTGAATTGTAAAACCATCCGCCCAGATCTAAGATCAATGGCGTGGGTCTTCAATTTTAAAACCATCTGCCCGGATTAAAAATCAACGGCGCAGGTCTTCAATTTCATCTCAATCGGATCTAAGATCAATGACACAATGGCTTCATTTGAAATTCTTCCCGACCAGATTTAAAATCAACGGTGCAAAGTCTCATTTTTTTTAATAAAAAATGAGACTCAACAATTAAATTAACGCCAATGAGAGAACTAGCTTTGCTTAGAAATGCATTATATTTCTCTGTTTTACATTAATTCCAATTTCTTTGCTTTAAATTAATCTCAATCAGAGATCTTTGTTTTAAATTAATCCTTAATCAAAGAAAAGGTTTTAATCTGTAATTAATAGAAGTGGATTAAATAGGGGATTTGTCAAGTACAAGCATAAACCAAGATGATTCTTATCTTAGTTTCAAAGCAGGTCATATTTTCTTATAAGTTCATTTATATTGAAATGACATATGGCAGTTATATTCTCTGACTTATATTTTCATCAATTAGAGAATAGAAAAAAAAGTAATCATTTGATTACCTTGCCTGAAACAGATCACATCAAAAGGAGACTTTTACGGCTCAGATCAAGTGTATAAAACTTGAGAGCAAGTTCAGCGGTGTGAGCGAAGGCTGGATCGCAGGCTTCCACATCTCGACGAAGATGGATTTTAGTATAAGCGAGGGAGAAGGCGGACTTGGTTTGCGAATCGAAAAATAACTCGAGGCAGGTTTGTCCCTCTCCTTTTTTTTAATTTCTTTCTCATTTTATGAATGAGTTGTTGAAGGCAGTTATTATGTCGAAGAGATGCATATTTTGACGATGCATCGATGGCGGTGGGACCGAATCAAACTAACGAAGAGATGCATCTCTTGGATGTATGCAGTTGAATATGTTTCTCTAAGCATATATTTTTTAAAAATATATATATATTTTTTATTGTCACAAGGCATATAACTTCGCATTAAGAAATCTCAAATTTCTTTATCTGCATAAAAATCAAACTCCATGTTTCTCTTGGAATGCCGCTATTCAAGTTGTATGATAGTTAAAGCTGTAATATTTATTTTTTTTAAGTCAACATTAGCTAGCAAAATGGCAAAAACATCAACATGATTATTATCGAGGTACTTGTCTGATATTAGTTTGTTAATTTGACTTCTATAAATATTAACGTTCTCAGCAGTAAAAACTATGTCAGATCTGAAAAAATATAAAGGTTAGCAATACACACAAGCAGTACACAACAATGATACACAAAAGTTAAAAAAAAATCAATATAATTCAAACTAGGGGTGTCAATTCGGGTCAACCCGTCGGGTTCGGGTCGAACCCGACCCGACCCGGATCTAAACGGGTCAACCCGAACCCGACCCGTTTTTGCAAACGGGTCGGACATTTCAACTCGGACCCGACCCGGCCGGACCCGACCCGACCCATCGACCCGATAGTGACAGCGGCGGCAGCGAGCAGCGGCAGCGAGCGCGGGCGAAGCTCGGCAACGCGACAGCGGCGGCAGCGAGCGCGGGCGAAGCTCGGCAGCGGCAGCGACAGCGGCGCCGCGGCGGCAACGAGCGCGGGCGAAGCTCGGCAACGCGAAGCGCGGCACGCGGCAGGCGAAGCGCGGCACGCGGCAGCGCTGGGCAGGCGGGCAGCTCGGGCTGGGGCAGCGGGCGGCCGGGCTGGGGCAGCGGGCAGCTCGGGCGGGAAATAAGGAAATTTCAAATTTTTTTAAATTAAACGGGTTGTCGGGTTGACCCGGCAACCCGCCGGGTCAACCCGACCCGACCCGTTAAATCAAACGGGTCAAATCTACGAACCCGAACCCGACCTGTTTATCAAACGGGTCGGGTTCAACCCGGATTTTCCGGGTCGGGTCCGGGTCGAGTTTTCGGGTCGGGTCAAAAGTTGACACCCCTAATTCAAACTTACTGGTTATTATATTTTTGTATAAAACTGTATATGAATACCCATATTTATTCACTTATCATCTCCCTCCCCAAAAAATCCTCCCTAAAAAATTCTATTTTTTGTTGGTGCTAGTTTGACAACGGTTGTTATTTCCTAATCTACCTCAATAACCGTAGTTGCTGCCAGCAGTTCCTTTGTAGGCATAAGCTTTTCAACTTTTTTTCTTTGCTCTTTTTCCCTTATAACCAGTGGTGTCCATGGGGTATTCACCAAATTCTTCCTTTGTTTAGTCCTTACTTGCACCCTACGTGCTATACATGTGCTGTAGGTTGAGGCATAACCCTCATCCTCATCATCTGCTTGATCTTTTAGCTCATAATTGCTAGCGACTTTTTTGATTGGTGAGAAGATCAAACCTACAATTGGTACATTGTCATCCTCATCAATGGTTTCTAGGGGATTTATAGATACTGAGCCTTCCTCAATAATATCGACTACAAGCAAATTGACAATATTTCCATCGACTACAGGCAAATTGACAATATTTCCAGCGGCTACCATCTTTGAGGAAGATTGTGCAAGCTCTCTTATCTGATAAGCTTTATACGTAGGAAAGTTCTCTAGTGGAAAGTTCTTCATGGAAGTATATTTACTTTTCAACTGCTATTCAAATACATGATGTTCCAATGCAATTACTCGCCTCTAAACAGCCCAGCCATCGATTCAACCTTTACCAACCTCAGGGTTGGCTTGCTCAAAGCTATGCCGGTTTGCATCGTATGTTTCTTCAAGTTAAGAAGGTTGCTTTTGTGTGTGTGGGTGGGGGGGGGGGGGGGGGGGCGGGGGCGGGGTAGCTTGGGAGTTCAAGTTGGAGGAATGTGTTAGGTGGAGATAATGTTTTCTCAAGGGGTGGGGGGGGGGGGGGGGGGGGTATTCTCCAATAATATTCTTTCCTCACTGGTGACTTTGTGGAACTTATGAAATATATGCACAATAATATTTATCAAGTAAAATCAACTTTCCTACATCAACATGAAGTAGAAAGAATCATGAGTATCAATACATCCCAAAGGTCAGCAAATAATTCTGAGACCTTTATGTCATGGGATATAATCTCACTATCCCACCAAAGACAATGAGGTATGGAGTCATTATCCATAGGTGCGTGGATTGACCTAGCTCTAGAAACCAAATTAAAATATTAACCTTTAACAAATCAAAATATTAAACAACTTTAACAATTTATTTTACAGAGGACATATCATAACCACACAATCTGCTATACACACTTAGATTTGTTTGTTAGGACAACCAATTCTAGCTTTAGGTTAGGCCGGTGTTTACTTTTCTACTATTTATGTGTTAACTTTTTTGAGATTGTCACTATATGTTGGTTGCACCATTGATTGATGTGATTGTTTATTTACATGTTAATTTTATACAATCCGTGAATTGATATGATAGACATTAGATTACCCTTAGGTTACGAACGTTCTAGATGGTCACAAATTTTTTTGTATATGATCATGCTCATATAAGGCTAAAATAATAAGGGGGCAAAATTAAAGTTAATTTAACAATTTTTCTATAGGTGCAAAGCATACTAAGCCCCCCTTAAATTTAAAATAGCATGACCAAAAAAATCCCTAAAAGCACATTGCAACGGTAGACAACAGGAACAAGTATACAAATGAACAAATTATTATTGAAAATGTTCTATTAACTTGATCATTCAACTGGAAAAGAGTATACAATGGTACAAAGTAGTACATGATATACAAAACTTATTTCTCACGTGCATTCTATAATACATGTGTGAGAAAAATGAGAAACCACGTTTTACAATAACACACAAATGTTCTAAACCCAAAACTTAGACCCTAACAACTATATTAGATAAACCATTTATAGAACAAATAGAACCAAGATATCCAATAATAAAGTATAACTTCTTTCCTGGGAACGTGTGTGTGTGTGTGGGGGGGGGGGGGGGGGGGGGCATGTGCCCCACCTAAAAATATACTTCAAACAATGGCATAAGTCCACATATAGAACTTTTTCACATTCAATATTTTGCCCCATTAGTCTTTCTCTCTCCACTTCCATACTTAAGCTTTGCTATGGTACAACCCCTTATCAGCTTTCATTTTATATATTACAGGTTTTTTCCATTTCAAGTCTTCAATCTAACATCTACCTTAACCATGCAATGCTTCATATGTAGAGAGAGAAAGACTAATTGGGTAAAATATTGAAAGAGAGAGGGAGGAATGACTTTCTATTGTGGACATAATGATGAAAAGAGATTTTGGTCAACCAATTCGAGAGATCTCCTCTAAAGGATTTGGCTAAAGTTAAAACAGAAAGCCTAAAGGGGATTAAAGATGATTGTTTTAGTGTCTTAATAGAGCAACAAATTTGCCAACAAGGAAACATGTTCTAATTTTTGTAATTCTTTCTTTTAAAGTTATTTTTTAATCCAAAGAAGCCACCAACATCTTTTTTTGGACGCATGAAAAATATCAATGGTTTGTTTCCCCTATGCTTCTCTCTCGCGACTCGTGACAAATGACATCGAGTACTGCTTTCATTTTCCCTTTTGCTCCTCTCTCTCCCCCAAACAAAGACCGTCTGTGGTAGATGTTTAAGTTTTCTAAGCTCCAAGGGCCATGTTATTTGAATTCTCCTCTTGGATCAAGTAATGAGACAACAAACATAACAATTTAAAGTATTATAACCTTCCAAATGAGACGACAAATAAAACTATTTTAATTCAGCCCCCTCCCCCCCCCCCCCCCCCCCAAAAAAAAAAAAATTTTTTTTTTCTAGCTCCACCACTGGCTATGAACATAAAATTGACCTCAGGCATATCTTCCGCGACAAAAAGCTTGAGCAAAAAAAAGTTCGATTTTTCTGTAAAAAATGAAGAGCACCTGAAACAACATACAAGGTGAAAGTGAAACGCCTTGATTTTGAATTTTCTACTAAAACGCCTTGGGTTTCTTTTTAATAAAACTTACCTTTTTACGTATGGACCAGATCGAGCTGTTTGGTCACGCGATAAATTGGAAAACACATGACAAATATTATAATTTCATTGGGTTGGATCGTCGGGTCGCCACGTGGCAGCATTGTATTGACTCTGAACGTAGAGCTATGTCCGGACTCCGCATAGAATAATTTATCGTTAGAAAGATAAGCGGTGGCATAATACAATATATAGAGGTTGATAGAGGAAGCAGACAAGATCAATAGTAAGTATGAAATGTTTAAAAATTTGTCACATCCATAAAATTAATAAATATATTTATAAAATATTTGCAATTTTTAATTTAATTCATGTATGTGGGGTTGATTTTATAAATCATTAGGCTTCATTGATTTATGTAGATATGTAATGCTAAATTGCTATATTGATTTTTTTTTTTGTTATTACTAGATTTTTTTTTAAATATGTGTATTACAAATTTTTGTGGCGAATTATAAAATTTCACTTGAATGGAAACATTAAAAAATTGATTGAGTCTTGTATTCATGTTATGGACTTATACTGAATGAAATAAGTTAGTGGCATAGAAATATCAAAACTTTAGATTTATCGCAGACACAGGGGCGGAACCAGCTTCAATTTTGAGGGGGGGCAAATACAACACATGAATAATTAAATATTAAAAAAAAATATTATATGTCTATATATTACGAAATTTTTTTAAAAAAAAAATTAAGAAAGAAAAAAAAAATGTGTAATTAAATTGTCATGAAAAGCTTGAAAGAAAATATTAGAACTAAATGTAAAGAAATATATAGATATTTTAGGGCAAGTTAGGACAAAAGAATTTTTTAGTGGGGGCAAAAACAAATTTTTAGGATGGACAAATTTTTTTTTTTTGAGGGGGGGGGGGGGGGGGCAATTGCCCCCCCTAAGGAACCTATGGTTCCGCCCCTGCGCAGACATAAAGTTTTTGGGTTGAAAATGAATTTAATTACTGTTGTATTAGATCTAACTTTAGATCTCTTTTGAACGGAATAAACAATATTCGATATTATATAATTGTTTGTACATGATATAAAATATGGTGAAGCAATATTAGCCAAATAATAACAAACATTTATTATAATTTGTAATAATTATCATTATGCTAATTAAGGGAATAGAATATATGTAATTAGGCAGTGTATCTATAAATATTTGTAGTTTAGGAATGCTATTATACATTACTTATTAGGCTAGATATAATTACTTAATTGATTCACTTTAAAATTTCCTTATATTATGCATATTATTTTCTATATAAGTGTAAGGGAAAGCATTCTGATTGACATAGTATCAGAGATATCTCGTTCCCCGAATAGCTAGTCAATTGTATTTACCTTGCCCTCTTAGGCTATATTTCTTTCTGCTTGTCTTGATATTTATCTCTGCTCTGATCTCGATTTTCTTTCACTGTTTGGTCCTTTATAGTAAGTCAGTGTGACATATATGATAAATTGTATTTACAACAAAATTATAGATCTTGCAAAAAGCCCCTTGTTTCTAATGAACCTATTGAACTCGGTTTTAACAATATAATACTGGTTGATCAATGAAAAAAATAGCTTCCATAATTAGAACAAATTTACCTTCTACAAACCTACTATCATTCCCAAAGGGAAAAATCAAGTTGATTAATAAGTATAATTTAAACTACATAATCATCCTAAGCAACATTAAGGATTTGTTTGGGATAGCTTTTGGCTACTATGTTTTCTTTGTTTTCAATAAATTTTTATACTAGACATCTGCTGTAGAAAGTAGTAAGAAAGTTAGTTGTGGTTACTCCTTTGCCGCATCGTGTGTGTCATTATAATTGTTTGGGCTCATAACAAAGCTTTGGGAAGAGATCATAGTCTTTACGCTTGCATCTTCTTCTAATAGTTCTTTGATTGGGTTATTAAAAGTAATTTCCCACCATAAAAGCTTTGAAAAAATAGCAAGAAAATAATAAGAAAAAAGTAGCTAAATATGATTACAATCTAAATAATAAAACAATGAGAAAGTTATCCCAATTTGACCCTTAGGATTTGTTTGGGATGGATGCAATGTTTTAAAAAAGTGATTATGAAGCTGCTATGAAAGTGTTTTTTTTAAGTCTTTATAAATATTATAAATATATTCTTAAAAAAAATCAAAAAACTATTTTTATAAGAAAAGCACTTCCCATCATAAAAATTTCTAAAAAAATAATGAGAAAATAATAATCAAATAGGACCATGATTGCCTTTGAAAAAATAAAGCTATTTAAAATAAGAGCTTTAGAAAAATTAATTTTTTAGTATTTTCATTTTAAAATCAAATAAAATAATTTTGTTAAAATATCGTTGCGTCCTAGAATATTCACGGTGATAGAGAAATATAAAGTTTAACATCTTAGCTTTGTATGAAAATCCAACACGCAATCAGATAAAAAAGATGATGTAATATTTATAAGAGACATAAGAGTTTTTACATGGAAACCCCTGAAAAGGGGAAAAAATCACGAGGCCAAGCTCAATTTGAATGAATCCACTAGTGTTTGCAGCCCATTACAAATGAGGCCCTTGGGGGGAAGGTCTTAGCTTGATCTAGCAAATATACATCATATAGAGTGCATTACATGATGGAAATTGGAAGAATCAATATTTACATGTTCGTTTGGTCGGTATGACCATGGAAACAAAGGTCAAAAGGACTGTAGTCTGGTGATGGAGACTGGAAAGACCATAGTCGACTGGCAATGATAATCAAAAAGACCATTATTTAGTCACAGAGGTCAGCGGGAGACAGCGATCAGAAAGACTGTTGTCTAAAGACAGAGGTCAGAAGGACCATAGTCGGCGGGCGATAATGATTAGAAAGATAGTTATCTGGCGACAGAGGTTGGATGGACTGTAGTTTGCCAACGAAGGTTGGAAGGACCGTAGTTTGTCGGTGGAAGTCGGAAGGACATAGTCGGCATAAGACAAAGGTTAGAAGGATTGTAATCAGTAGACAACAGTTGTCAGGAGGAAGTCCAACGATAATCAGTGGCCGGATGTAAGTCCAACAATAATTGGAAGCCGGGAGGAAGTCTGACGATGGTTGGTGGTCGGCCTTAAATCTGGTAATAGTTGGAAGCCGGATAAGAGTACGATGATAATCAGTGGCTAGTAAAGTTTGGCATCAGTTACTGGCCGAGTGGAAGTCCGACGTTAGTTGGTGGGCGGGCGGAAGTCCGTCGTCTGTCAGTGGCCGGGCAAAAGTTTGGCATCAGTTGATCGCCGAGCAGAAGTCCGATGATAGTCCGACGGCGGTCGGTAGTCCGAAGGTGGTCGAGGAGTATGGTGGCAAGTGAACTCTAGTTTCTCTTTCTTTCTTACTTCAATCCCTTACATGAGAAATGAGGGGTCTATTTAAAAAAATTTTAGAGTGGTATTAGTAAATAGGAGGGAGATTAAGGGTACATTAGGAGTGGTTTAAATGGACGACTGATATTGATCTCCTTGATCGTAGATCATTTACTGGCATTTGAATGTGTTAATGATATCAGAATTTGAAGATCTTGGACTAGTTGGATTCGTCTAGTCGTACCGGTTGATTCAACTATAAGCATGTCACGTTTGGAAATCCTGGTCATCCAATTTATAGTTTGAACTTTCCAATTGTGCTTCAGGTCTTCGATTTGGACCCATTTGCCCTAGAATTGAGTTGAATTTGATGTCGTTGGGTTTGTATTTTTGAAACGTTCAATTCGACTGTAAGTTTATTGAAATCAGAGCTCAAATGGTCCCATATTTAAATGCAGAAGTTTTCAGTTTGAATATGCCTTGAGATCAAGATAATATATCAACTATATTTATTTTTATTTAAAAAATAATTTTTTTAATTACTAAAATTAAGTTGTAGATGATTTAAAAATTTTTACTTCACTAAATATGGAATTGACTCCTCCTACAGTCCTACTCATGACTTTTTTGAGATTCCTCCTCAGTAACTTTGAGTGCTATTTTTTTCCTTTATATTTTAACATAATATTAAAATAATTAAAAAAATATTAAATAAATAAAATTAACTATAAATAAAAATATAATGAGAATAAAAATCATATGCTGATATTTTTATTTTGGCAAGTTTTCATTTAACAATCGGCATTGTTTAAGTATGAAGAGTAAAGACAAGAAAAATAAATGATTTTCTGTGTTCCAACTTACAAAAGAAGCAAAGGGCAAAGTTTAAATAGGATTACATATTAAAATAAATTAAGCAGTAAAGAATACAAAATATTTCATTTAAAAATTGAGTACAAACGGAAGAAAACGCGATTTTATACGGCTTTTAGTTGACAACGTAAAATAAAATTGCATTTTTTTTATAAAAACATAAAAATAAAACATATAAACAAATCTCATTTTTAGGGTATTCAAATCATTATAAGCTGATATGATCGGTTAAGTATTTTTTTTAAGGAAAAATCAGTTAAGTAAATATTTTTTTGCTGATATGAATATATGATCAGTTAAGTATTTTTTTTAGAAAAAAATCAGTTAAGTAAAAAAATTTAGATAAATTTAGTTAAGTAATCATACATTTTTTTCATATTCCTAAAGATCTGACAGATTCATTAATGACTATTACATCTCTCTTTTCACATTTATTTAAGCAGAAATTTGATTATTTAAGTTATAGCCTCAAATAAGAATTTGCCACATAGATAATTTTGGCTCATTAAAATCTTTTTAATAAAGTATTATAAAGTTTAAGGCAAATTATTAATTTTTATTATAAGCACAATGGCATTACTATTATTTATTTAATAGGTTTAAATTATATATATATATATATATATATATATTATTTTTCCATATTCTTTTACTTATTAAAATTCAAAATACATTTTTAAATTTTAAGCTTACCCCATATTTGTGTAACATTAATTAAATATTCATTAATTCTTAATTTAAATGTGTTAATATTTACATTCTGTATTTAATAAGTCTAAAGTAAAACTGCACACATAAAAATATATAATTATATTTTTTTAAATTTAAACACTTAAATATATCATTTTAAACTTAATTAAAAATTAATTATCTTAGAAGTGAAACATAATATAACCTATATTAAAAAGTAATTAACGAATTATTTACATCTCTCGAGCTCGTGCGCTTCTCCTCTGGCGGCTAGGGTTCCGACTTTGGCCCCCGCCAGCAGGGGTTTCTGGTCCTTTTCTTCAGGAAAGTTTTCGTCTCTCTTCTCTGTGTTACTGGGGTTTGTTGTTTTTATTTTCTTCCGATTTTACCGGTATGGCTCCGATCAAATTGAAAGATCCCGGTTTTTTCGGGGGGATCTCTCACTCTAAATCTTTTCTTCGAGCGCTAGCTGGATCGTCTTCCTCTTTTCCAGATTTGAGGCCTTCTACCTTTCGTGGTCTACCATCTCTTTGGGTTTCTGATGAGGAAATTAGGGATTTGGCTGTTCCTTTTCGTTTTTCGTTAGTTGGTTTCTTCCCGTCAAAACGTCCTCCTCTTGACACGATTCACAAATTTTTTTTCAATTTGAAGCTGAACGGTGAAGTTTCTGTTACCGTTTTGGATTCTACACACATTTTGATTAAGCTATCCAACGATTTAGACTATTGTAGAGTTTTTTGCCACCGATCATACATGGTTTTCAATTGTTTTATGAAATTAACGAAATGGTCTCCTACGTTAGATATCGGAGTTGAGTCGCCGATCATCCCGATTTGGATTTCATTTCCTCATCTTCGTCCTCATTTCTTTGCGCCAAGGATTCTGTTTGGGCTTGGTGAGTTATTTGGCAAACCTTTAAAAATAGATGAAGCGACATCGGTTGGTTCACGTCCGTCCAATGCTCGTGTTTTAGTTGAAATTGATATTACCAAAACTTATACGAAGCAAGTTTGGTTAGGATCTGAGGCTCAAGGGTATGTTCAGGATGTGGTTTTTGATGAATTTCCTCATTTTTGTAGTGTTTGTATATGTTTAGGGCATGTGTCTGGTAAGTGCAAATCCGATTCTATCTTTGGCAAACCTGCTATTGCGATTGATCCTGTTGAGGTTTTACCGGCTGTTGGTGTGTTAAATGACGGTTTGGATATTTCCTCTGTTCCGGAAAATGTGGCTAATGTTTTGGTTAATTCTGAGATGGCTGGGGTGGATTTGCTCACTGTGGAGCCTGTGGGCGATTCGCCGGGTGATGGGCTTGTGCCGGTTAATTTGGGTATATCGGTGGGTGTTAGTAATTGCCAGTTGTTGGCTAGTGATGGTGGTAATTTGTCGGCTGATGCTGGTGATTGTGTTCTGTCGCATAAGGCTACCCCTTTTTTTCCTTCGGGTAATGGTTTGTTGAATGTTTCTGATCTTGCGGCTTTTAATTTGGAACCTCTGGCGGCTGTTAGTGACTCGGTTCCACCAGCGGTTTCTGAGATTTCACCTGTTATGGGTGTTGTGGTTGATAATGGCGGTTTGCAGGTGTCAAAGAATTTGGAAAGTGGTACTGATGGTGGGGTACCTGTTGTTTCTGTCGAGCTTGTGGATGAGTCTACGCATATGGTTAGTGTGGAAAGGCTTTCTTCTACCAACAACTTGGTTGTGGTGCCAGTCAATGAGGTGGATGTTCATGAGATGGCTACCTGTATGGGTAATTCATCTGGTTTGACGATTAGAAAACAGGGAGATTGGTTGGTTGATTCGTCGGATACTGAATCGGAGTCTGAGTTAAATATTTCTAACAATGATTTTGTGCTTGGATGTAATAAAAATGTTGCCACTCGGGGGAAATTTTGGGGGAGGGGCCGTCGTAGGCGATGAGTTTCCGATAGCTTTGTTGTTTCTTCTTGCTGTTGCTCGGTTTTGTTGGTTTTATTGTTGGATTGGCAGGTTTTTGTGGCGGGCAATGATGTAGTCGGGGCTCGCGTCCCGATCAGCTTTGCTGGTGGCAACCGTTGGTGAGGGACTCGGGTTGGCTTTTTCGAGATTCACTGACTGGACGGTCTGTGCGGGTTGACGGGATGCTGGGAGCCTTAGCTGTTCGCTGAGCCGTCTTCTTAGCTTGTATTTTTTGTCAGTTTGTTTTCTGCGGTTTTTTCTTTTTTCTTACTTTTATCATGGTTGTACCCTTGGATTTGAGATTTTGAATAGAATTATTTTGTTGTTGAAAAAAAAAATAATATAACCTATATTAATTATTTTACTTTAAAATTTAATTAAAACACGATGAATAAGGAAATCTAATCTCAATATTTAGAAATTCATGAATATGGAAATTCATTTTCGATACAAAAATTAAATTTTGGTATTGAAAAATAAGAAAATTAGATTCCTATTTTGGCTCCATCCCATAATTTCCTTTGCATTGAGCTTCTCTTACTTAATCTTCTATATTAATAATTTATAATTCTCCTTCTTATAAATTGGCCTAATGTTTATTATAATTTTGAGTCAAATCAAAATGATCAATCATAAAACATTTTGATAGTGGCTAACCTCCATTTATTTACTATTGCAATGCATGAACTCAACTCGCTCAAGGCCGTACAATCTCTCTTTTATGGTATGGCTTAAATACCATGTGGTACATATGATAAATAAACTTAGTCTTTGAAATTATTGAAATAATTTTTAATGATACAAGTTGAGATTCTTGGAATATATTTGAATTATTAATGCCGTAGGTAGTTTACTAGTGTTTATTGGATTTTTCTAAATAAGAATTTGGCATCTCTATTTAGTCAGATACAATTTGAGGGATTTTGTAGGTTCATTAATCAGGGTTTAAAAGAAGAATTTCATAAGTTGAAAAAAATTGAAGATAGAGATCATGAAATTGAATTTCAATTATTTGTGGAAACATATCAATTGGTAGAGCCATTGATAAAAGAAAGAGATGATGTGTATGAATCACTCACATATTCTTCTAAATTATATGTTCCCGCGGCCTTAATTTGGAAAACCGGCAGAAATATGTAAGAACAAACCGTTTCTATTTTAGAGATACCAAATTCTTATTTAGAAAATCCAATAAACACTAATAAACTACCAACGGCATTAATAATTCAAATATATTCCAAGAATCCCAACTTGTATCATTAAAAATTAATTCAATTATTTTATATTTATTGTGCATGTAAATTTTTTTTAAATTTTACTATTCTGCCCTATTAGTCTCGATCATAAATCAAGCATTAGCTTCAATTTTAATTCTGCGCGAAGATGCATGGAATGATCAAACGCATGAAGCAATCAACTATCCTTATAAATTTTTACTTAATTTGAATGTAATAAATGTAAATTCCTTTTTATATTTTATATAGAAATCGTCTCCTCTTCAAAGCTTTGGTCACAGGTAAATGTGGAATGCTATCAATCTTCTATTCCTACGCAATAAATGGAAGTCCTAAAAGATATATAGTTGATGAGATTATTATCTCAACTACTAACCATAACATTGCATTAATTACTTGTTTGGATCAAAATGATTGATTGGTTGGGTCTAATTCTGCGCTATGCGGGGGTGTTGGGAATGACTTAGTTGAGTCTATCGAAGAGTTCTATGCGATGTATAGTTTGAATGTGGATAGCATTGTTGAAAAAAATATTTTCTCGTAGAGTTGGCAAATGGGGTAGGAGGAAGTCTAAAATGAATTACTTTGTTGTGTTTGTTGTCTTTCACTAGTGTTGTTGGCCCTCTGCGGTTGGCTCTGCCTTTGGGTTTGGTTTTGCTTTGATTGGTGGATGGCCCGTGTGCCTTGGTTGTTTCATTTTGTCTTGGTGTTGTAGTTTGTGTTTGGTTGTGTGGTTGGGGGTTTCTAGGTTTGCTTTGTGGTTGTTGGTGTGTTGTGGCCGGTTGGGTTGCTGTTGTTAGCTGTTGATGTGTGTGGGGGTGGTCTTGTGGTTATTTGTTGTTCGTGTTGTTTCTTTGGTTGGCTGTTGAATGTTGGTTTTTGGCCTTTGGGTCGTTTCTTTCTTCCCTTTTGCAGGTTTCTGTTGGATCTGATCTAAATCATGCAGGTTGCTTTGGGTGGCTCATGTGGCTCCATGTTTGAGTTTGGGGATCTTCCTGGTGCTCTATTGTTTTGTCCTTGTTTGCTTTTGTTTTGTTGCTCTATTTTCTTTTGATTATCATTGTAATAGGTAGAACATTTGGCTCGTAGGTTTTATTTTAAAGGTTGTATTTTAGAGAGCTGAAGGTTCTTTAAGGACTTGTAATTTCCTGTGTTTAACAGCCCCTATGTGAGTTTTATCCAAAAAAAAAAGGTATATTACATAATGTATAGAACATGGTACTTGTTTGAAATTAGAAGAGCCATTGGAGCTTTCTTTAAGAGATCATTTTCTTATTTGTTTGATCGTACTCTTTTAGAAAAGTGGAGAGTTGTATTAGGCAGTTGATAATTAGCATAAATTTGTTGAACAATCAAGACATAATCCTTTAAGACATGTTATTAATGCTAGGGTTTTCCCTGAAATGCACTAGCTATATGACCTGAATCTAATGAAAAGTGTGTAAGGGGCGCTACAGTGACGTCCGACTTTAGTGTTAAATAAGCTAGTGTTATAACATCATTAGCGAATATGGGCAAAAAATGCTAGTCCATAAAACTAGTATTAGGATAAAAACTTTGAATATAGTTTCTCTTATTAGTAAATTAATAAAATTAATAGATATTATGATTCGTAAGAAGATAAATATTCTATGTATTCATAAAACTAAATGGGTTGAAGAAATGACTAAGGAAATTAATAGCTTAGGCTTTAAACTTTAGCAATCATGTAAAGACACTTGAAATGGATTATAGATAATAGCTTGAAAGATAATATTGTAGAAATGAATATAATTGAAGATAGAATTATAGATTTAAAGATGGTTGATGTTAAGATTATTAATACTATAAGTGTTTTGCTCCTCAAGTAGGTTTGGATAAGTGCTTCAAATTAAAATTTTGAATAGTTTAGAAGAATTAATACAAGATATACCTCTTGAAAAAAAAGTTTTTATTGAAAATATTTAAATGAACATGTTGGTAGAGTGGTAGAAGATTTTAAAAACATTTATAGTGGCTATATGTTTCGAGCGACTAATAAAGGTCATAAGATCATATTCAATTTTGCTCTAACTAATAATTTTGTAATGCCTAATACCTTATTTAAGAAAAGAGATGAACACTTCAACACTTATAAAAATGAACATAGTCAAACTCAGAATATGTATTTAATTACAAAAAATAGATCATTTAGATTGCAAATATTGTAAAGTCACTCATAGTGAAAGTTTATGTACAAAATATTGCTTTTTTAATTTTGACCTTTAAGATGAAGTGGTGAAACATAAAAAATAAAGTAAAATGAGGACCTAATATTCGATGGGTCATTTAAAAAATACAAATAAAAATATTTTTTAGAGTAAAATTTAATATCTCAAAATTTGGGTTGTTAATGTGAAAGCTAATATTATGAGGAAAAAGTAGCAACTAATAATATTAAGAAGGTTGCAAAGTATGTGTTTGGAGAATTAAAAAGAAAATGTCCTAATAGTAAAAATTATTTGTGGTGGAGTCAAAATGTGCAAGAAATAATAAAAAATAAATAGTTTTGTAATAAAAAATGATTTTGATGTAAAAGCTCAAAAAATTAAGAAATATATCAAGGGTTATATTTAACCCATTATGATATAATCAAAATAGCATGGTCAAATGATCATGACTAAACTAAGGATAAACTTAGCCCAAACAACATGGCTAGTTTAGGAGGTTTCTTAACCACAAGGGGAATGTTGAGGGAACAATTAACATTGTTAAAGGGGCATGGCTAAATTAAGAACAAATTAGGTCAAGAGAGTGTAGCAAGTATATGAGGTTTCTTAATGAAAAGAGCAAGATCAAGAAAAAAATAGTGCATATAATCAAAAGACTATGATTATACTAAAGACCAACTTAGTCAAAATTATATGGCTAAGTTTGAGAAAGCTTAGCTAAAGATGTATAGCTAAGCTTATCAAAATATAACAAATGAATAAAATCAATCAGCTTAATGAAATTTTTGCTACTGATATGAATATCCGAATCCAAAATTTCGACTAAGGCTCGTGTCGGATCAATAATTGACACCCCTACTTTTATTTATCATGTGAACAAATTTAATTCTTTGACTGTGCCCCAAAGTTAGACAAATTTTATATGAAAAATTCTGAATAAAAATAAAATTATGTTAGAAGCATTAACTTCAAACAAACATATAATTCTTTTTTTTTAATTGGCCTAATACAATATCATGGTAGTTAACATTTGATGGCTTCTAGGGCACTACAAAATCATGCTCATACAAAACATAAATTTCTAACCTAAATAATATAGCCAATCCATTTGCACATCACTTAGCAAAGTGATACAATATTGTAATATATATATAAATAAATCTTATTTCAATAATACATAAGATAATGCTTATTGCATAACATAGAGTTCATTTGGGATTATTGCTTCTAAAAGCAGCTTTCTATTACAAAAAAAATTAATTTTTTATCAGAATATTATTTTAAGAAGCAGTAAGAAAACTGTTCCAAACGAAGCCTTAATATGCATTAAACAATTTTTATTATATGTCTTCTAGGGCATTGCATAATAAAGCACTTTCAAAAGATATATTTCTAATAACATAATAAAGCTTTTCAAAAGTTTATTTATCAACAACGATTTTAATTAAAATCTTTAATTATTTTAATTGTTTCTTAACATATTTTATGACTTAAAACTTTTAGTATTAAGGGTTATAATAAACTTGTGAGGGATGAGCATATTCGAACTTAGGGTTAACTATGTCATCTAAAATCTTAGAATCTATACTCAGAGAAAATTGAAGTTAAAAAGACTAGAAGGGATGGGGGTCAAATACCCTTAGGTTTTAGGTTTTATGTAAGGGAGTTTAGAGTGATTTAGGTGGGATTGTCCTTAGAATATTCTTAGTAATATTGGGCCAATGATTTTTACAATTATAATAATTTTCAAGTAATTTTTAACCTCCTAAGATAGCTATTAGAATTATCAAAAGATTTTTGCCAACCGCTGTTTTTAATCTTTTTGCCATTTGATCACTATTGTCAAACCATCAACCAATAATTGTCATCGGAACACCACTTAACTGATCATCTACATTGGATATTCACCATCTAATTATTGTCAAGTCATCGCTCAACCATCGTCAAACAATCGCAAACTACCACTGTTGGAAATTCGTCATGCGACTGTGGTCGTTGGACCATAACCCAGCTGACCGCCACTAGTGGATCTTTTACTTCTAACCATCGTTGCCTCAACACTATTGTCAAACCTTCACCACCTGATTGTAGCCATCAAACCTTCACTGCCCGACTTGCCATCATCAAACCAACGCCCAAGCACAATTGTCAACCTTTCCAATCACAACCATCTGAAAGCCTTCTCACATTTTACCAACTCCATCATATTTTCTATTAGCTTTTCCGACTCTTGTAATTCAAAAATATCCCAATAAAAAAAATAATAAACATCTATAATCAATGTTTACATTTTTTTCTCTTGGATTCTTAAGAATTCGCACAGAATCCTAGAGTGGACAAACACCTTTTTTCTGGATTCTTAAGAAATCGGACAGCGAGCACTATTTGTTATGTTTTCCTTTTAAGTTTTTTTGTTTTCGATCTACCAAAAAATTCTCAAATAAGTATAAAACGAAACTTCATCCAGGCTCAATCATCAAAATAAAAACGATCAAGCTTCCTCGCCTCACAGATAGCATTCATACACATCAGAGATTTACTGCATAACATTATCAGATCGACAGAAATAGCTCAAAAGCTAATCGTGCGAATTGGAGAAGACATTGACAGCAGCTAAAAAGATAGTTAAAGCAGATATCAAGGACGATTAATTGATCAGGACTTGTTGAAGAAATTGACAATCCGCTTTGTGAGCTCCTGCGCCTTCAAGCTCCCAGGGTTAAAAAAGAAGAAACCATGATCCTCATTCTCCGACTCCAGAATCTCTGCGTCCCCTTCCCAGTCGCTCTCCTTCAACTTCTCGTAGTAAAGCCTCCCCCTTTCCCTCAACAAATCCAGCTCCGCAACGCACACCAACACTCTCCGGCACCCCAACGTTGCCAGGCTCGGCGCACCCTCCGCCACCGGATTAATCCGCGGGTCGTCGAACCCCGTCGTCTCCGGACACACAAACGGCCACAACGCATCGACATGCTCCAGCGTTAGAATTCTCCCCTTCCGGGTCTCTACCCCCTCGTCTCCAATCCTATCCTTCCCCCAAAACAACGGGTGCACCATCACCAGCCCCTCCACCTTCCTGCCCTCCCTTCCAAGCCTTATTCCCAAGCTGTGCACTAAGTTTCCCCCGGCGCTTTCTCCGGCTATGTAAACGTTCTCCAAGTCGCCCAAATTAGACAGCCAAGGATCGTCGGTGGCGAAAACCCATTCCAGCGCCTCCCAGCAGTCTTCGTAGGCGGCGGGGAGAGGGTTCTCTGGCGCGAGGCGGTAGTCTATTGAGATGGCGAGGACGCCAGCTTTGGCGGTGAGGGAGTTGACGTAGTTGTGGTAGCTGGAGGAGGAAGACCGCAAGAGGTAGAAGCCGCCTCCGTGGATGGTGACGAGAACAGGGAGCTTTTTGGGGATGGAGGTGGCGGAGGGCGGGAGATACAGTCGGACGGAGAGGCCGGTGGTGGGGTTGATGGTGACGTCTTTGGATTGGACGCCGGTTGCTGGATCCAGGGAAGGGGGGACAAGTTCGTCAGGGATAAGGCGCTCCACGCGGCCGTTCCGGTAGCGGCGGATGAATCCGGGCACTTCAAATATGATGTCGTCGGTGTCAACGGGAGGAGAGGAGGCGACGGAGAAGTTCATAGTGGCCTGGAAAAGTTGAAACTTGAAATGATAGCGATATTGTATGAATTCATGATCGGGGCGATGCCGGTGGAGATATTTTTTGAAGGACCAATTTTTTTTTTGTATAATAAATAAATATTTGAATATTTATGTACATAACGCCTATCTACTGTTTTATTGATAATAATACCATTTAAATTTTCAATAAATTTATCAATTTTAATTTAAAATATTCATAAAATATTTAATGATTGGCTTATAACCCATATAAATATATAAAACTTTATTTGATATATTTGTTTATTTGATATAATTGTTTATATATTTGTTTCAAAAAAATATAATTAAAAACAAAATTAAATCTATTTTAAATTATCTGTTCTTTGCCAAGGAGTTTTTACATACCTAACATTTAAAATTATTCTATTTACTTATATAACATCTAAAATTTAATATTTACTATTCTACCATGTAAAACTCTTGTTCCTCATCAAAACTATCAATCCATATCCATAACCTCCTGTCTAATACCTCACTGCCTGATGCCTTCGTCGGTAGCGATGACCGCTACTTCCTCGGTGGCCTATGCTTCACTGTCTCTGACTTGCCAGTGCGACATTAGGCTCACCACATGGGTTCGTACACAAGCCGACGAGTCATTCACCGAAGCCTGGAAGGCCGACGTAGCTTCGACCTTTCGATCTAAAATTGCCAAGCTCTAGTATCTCTGCATCACCTTCCCTGTTTCCTTGAAGTAACATGGTCCTCGAGATGGAATGATCCTATGCTTCATTAAGTGGGACAAGTCAAAATCAACCTATCGCCTTTACCTCAAAATAAAGACAACAAGCCTTAGATTTTACTCTAAGAAAGTCTCACCTAAAATACCAACAGGAAGCCACGACATAGCCCAGGTCTCATATGAACTGAATGTACTTGGCATTCGAACCCTCTTCCCTCTGTCTCTCCGTTTTTCGTAAATCCCAGGCGGAAGCGGTTGAGTTCAATCCAGTCAGTCTAGAGAGGATGAGTGGCGCTAGCGGCGTGCGATCAAGACGTTCACACAAAGTGAAGACTGATTCCTACGCAAAGTGAAGCAGGTGTTTCGGAAAGAGTCGGGGTGAGGTATTTGACGGGAGGTTACATAGTGGTAGTTTTGATGAAGTCAAGAGTTTTTTGATTGTAGAATAATAAATAGTAAGTTTGGGTGTTAGATAAATAAATATAGTAGTTTTAAATACTAGATAGGTAAAAACCCCTAAAATGAATATATAGATAGCAAAAAAATTAATTATTAACTGCTCCATATTTTCACTCACCGCCCATTAATTTTTCTTTTTATTCTTTGACCTGTAGTTCTCATATGAAAGTATCTATGTATTAGAGTAGATTTAAGGGTGCGTTTGGGACGACTGCAGCTGTCGGTAAAGTCGGTTATGAAATTGTTACACAGAAAGTCGCTTTTTGAAATTGCTGTATAGAAAGCAGTACATCTTGTTTGGACAGTATAACTGTCAAGTTGCTGTGCTGCAGCTATATATGAATAAATTACCTTTATACCCTCATATGTATTTAGATAAATAAATTTTATTTAAATATAAATTCTTTTCAAAATTTTATCTTAACAAGCTAACACTTCTGAATTAAAATCAAATTATTTTATCAAAAATTTTATAAGTTTATATATCAAATATTTTATAAGTTTATATATAAAAAATACTATAAATTTTTATTGACATTGTCTTTATCATACTTCAAAATAATTTGTTAAAATTAAAAAAAAATTAACAGTTCAAGTGGAGGAGACAGCCGCCTCACTTAGGACACTCATCGACACGTTTCGGAACAATGAAGTACATGAAGCAAGACTTGCAGCCCGCGACGACGAGGATTAGACTCCCCGCGCCACCATTACCGTCGCCAGCAATGGAGTCATCGGAGGATGAATTGTGAGAGTTTCTGCTGCTAACACCGAAAAAATCCTCATAGTCAGTTCCATCGCCGGCAAGCGACCTACAGTCTTCAATGTCACCGTCATTGTCTTCTTCATCTTCGCTGCCTCCGGCATCATCGGAGTTGTACTCTTCTGACGAATTATAGCTAGCCTGAAGACCGGAGGCTGCAATCCGAGGAACCTCTGTTTTCCTCTCGCCGCTCTTCCCGTTCACATAGAATAGCTTCCCGGTCTGAAAGAAAAAAAAAAAAAAAACAGAGCAATCATTATAAGATAAGCTTAAGAGCAAAAAATGATGGCAGAGTGATTAATCCGTTAATAAATTACAATTTGATCATAAAAGAATAATCTTTCAATGTCGAAAGAGGAAATAGGAAGATAAAGATTAATACTTAAAGAGCAAAAAAATAACAGAGATCGAAATAGAAGAAAGCTTTTGGGTTACGATCACACTGGTTTAAGAGAAGAACAAAGCTTTTAAAGAGGAGAGATTAAAAAAATACTAAAAGCACTTTGAGAGAGTAAAGAAGAAGAAGAAATAGATATGGTGAATTGGTGTGAGTAGGTAACGAACCTTCATGTCAAGGCATTGCTTCCAGTGATTGGGAAACGCTTTACCGGAGTTGAGCTCCACCGTAACCTCTTCGCTTTCCGCCGCCGCCGCCGCCGCCGGTGATGCTGCTCCTCTTCTGCTGTTATGCGATCAGTTCCTCAGCGAAGCAGCTATTGATTCGGTGTTCGGCGCCGCCATCCCGCGTCGTACTACAACGAGGAAGAAATGGTCGCGGAAGTTCGCCAGATGAGGAAGACGGGAACTGTGAGGGTATTGACGTATTTCTTATACTTCCAAACAGCGGGAAGCACGCGAAAAGCACCCGAAAGCAAGGATGTTCTTTTGGATGGGAAAAGCAACCGCGGGATGCAGAAATTTTTAAAACGGTGCACCACCGCTTAACCCCAAACGACCTCTTGGTTACGTTCGGTGAAGCACAGCAGGGAAAAATCCGTCCCAAACGAGGCCTTAAAATGGGCATTTAACTGATGGTACTTTGCTTGCGTTGCCCGCCTAAAAAAACTCAGCGCTATATGATGTAAAAATATTAGACCTCTCAATATTGAACCCGATCCAAAAACTTGACTGAAAATTTCGGGTTTGAGTTGACCCGAACCCGAAGCGGAACCCGAAGCGGGGGGGGGGGGGGGGGGGTCGGGTTCGGGTTCAAAAAACTGATCCGTTTGTAAAATCGGGTCGAGTTCGGGTTAACCCGGAAACCCGGAAATGACATAGGAATAACCCGAAAAATGGCCATGCCCAAATCTGCCCGACCGCGACCCCGCCTACCTGGGCTGCCTGCCTGCCCCACATGTCGCTCGCGTCGCGTCGCTGCCTCGCTGGCATCGCCGTCGCTGCACGCTGCCGACTGCCATCGCACGCTACATGGTTGCCGCGCGGCCCGCGCTGTCCGTTGCATGCAAGAACTCAAAAAAATCAAACCGAAGCGAGTTGGGTCGGGTCGGGTCTGGGTCCGGAAAATCGATCCGTTTGCAAAAACCGGTTGGTTGACCTGAACCCGAATAGTGCCGGATCAATTCCGGATTCGACCCGACCCGTGACCCGAAATTAACACCCCTAAAAAATATGATGTTGGCCCGTAACGATCATGATCAACCGCTCTTCTTATACAACAATTTTAATTTGTTGCTTCATGCCATAAAAAAAATACTTTATCTCTTTTTAAAGTATTGCAATACATCGAGAAATATTTATTTTTTAGCTTTCATCTTAATTTGAAAATTTTCAGATTTTCATCATATTAATTAGTACTGAAGAATAGAGATTGAAGAATTTGATGAATATGGAATATCAGCAAGACAAGAAATTAATAGTTCTATTAGTTTTAATTTATACTCTATCATGAAACTTCTTAATATGCTGTATTATTTCAATTACTTTTTTTGTAATAATGTGATGCAATTTGGTCTAACATTGAAATGAATGCTCTATTTTTATATTGATCAAATTTTTATTATACTTAACTGCATAAAAATTGCACTTGATATTGATCAAAATTTTAAATAATTTTTGTTAAAGAAAGATGATTGCTCACTATATAATGATTTCTTCTACAACTTAATTTTTTTCTAAGGAAATTAAAAGTTAAAGCTATGTACATCTGATGACTAGTTAACTTATTTTTCATAAGTGAAAATAAATTTTAATTAAGTGTTAGAAATAAAAATTCCAAAACAATTAAAGAATCAAGCCAATTAAACGAGTCAAGTTCGAGCTTTTCAAACAAGCTCTAGCTTTCGAGCCGAGCTTGAGCTTGACACTTTTTAAAGGAGTTGAGCTCGAGTTCGAGCTAATTAAGGGTTAAACGAGTCAGACTTGATAAGATAGATACTTGAATCAGCATGTTTACTATCCAAGAATCTTGGCAATTCATAAATGATGTGGTCAGTGTCAACGCCGGGAGAGGCGGCGAAGATGCTTATGGTGGCCTTGAATTTTTGAAAGGTTGGAGTGGTCGAGAAATTGTATGGCTTAGAGTGAGGCTGATAGAGATATTTTTTTGAAGGAGCAATTTTTTCTTTGCATAATAAATAAATAGTTTGTGTATTTATAAACATAACACCTATATAATGTTTTGTTGATAATAATATCATTTGAATTTTCAATAAATTTATCAATTTTAATTCAAAATAATTTATTAAACATTTAATTATTTGCTGATAACACATATATAGAGAAATTTTTTGCTTAGTATAAATATTTAGATGTTATTTTTATAAATAAGACATACATCTATTTATAATACATAATTTAAAAACTATTATTAAAATATTTTATTTTATTGAGTAAAAATAACATTTTGGTTTCAAATACATCGAAGATTTGTTAAATATATCATATATGTCAATTCTTTTTCTTTCGAAAAAATTTATATAATATAAATAATGCGATGTGTGAAGAAGTAACGCATATAAAAAGGAAAGACATAAGAAAGAAACTTTATTGATTGAATCGTGTGGCTTGAATGTGAAATGGCAATGCTAGATTTTTATTATAAAACTAATTGTTTATTCAATGTTCATATGAGTATGCTTAATTTATATGTACAAGAGAAAGGTGAATGCATAATTTTGGGAATGATGTGGTTTTTCATAGGAAAGAATGCTCAAATACGGTCGGTTTGTTCAACCGGACCTGACCAGTTGGTTTGTTCAACCTGGGTAGAACAAATTGACCCGAAAATCCGACCCGTTTGTTCAACCCTGACCCGAACAGTTGTGTTTTCGGGTTGACCTGACCCAACACGGGTTATGGACGAAGACGCACATGAAGTCGCGAATGGGAGGAAGGCCGGGCTGGCCAGCCACTCATCCGTGGATGGCAGACAACGGACGACACTCGACACATTTTTTTCAAATGGACGACGTCGATGCCTGATGTACGGCCTGACGACAACGCATGATGACGAGAGACGACGATGCTTGAAGGACAAAACGATGACGCGACTTGACATAATGCGAGTTTCTGGGTTAGTCCAAGTCATTCTCGGATTTTCGAGTCAGCCTGGACCCGACCAGTTTTTTCAAATAAACAGGTCGATTTGTTAAAGCCGTATCCTACCCGTTTGTGAAATGGGTTGACCCTAACCCGAAATTTTATGGTAGAGTTCATATCAAATTTTCAGTTCATGTCTAATATTGACACCCATATACTATATTTAACTTTGCATCATTTTGTATTCCAACTAAACACCAAAATGTATAAAACTCTTGCATTTAAAAGGAGAGCTATTCAACAATCATAATAGCCAAGAATCTAATAAATCATAATAGAGCAAGCACAACAACATGTAATGCCCTGTCATTTATAAAGATGTGAAAGAGAAAGCAGTGGAGCTTCTCCATCTAAAGCTATATATATGATCAATTAGTAGATATTTCCACCAAACTGTTTTGCATCTGATCAAGTAGTAGGTATATATCATCAATGAATCACTTGTAGAATACCTATTTCATAAACTCAAAGATATTGTTGAAATGAAGATGAAGCACAATTTATTGCAACTCATGAATTCTTTCAATCTCTCTCATAAAACCTTAGTTCTGCTGCTGCATGTTTGTGTTAATGGCCTTTGTTGCGGGGTAGAATATACGGTGCGAAACAGTTAGACATTTTCGTCTCAGCGTTATACAGATATCGTTGATCATGGATCGTTTACTGGATATTTGAATGTCTTAATGATATCAGAATTTGACAATCTTAGGCTCGTTGGATTTGTCTCGTCGTGCCGCTCCATTCGATTATAAGCATGTCACATTTGAAAAATGTTTGTTAATCCAAATTATGGATTGAGCCTTCCATATGCACTTTGAGTCTTCGATTTGGACCCATTTGAGCTCGGATTTGGTCAAATTTGGTGTCGTTGGGTTCATATTTTCGAGACGACAAGTTTGACCATACGTTTGCTGAAATCGGAGTTCATATTATCCCGGATTTAATTTTTAAAGTTTCCAACTTGATTTTGCCTTTAGATTTGTGCTTGATCAAGATAATTTTTTATACATTCGATGCCTCGATGGTGTTTGTTTGATTTTTATCCTTCTGAACTTCTGGAATAGTTGATTAATGTTGCAGGTTTCCTTCGAGATGGTAGTTTTTTTCTGGCTGGAAAATCCGTGTTGATAGCTGCATGGTAGCTTTTGCCTGTAGTTGATATTTCTTTGTTTGGTGTGCCATTTGATGAGAGTTTGGCATTCTAAAGTGCTAAAATGATCTCTTGGATGCTTTGGGGGCTTCTTAATTAGCATGAGATCATATTTTATGTGCATTGAATTTTATGAGGGATGATGAAATGGATGATGCATTGCTTTGATAATTGTCAAAAATGTTTGATGAATTTGCAATTTAAATATGATCAAGGGTTTATTTGGGGCAGTTTTTTAATTATTTTGATTTTCTGACAATAATTATAATTTCTTTTTCTAATTATTTTCTCCTTATTTTTTAAAAATTTATGGGGTGAAAAACTGCTTTATAACTAAGGTTTCGTTTGGGACAATTTTATTATTATTTTTAAGAGCCGCTTTTAAGTACAAAAAAAGTTAATTAAAAATATATTATAATTTGCTTTAAAAAATAATAAAAAATGGTAAATATAATTCATCGTTTTATTTATTAATTTGAATTTTAAAAATATCGTTACAATCGAAATTTATTCCCTTGGACCCCGGGTACAACCCTCGAGGCAATTACGCGCCCCCCCCCGCCAGGTCAAATCCTGCTAGGGGCGCTGCTCCCCTTGTATCCCCGATATATCTGCGAAGCGTACAACAATTAAGAATATATATAGGGGTTGCTATTGACTCATTTTCTTGAAGTGCTAAGTCGAGCCAAATTCAAGGCAACACCAACAACTATAAGTTTGCCCCCTCTTTAAAATTTAGGCTGGTTCCGCGCTTGATTATAGTATAAGCACATTTAAATAATTATATTTAAATCATATTTAACTATATTTTTATAATAAATTTTTATCAAAATAATCAGAATTAGATTTGAAATTTGACCAAACTATATATAAAAAAATTAGAATAGAAAGTAGTTTCAAAATCTTCTTTAAAATCAACAGCATTTGATTATTTGAACATATATGTTAAAGGAAGCTTTACGCTTAAAAAAAATACTTTAGACTTCAGATGAGACAACTTTTTATTGATTTTTACTCAGTTTTTTTAGTATAAAAAATTTTAATTTAAAATTTTTATACTATTTTTTTTATAAAAAAAAAGGTAAAAAAAAACTATCTAAAACGAAGCCTAAATATTATGCGGAATAAAAGGATACACAAATATTGAATATATCAATATTATCGTTTCTTGTAATTTAAATTAAGAAAATAGGATACAAAGGGGATGAGCACTGCAGAGCCCATCCCAACAGATAAATTCTATAAATCTAAATATTTAAATTTCTCCTCACCTAAAATTCTCCGAAGATCTTAATCGGCGAAGCAAACAAGCTATTTGCCGTTGCAGAAACTCACGAACCTATCAAAGAACGCCTCCGCCCTCTCATTCCCCGGATAAAGCAAAAAGAATCCATGATCCTCCCCTTCCGCCACCACAAGCTCGACTTCTCCTCCCCACCCACTCTCCTTCAATTTCTGATAATAAACCCTCCATCTATCAACCAACAAATCCATGTCCCCGCCGCTCACCAACACTCTTTTACACCCCAGCTCCGCCAGGCTCGGCGCCCCCTCCGCCACCGGGTTCAGTCTCGGATCATCGGACCCAGTCGTCTCCGGGCACAAAAACTCCCACGCCGCATCTACAACCTTCACCGTCAGCAACGTCCCGTCTCTCTCCTCCAGCTCCACGCCAATCCTCTCTTTCCCCCAAAAGTAAGAATTCAACAGCACAATCCCCTCCACTTTCTTCCCCTCTTTTCCAAGTCTCATCCCCAAATAGTGCGCGATGTTCCCTCCTGCGCTGTCTCCGGCGAGGATGATTTTGTCTCCGTCCCAATTTCCACCGCCGCGGATGACCCATTGGAGAGCCTCCCATGAGTCTTCGTAGGCGGCGGGGAGCGGATGTTCCGGAGCGAGGCGGTAATCGACGGATACGGCGACGACGTTAGCTTTTGATGTGAGGTAGTTGAGGTAATTGTGGTACGGGGCGGAGGAGGAGCGATGGACGCAGAATCCACCGCCGTGGTAGAAGACGACGATAGGAGGCTTCTGGTTACCATCGGCGGAGACCGAGGGCGGCCGGTAGAAGCGAACGGAAAGGCCGGTTTTGGGATTGAGGACGATATCTTTAGAGTCGACGCCGGTGAGTGGGTCGATGGACGGCGGGACGAATTCGAAGGGTTCGAAGCGCTCCACGCGGCCGCTGCGATACGCTCGCATCATGGAGAACATATCGTAGATAACCTCATCGTCGGCGGCGGCGGTGGCGGTGCCGGAGGTCATGGTAGATTTGTGCGGTGGACAGGAAACGTAGACCTTGGGGAGTGGCCGAGAGATGAGCAGCGTCAGTCCTGCGTATATAATGTTTCGATGGATGGGCTGAAATCTTCGAAGGAAATATAAAATTCTACCGTCTATTAATTAGTATTAAAAAATCTAATATAAAATTATTAAATAAAATATATTCATGATTTTTTTTCAATTTCTTTTAAATTAAATATATCCTATAGAAATAAAATCATAGTATGCGTCAAAATCTATTTTCTGATTTAAATTGTATTTATAAAATAACTTTGCCAATTTTATTGAATTTTTTAAATTTTAAATTCATTAATTGTTGAAGAAAATCTTAGGGAGAAATCTTCAAAGCAGCTTAAGAGCAATAAAATTCAGTAAACAGAGCATAAAAAAATAAAATATAAAAGAGAGCTAATACAAAATATGAATTAGCATATTTCAGAATATGGGAAACGTTTCGTATCTCGTATTGGTTCTACTCCGTAATTTTATTCAGCTCATCTTATTTTTTTGATTAGAAGTTTTGGCTATCAAATAAGATATATTGAATTCGAATCTTATGTATCTCATACTTTAATGGGCCTAAATGTTAAAAAAAAAAAGATTTTATTTAATTTCGGTTGATTTGGTCCAATGACAGCCCACTAATTTCTATTAATTTGGCCCACTTACTGATGTAGGATCCTGCACTAGAAACTTCAAGTAAAACAGATCAAAAATAATAGAATAGTAATAGTTCTATTAAGCTGCCGTTAGAGCAGTATTTTCTATTCCAAAGTAAAAACTGAGTATCTCCTCTTCTTCGCTAGCTAAGTAATTCCTCCCTACAGAGAAGAACTAAAAACGGTTAGCAAAAGGCAAAAGCTAACACATGGGCTGTTATGCTAAAAACAGAAATAAAGTACTAGCACTACTCTAATAACAGAAATGGAATTATAATACTACTATGCTGCACGCCAGGCACTCCTTGATATCATGCTCTGCATCATTCGCCCGAGCCATAAGAAGAGCTGCTTTCTCTTGAAAGCATAGCAACATCGCCGTCATCTGGAGGTATATAAGGGTAGAAATCTGCCACATTGAACGTTTTGGAGGTCTGATACTCAGGCGGTAAATCAATAACATATGCGTTATTGTTAATGCGCTGAGTAACCGTGAAAGGACCGAATTTGCGTCGAGTAAGCTTGGAGTGATCGCTCGGTGGTAGAAGCTCCTTCTTCAATCTGACTAGCACTAAGTCCCCAGGATTAAAGATCTTCTCCCGTCGGTGGCGATCTGCACTTTGCTTATAAGCTTGGTTTGATTCTAGTAGTTTGCTCCTTACTTTAGCCAACATTTCAGAAAATTGTTTAGCTAGGCTCGCTGTCGCTTGATTGGTGCGCTTTGGTATGGCTGCAATGTCAACAACTGTATTTGAAATTTTTGTATAAACAATACTAAAAGGTGACCTACCGGTCGAACGGTTCGCCATCGAATTAAAGGCAAATTCACATTGCCCGAGCACTTCATCCCAAATCTTCGGATTTTCCTGCACCAAACAGCGTAATAAATTCCCAAGTGTTCTGTTCACCACTTCTGTCTGCCCATCAGTCTGTGGGTGGTATGACGAGCTAAGCTGTAGTTGAGTGTTCATGCGCTTCCACAATTCACGCCAAAAATGACTAATGAACTTAAAATCACGGTCAGATGTTAATGATCGGGGAACGCCACGTAAACGCACTATTTCATGAAAAAATATTTTTGCTATATTTAGTGCGTCAAAAGTTTTCTTACAGGCTATGAAATGCGTCATCTTCGAGAACCTGTCCACGACCACCATAATAGAGTCATTTTTCCGTCGAGTTCGTGGCAATCCCATCACAAAGTCAAGGCTGAGATCCTCCCAAATTATCTCCAGCACCGGCAACGGCATGTACAACCCCGTATTCTGTCCGCCCCCCTTGTACTGCTGGCATACTGAGCAACGTTCTACGAATTTGGCTACATCTCTACGCAAATGTGGCCAGAAAAATTTGGATTGTACTTGAGTTATGGTGTTGTCTCTTCCAGCATGAGCTGCCAATCCTCTATAATGAACTTCTTTGATTATATGTTGCCGCCAAGATGACTTTGGAACACATAATAAATTTCCTTTTAAAAAGGAAATCATGCCTTAAAGAATAATCTTCCACAGGTTCTCTGTTTGTGCATTTGTCCCAAAAAATGCCAAAATCTGCATCCGTCTGATATAGCTCCGTTAGCCCTTCCAGCCCAAGGAATTCGGGTTGTAGTTGAGTGACAAGTGCTTAACGTCTGCTCAAGGCAACCACAACCCGATTTTGCTTTCCACTTTTGTGTTTCAACACAAAAGTAAACTTCTGCATAAATAAAATCCACCTCGCGTGCATTCGATTTATGTTCTTTTGTGTGTTGATGTATTGCAAGGCCTTGTAATCGCTGCAAAGAACGAAATCCTGCTGAAGCAAATAATGCTCCCACTGTCGTAATGCTCGCACGACTGCATACAGCTTTTGTTCTTAGACAGTCCACCGCTGCCTCGGAGAGCTTAGCTTTTCACTAAAGTACTCAATGGGTCTACCTTCTTGCGATAATACTGCTCCGATTCCGACAAGAGAAGCGTCCGTTTCGGCAGTAAACGGTTTCTCAAAATCTGGCAATGCAAGCACAGGCGTTGAGGTAAGCGCCGCTTTAATATTTTCAAAACTTCCTTGCTGTTCTGCACCCCACTCAAATCTCTTCAATTTTAGTATATCAGTTAGAGGAGCCATTAAGATGCTGAATCCTCTAATAAACCTCCGATAGAAATTTGCCAACCCGTGGAGACTTTGAATATCAGTGAATGATTGCGGCATTGGCCAATCCCGGATAGCCATAATTTTGGACGGATCAGCGCTAATCCCTTCACCCGAGATTCTGAAGCCCAAAAATGATACTACAGAAGTTCCAAATTCACATTTGGTAACATTTAAAAACAATTTATTCTTCCTTAATGCTTCCAGAATCTTTCTCAGATGTTTCAAATGCTCATTAAAATCACTGCTAAACACCAAAATATCGTCAAAATAAGCAACACAACATCGATTTAAAAAGGGTCTAAGAACCTCGTTCATCATCCTCATGAAAGTGGCCGGAGCGTTGCACAGCCAAATGGCATCACTTTTCATTCATACAGCCCTTCTCTTGTTTTAAAAGCTGTCTTCCACTCGTCGCCGGGTCTGATCCAAATTTGGTGATAACCACAACGAAGATCTAGTTTTGAGAAAATTGTTGATCTGGCTAGCCTTTCAACCATTTCGTCCATTCGGGGCATTGGAAACCTGAATTTGACAGTGATTTTATTGATCGCTCTGCTATCCATGCACATCCTCCAATTTCCATCCTTCTTTGGCACCAACAAAACGAGTACGGCACATGGACTCAAAATATGCTGTATCAGCTGCTTGTCGAGTAATTCATCCATTATATTCTGCAAAATTTTGTTCTCATGTGGACTGATCTTATAGTGTGGCAGATTCGGTAATGATGCACCAGGAATCAGATCAATTTTGTGCTGAATTGACCTCATCGGCGGTAACTTTAAGAGCTGGCGTTCCGAGCAAACGTCAGTGAATTCCTCAATTAGATTTTGTAATTCCATGGGTGTCTTAGCCATAGAAGTGCCTTCAGCCACTTCTTTTACAATTAAGGCCAAAATACTGGATGTCTCCTTCCAAGCTGTCATCATGGATGCTACCGAGACAGAGTGAAGGCAGTGTTGCCTTGTGGAACCTTAGTTTCCTGTCCAGTATTAGGCAGTAATCTTAGACGACGTCCCTTCCAATCGAACGCGTAAGTGTTGGCTCGCCCGTCATAAATTGCGCCCACATCATATTGCCACGGCCTTCCCAAGATGACATGGCATACATCCATTTCAAGCACATCGCATAATACTTCGCTAGCATAGTATTTTCCGATAGAAAATGATACCTTGCATAAGTCCGTCACGGACAACTCCACCTTCTTAACCCAGCTGATCTTGTACGGATTCGGGTTTTTTGTAGTTTTAAGCTGTAACGCCTGAATCATAGATCTCGATACCACATTCTCCGTGCACCCACTGTCAATTAATAGATCACACACCTTGCCGCCAATGGTGCATTTGGTTCGAAACAAAGCATTGCGTTGCGGCTTGCAAGGTTGTTTTGGTGCCAGTAATAATTTTTCCAATACACAAACAAGAGGGTCCCCCACATCTCCGGATACATCTTCGAAATCATTGTTGTCTTCCGCTCCAATTTCATCTTCTCCTTCCTCTGCTTCGACATCAACTAATTGCAACTAGGGTCTCGTTGGGCACTCATTGGACTTATGCCCCTGTTGGAAACAACAGAAGCATTTGATATTTGTGGGCTTAGCATATGGGTTTTCTCGAGCAGGTGGGGGTCGGAATCTCTGCACCGTTTTTTGTTCATTAGCCTTGGTGGCTGCAGTACTTGAACTGCCATTTCCTGCATTAGTAATTGGCTGCTTCATCTATTGGTTTGTATTGGAATAGGACTGCCTTGATCCATCCATTGTCTGGTCGGTATTTCTTTTAAACGAAGTAGATCGACTGTGCCGCTGTAATTGCATTTCTACCTTCAATGCATAATTAACGGCTTGTGACAATGACCACACGGAATTTAATTCCAGCTTGTCCTGTATTACTTCCTTCAATCCCCCAATGTATCTCGCAACCAATTGATTGGTATTTTCGTTCAAGTTATTTCGAGCACTTAAGCGATAGAATTCCTCAGTATACTCATTCACTGATCGCTGCCCTTGGGAGCATTGTTGATACTGCAAATAGAGCATCTGCTCATAATCTGTAGGTAAGTTGTGTCCATGCAATAACTGCTTCATTCGCTGCCAATTGCGCACCGGCCTCCGTCCTTCTCTTCTTCTTGTTTGCAGAACTTGTTACCAACATGCACTAGCGCCGCCTTTAAGCCTGCAAGCCACATATTTCACCAGCCTATCCGGATCGATCTCCATGTATTCAAAGAAGTTTTCGACGGACCTTTCCCAATCTAAATAGTCTTCAATGTGCAACTTGCCGTCGAAAAACGGTATATCTAATTTAATCTTGTACTCACCGTGATTCATGTACCACCGTGATTTCGGTCCATATATCGCGTGCGCCTCTGACGCCCAGTCTGGACTTCTTCTTCCGAGTCTGAGGCTTCCACTTGATCCACATGATCAAAGTCATCTTCCGAATCGGAAGCTTCGATGATTTGCGATTCCCGCTGCCTCTGCCTTTCCGTGGGTACTTCTCTCCTCAACTCCTGATACACTAGCTGGTTGCCATGCCGAGTTACCTGCATCCGATCTAGCCGGGCATTGATTTCCCGCAGTCCTTGATGCAACTCATCGCGAATATGATGAATGTCCAACGCGAGCTCATCGGTGTGTTGTGCCAGTTTGTTGTGCTCTATCCATAGAGCTTCAAGGCTAATAAGTCCCTTGGGAGCCACCTGCCTGCTACTTTCAGCCATCTAGCTCTGATACCAATACTAATGTAGGATCATGCACTAGAAACTTCAAGTAAAACAGATCAAAAACAATAGAACAGTAATGGTTCTATTAAGCTGCCGATAGAGCAGTATTTTCTATTCCAAAGTAAAAACTGAGTATCTCCTCTTCTTCACTACCTAAGTAATTCCTCCTTACAAAGAAGAACTAAAAACGGTTAGCAAAAGGCAAAAGCTAACACATGGGCTGTTGTGCTAAAAATAGAAATAAAGTACTAGCACTACTCTAATAACAGAAATGGAATTATAATACTACTATGTTGCATCCCAGGCACTCCTTGATATCATGCTCCGCATCACTTACAGCCCGTTTTCGTGTTGTGTACTTTTTTTCAGTTTTCGCGGCTCAGTTAGGTAAGATATTTCATCGTTTTATTTTTTTCAGTTTATTTTGTTTTGTTTTGTTTTTTCAGTTTAATTTGTATAATTATTTTTCTCTGTTTATTTAGTTTATTTAATTTTTAGTTTATTTAATTTGAGTGGAGGCATCTTCATCTGTAACTTTGTCGCCAGTAAAGAGAAAAATACTTAAATATTAATAAAAATCACTTGTTTGCTACTTTTTCTTTTTTATTTAACTGAAATAAATATTATATTTAAAACTTAAACCACTACTTCTATTGTTTTTAATTAAAAAATTATAATGTGCTGAAGTGGAATAGCTTAGGGATGTTTTGCTTTAGGGTTTTCTCCCAAGTTTTCAGCCGCCTCTCGTTTTTCCTCTCCTGACTTCTTCATGGAGGCGAATCGATTACGGGATCCTGGTTTCCTTGATGGTAAGCCTAAATCTAGATCTTTTCGGGATGCTTTAGCCGGTGATGCTCCTCCTTCGGAGTTTCCGCCTTTGCGGGTTGCTTCTCATCTGGGTATGCCTGCTTTACTTATCTCGGATGAGGAACTTCATGCTCTTGCGATTCCTTTCGAGTTTGCTTTGGTTGGTAAATTTCCGGCCCGTCGTCCGTCTCTTGAAGTGATTCAGAAATTTTTTTTCAATCTTAAGTTGGCCGGAGCTTTTTCTGTCACGGTTTTGAACCAAAAAAATGTCTTGATTAAGCTAGTGAATGACCTAGATTATTGTAGGGTTTTCTCTCACCGATCTTATTTCATTTCCAATTGCTTCATGAAGTTATTCAAATGGACTCCGCTTTTTGATGTCTCTGTGGAATCACCCATTGTTCCTATTTGGGTATCCTTTCCTAATCTCCGTCCGCATTTGTTTTCTCCTCGCATCCTTCATGGGTTGGGTTCCATGTTTGGTCGGCCTTTGCGTATCGATAACGCCACGATGAATGGTACCCGCCCCTCTGTTGCTCGTATTTTGGTAGAGTTGGATGTTACCAAACGATATGCTAAACAAATTTGGCTTGGTTCGGAAGCGGTTGGTTATACCCAATTGATTGAGATGGAGGATTTTCCCTCTTATTGCTTTCACTGTAAGTCGTTGGGGCATGCGAAGGATTGCTGTCCGATTTTATTTCCTAACACTGTGGCACCGGTTCCCAATCGTTTGGAGGTGGATGCTGGTATTCCCGTCACTGTTTCTGAGGAGGTTCCTATGGTTGATGAGGGGGTGATAGTGAATGCAATTAATTCTTCTGTGGTGCCTGGTAATGTAGATACTACTATTTTATCACCTTTGGTTGATGTTTCTAAAGGGCAGGTTATTGTGTGTAGGGATGATGGTTGTTTGGAGGAGAATGGTTTGTTGGTGGTGTCGTCGGAGACGGTTAATTTATTAGGAGAGGGTGGTAATGCTGAAGCTGGTGAGGTTTTGGTTGGGTCAGGCAATTTTGATAGTGATTGTGTAGCGGGTGAAAATTTGTTGGGGTCCATGGCCCATCTCGACTCCTCTACTCCACCTGTCTTAGGTGTTGGTATTTCTGGTTTGAATATGGACTCTTCTGTGGACGGTCGTGGTGTGGTTAATGTTGCTTCTTCTGTTGGTAATGATGGTATTGTTGGGAATGAGCTGCGGGTTAATGCTAGCTCTTTTATTAATGTGCCCGTTAACTTGGTTGAGACCAAAGATTTGGTGTATCATGTTCGTGATAATGCAGGGATGAATGTTTGGACACACATTGATTGGTTGCGCTCGTCTGATGTGGAATCTGATTCTGATTCCGGCTCGGATCATTGTGGTGGTTCTGATCCGGGTCAGGATTTTCGTTTGGAGCGAGACCGTCCTGTTGTTGCCTCTCGTGGAAGATTTCGTGGCCGGGGCAGGAGAGGAAGATAGCTTTTGTGGTTTTCATGATTTGGCAATTTTCGTTATATTGTTCATCCGCTCTGTTCCTTTTTTGGTCATTTCGCCTGTTCTGTGGATCGATGTGTTTCTTGGGCTATGATGTGGCCGGGGCTCGCTAACCCCGTGTCACTGCTGGTGGCAACCTTTGGCGATTTCTCGCCTTATTGGATGGTCTTTTGCGTGGCTTGGGGTGGCTGGGAGCCTCGGCATTTTCTGAGCCCTTGTTGGGTGTTATCCTTGTATTTTTTGCTTTCTTTTTTTGGGCCTCTTTCGCCTGATGCTCACTTTAGTTTGTATCTCTTTCTCTTTTTATTCTAATGATATTTAAAAAAAAAATTAAAAAATTAAAAAATTATAAAATATACATTTAAATATGCATTTAATAACTATCGCTTTCTTTACCAAATTTTTTTTAAAAATTGAAGGTTTAAACGCAATTTTAATCGAAATCTATAATCTATTATTTAAAATATTCCCCCTCCCAAAAAATAAAAAAAAAAATCCTTAAAATAATAATATAATATATTAAAACGTTGACTGAAGCGTGAAGCTTACGCCAGAATAAAAGACTTTGGAACGAAGGATCTTCCACCTCTGTTCACATCTTAAAAGTTATAAGGAACCTCCCAATGAATTTTCAGCACATTATAAATCAAATTTTCAACAAAAAGAACTAATAAGTCATTGGTATTTAATAAAATGTTTGCATTGAAATTTTTTTAAATTAAATTCATAATCATCACATGTCTAAATTTGAGCCATTTTATAATTAAATTGAGTGATTCGATTAGATGAATCAAGCAAGCACCGTATTCTTGAAGATTTAAAGAATTTTGAAACTCTAATTCTCATTCGATGCCAATGATCACCACTAGTTATTGTTCGAAAACAATCGCTCAACTTTTGCTACCTAATCATTGTTTCATCATTGTCATTATTTGGATTAATTATTATATGCGGAAGCCAAACGCCATCCGGATACCAACCAGAATGTATCACGTCACCCCTTCGCTGTGTACCGCAGTACGGTACTACTGACGTGGCTGCACCTGATTCACCTCCGGACGTAACATTGTGTTTGGCTTCTGCACAAAATAATTTCTTCATTATTTGACCATCATCACTCAACTGTCATCATTCGCTAATGTTACTTGATTATCGTAATCTATTCTTCTACACCTGATCACCATCATCTTGTTATCATCTTCCTAACTATCGTCACACTGTTAATAATATTGTTCGATAAACACCATCTAATTGTTATGTCTCCAATATTTCCTATCACATTTACAAAAATAAAAGTTTGTGTAATATATTTTATAATATCGTCTTCTCCAATTAATTGGAATGAGAGAACTCTCGTAACATATCTACAATAAATCTTTTCGATCATTTGGGTCAGGCCTCATAATCTTCTTCTTTTTTTGGAGTTTTCATATAAAAGTTTTAGTGTTTATTATAAATTTTCTTTACATACTTGTGTATTGATTCTTTGTGAAAAGCTAAGACATAATTTTTAATTAAGATAAATCTCAAAAGAATTAATTGTATTCAGCAAAATTTAATAATGTATAAAAGTTGTTCTATTAATCATTTTGCTCACTCATCTCGATCTACCAATATATATAAATATTCTTCTCATGATTTTAATCATTTTATTTACAACCTCTAGATATTCATTTTATTTTCATAATTACTTTTTTTCCTGTTCTAAATATTGATGCATTTTTTGTTCTTCACTTTGTTTATATTTATTATTATTTTATTTTTAAAGGTATTAGCCTGATTATGTTACTCACCAACTTCCCTAAATCTAGAGAGAGAGAGAGAGAAAAAAAAAAAGCGTTCAAAGCGATAATGGAAGGAAAAAATAAATAAATTTTAGAAGACCGACAAAAAAGGTGACCTTCATAAACGCCTTTAGTATTGGAATTTCACTTTCTTTGGAATTTCTAGACTTTGAAGTCATCTGCGCTCATTATTTAAAAACAAAAAAAATGACTAAGAAAAATTTGATCAAAATCTTGATAAAAATGAATATAAAAACGTTGAATTTATTATGACATAAATATAATAAAATTTCTTATATCTTTCACTTATTTCAAAATAAATCTAATAATATTAATATTCATCAAAATCAAATTTTAATAAAATATCTGAACCAAAAAATATTAGAAAAAAATTAACTTTTTTTTCTAAAGAAGAAGTTAAAATATAGGAAACCTAATTTTGAGAATTGACTAAGATTTCGTTTGGAACAGCTTTCATACTGTGTTCTAAAACAAAGTTTTAATACAAAAATTTTTTAACTAAAAATTTACTTTAACAAGCAGCAAAAAAAACCATCCTAAATGAAGCCTTAAGCCAATCAATATTCATACCCAATCAATTCGTTGAAGAACAAATCCAATTTAATTGCCTTCTACACATTTCATGATCACATGTGGATGCCAAATTATAGCATGTATTTCTTTTATTTTTTTTAAATAATTAATTATAATATGATTGATCTTCTATAATAAAAAAATGAAACTAAATTGAGTAAAAAAATCCTAACTAATTGTTTGAATGGAGCTATAGTGATAGAGAGATTTGATATTCTTAGATCTTTTTTATTGGCCAAATCGTGTCCAAAATAATAATATTAATAGATATAAATTTTCTAATTTAAATAACAATTTAACAATCATCTCCCTTAGTTGATCAAAACAATAACAATAGAATCAACAGGAAGATTTTATTATTTTAATAATTTTTTTTAGCCACCGAGGCTTAGGGTGGTTAATGGGCGAGCATGATTAGGAACCTTCGATCTCAGATTGGAATCTCCTCTACTACGGACTCACCTCTTTAGTGGGGCAAAGCAAGTGTGGGCCCGATTCGGTGGGTGGCTTCGCTAAAGTTCCGCCGAGGAATAAGTTATGCCGCCAAGCGTTTTCTTTAGAGTGGTAGCGGATAGATGCCCCCTTCTCAAAAAAATAATAATATTTTTTTGTCATTGACCAGAACAAGTTGACCGAAAAAAAATAACATTAATGCAAAACAAAAATTATATGGTTAGCATCACTTGCAGCATCTTGAATGCATCATGACAATGATAGATAACCTCATTATTTACGTAGATGCCCTCATGACCACAAATTTTCATTCCACCCCACAATTTCTTGCTGGAACTCCAGCTGTAACTGTCATTAATAGGAACTTTTATTACATCCGGTGCAAGGACGTAGAGGAACGTCCGGTCGGAGTCAAATTTCCGTCAAAAAACTCGGTATTTGCTCGGTACAAATAGGTATTATTTGATAATAACGATGAATACCGCTCTTTGAAGACCAATACCGAGTTATACCGAGCTATATCGAGAAATACCGAGTTGTACCGAGTTTTTTCTAGGAAAAACTCGGTACAACTTTTGTATAACTCGGTATTGCTCAAGATAGCTCGAAATAACTCGGTATTGGGTCTTCACATTATGTTATTCCTCGTTATTATTTGATATTGCTCGGTATTTGCTCGGTACAACTCGGTATTTTGCGGGAATTTGTCTCCGACCGGACGTTCCTCTACGTCCGGTCGGAGGACGTAATAATTGTTCCATTAATAGGGTAGCAAGACTTTAGGATACGTAAATATTATATATATATATATATATATATATATATATATATATATATATATATATATATATATATATATATATATATATATATATATATATATATATATATATATATATAGGATTTTGAATACAAGGTTTTAACTAATCTTGGTACTTTATACAGCTCATCTTATACGGTTGGTTGAGAGCTTATGCCGCCAACTAAGAGGTCTTGGATTCGAGTATTTGTGTATGCGTTGTGTGTGTGAATTTGTCTTAAATGACCTAAATGTCCCCAAAAAAATCTTGGTACTTTGTACGATTAAAGAAGTGCGAAGATGAGACTTTGGACGGTGGAGCCCGAAAAGAGTTGCTCACCTTCAATGTCTAAATCTTTGATGCAAACTCACAAGCAAAATAATGTCTCCACTAATTATTTTAGGAGATTTCAATAAGTGAGTTTTCAAATAAGAATTCCTTTCCAAAATAGATGGAAGTAAGCGATTATTAAAGTTAATAGGAGACACTCTTAAATTTATAACTCACTAATCAAAAATAAATTGAGAATCCTAATGAGCGGAATTCAAATGCTCACCTTGACAAGAAAAATTCATAAAAATCTAATAGATTCAAACCAATAGACATCAGCTTCATCAAAATCATAACAAAAATTGGGCCAAATCATCTTTGAATTGATGGTTTTGAGTGTGCAAAGATGTGCCACCGCTAAAATTTTAAAAAGACTAATGCTTTGTTTGTGATGATTTTTTTATTACTTTTTAAAACAACTTTTTAATTAAAAAATTAAAATTTACTATTAAAAAGATGCTTTAAGAAGCAATAAAAAAACCAATCCAAACAAAACCTAATGCTTCATTTATGATAGCTTTAGATCACTACTTTTTCTCTACTTTCAAGATATTTTAATACTAAAAAATAACATTCCAAAGCAACAAGAAAGCTTTTTTTTTTTAACAAAAAAGCTTTAGATTTCATTTGAGATAGCTTTCTTATTGTTTTGTAAAACTACTGTAAATAATATCTTTTTAAAATTGCAGTAGAAAACAACTTCTAAAAATTTTTTTTTAAACAGCAATAAAATAATTGCAAAAAAATAAAATACAATCTAAAAATAAAGCAATAAAAAAATTGTCCCAAAAAAAACTTAATGTACTTTTGAAAATTAAAGAAATCAAATATTAGTAAAGATAAATATCAAAACTAATTCATTTTAATATAAAATATAAATCTTAAAATAAATTCAATAACTTCTAAACAAATCATAATATCTTGAATTTTTTTTTTTCATAAGCAAATTGACCACAAATGATAAATATGATGTTCATTAGAACTGAGTTTCAAACAACCAAATGTCACAATAAAGTTAAAAACCTTAGTTTCAAAGAAACAGAGATCTTCACATAAACGATCTACAAATGGAACACAAAAAGGGTAATTAAAAACATCAACTGAAGATGATATGCCAAGAAAAAATATGATAAAACAATTCAAAAATCTCCAAGAAAATCAGAATTATTTCAAAATTATTGAATTTATTTTGAAATTAATATGACAATCTTAATATACAACACTAATCTAAAAGCAAATTCATTAAATTTCAACCCCATCATCATAGAAATTATATCAAAATGTTTTGATTTTTTTTTTTTTGCTTATGATAGAAAACTCAGAATATAAACAGTTAGTTTCATTTCATGATTTACAGATTCCTCTCCAGCTATAATATACAAGCTGATGTACAACTTACCAGCAATGAACTGTATGTGAAAGAACTGATGGGAATATTAATACAAAGAATTATACACTATCGCACAATGTTGATGTCATGAGGAACAAAGAAATCCTGAACCACACCAACAATGGCGTGTCTATTGAATGAGTAATTTTTCTTTGAAACATAGTTTACAACTGTACAGTGGAAGGCTACGAAAACATCTGTTGAATGGCAGTCTCAGCATTCCCGTTGTGCTGTATTAGAAGATGAATTGCTTCAGCCCTTGGTAAGGCCAGGAATTCCTGCAAAGCATTTGATATAGAAAAGTTTAGCAGCAGCAGCAACAACAAGAAGCTTTTATCCCACTATAAGGCTTCATTTGTGACGGCTTTCTTAAAGCAGCAAGAAAGTCGTCCCAAATGAAGCCTAAATGGTCAGCTACATGCAAAGTTTAGAATGAATAGAAATTAAGGTTTTGTTTGGGACAGATTTTTTACTGTTTTAAGAAGCAGCTTTCTAGTACAAAGTTTAATTTTTTTGTACTAGAAAGCTGCTTTAAGAAGCATTAAGAAAGCCAACCCAAATGAAGCATAAATGGAATTACTCTCTCGTTTTATATTGGTTATCCAGGTTTGTCCAGATTTATAGCATAGATCTTCACATTGGTCATTGTATGTAATTTGCATTATCACAACTATATTGGATCGATCTTATGAAGCCCGGTTATCCATTGATTTCTATTTTGTACTATCAAGTCTTTAAGTCTAAATTATAGGTTGCAAAAATCTTTTTGCACAACTTCTAATCATGATAACTTCACTCCACCTATTTTATTTTGTAATCAATTCATATTAAGGCTTCGTTTGGGATAACTTTTTTGTTGCTTCTTAAAACAACTTTGTAGTATAAAAATTTTATTTTTTGTGATAGCAAGCTGCTTTATGAAGCAGTAAAAAAGCCATTCCAAACGAAGCCTAAGTCTATTCAACCACATTACTATATATTTTGCCTCCATGATATATATATCCAAACCACCTAAATTAACATTAGGTAATATTTCTTAGAATGGTGATAACATCAGTCTATATAATATAAACCTTCCTAAGCATGCATCCACTGTAATATTCTTATATATGTCACTGTTTAACTTTTATGTTAACTTCTCAAGATAACATAACTGTTGTTACAGACTTTATTTAGAAAGATAATAATTCTGTCAACTGTCCATTATCAAACATCTGAAAATAGCATGCTAGTCATATAGTCTGTTAGGATAGACTGCCATATTCTAATTACTAGCTAATCTAGTTACTATTTCTATTGAAGGTCTTTCCAGATTCAAAATTAATTTCCTAACATTCCGAATTTATACTGAATTTTATGGAAAAAGAGATGGGAATTATGCGTAAACATATTCTCCCAATTTATACTGAATTTTACAGAAAAAGAGACATATATGTGTAAACATACTCGAGTGTTGTATAAGTACCTTCAGTTCTACATATAGTCTTCCAGTTTATCACAGTTGTGGGAGGACCGACTGGTTAGGTTTAATTCATGGCGAAGAAAATAAATGACGCAACCAAAGTTGTTCCTGAGACAAGCTTATTAGTTCTTACGGGTCATTTATGTGATTTCGTTTTTTGTTTTTGCTTCAGTATAAAAGGCCTATTGGTCACTGCTACAAGTTTTGATGAATATTTATGTGAGGCTGGGTGAAATAGGTGGCACCTAAGGAAATTTGTCCTTCGTTGGCTCAAGTTCAAGATCTAAATGAAGGAAGCATTCTTACCGTTTTAAAACTATGAACAGGAACTTTATCAACGTTTCCAAAATTTATGTCAAGGTTCAGTATCGGTCCATGAAAATCAATTTCTTGCTCATGTACCCCAAAATGAGTGGTACATGCGCATCAACAAAATTACTATATGATATCATTTTCCCACTCCTCGCCTTGATGATTTGCTCAACCGACTCAACCTTGAGGTTATTTTAAGCAAATTGTTACAATCAAATCTGAATTTGTCTGGAAGACAAATGGAAAACAACCTTTAAGATTCGTGAAAGCTTATACAAATAGTTTGTTATGCCTTTCGGCATCAATGTGAATCATGAATAACGTAAATTTGTCGTTATTTACTTTTGTGATATTCTTTTATATAGTGTTGACCATGATTTGCATATCCAACACGAGAAAAGTTTTGATAGTGCTTTGCACCGATCAACTTTACACAAATGTGCTTTCTTAGTGAACTGTGTTCAATTTTTGGAATATGTAGTATTGTCATAGCATGGTCTTTTGGTCAATCCCATAAAAATTGAAGCCATTCAAGATTAACTTCAGGCCCACGTCATGACTAACATACATAGTTTTAATGGGCTGGCCTCCTTTTACAGGTGTTTTATTCCTTCTTTCAGCCATAATATGGCTTTGGTCATTGATTTCCTTGAATCCACACCATTCCAGGGGACCAAAGAGGCCAATTTTGCATTTTAAGACATTGAACCATGTCTCACTTCAATGCCGGTTTTGGTTTTGCCGAACTTCTCTCAGCCCTTCGGAATTGCATCGTGATGCTTCCAAACGTGGCATTGGGTCCATCTTGAGTAAAGCTGATTGGCTTGTTTCCTATTTCAATGCCAATTTGTCTAGGCCTAAATTGGACTTTAGGGCATATGATCTTGAATTTTATGCAATTGTTCAAGCAACCAACATTTTCATTATCTATTTTAAAATGAATTTATTTTTTACTCGGCTCATGATGATACCTTAAAGTGCACCACCAACAATGGTAAAGTTTTGGCAAAGCATGCTTCTTGGGCCTCCTTTCTACAATTTACATTTTTTTATTAAAAATAAGTTCAAGGCTAAGTCTCGTGTCACTAATATCATGAGTAGATGTCATTATTGTCTATCACAAATGAGGCTTACTATTCTAGACTTCAATACTTACCAACATCTTTATTGTATGACCCTTTCTTCTCCAAAGTCATGATGCAGCTTCAAATTACCTAAGCTCCAGAATTTTTCCTTCATGAGAAGTTTTTAGATCCCAGCACAAGCCCTTGCCACAAAATTATTCAAGAAAGCCACAATGAGGGCCTCATGGGCCTTGTTCGTACATTTTAGCTAGTGGTTGCATCTAATTGTTGGCCTTCAAGATTCAAAGCTTAGTGCTTAGTTTAGATAGTTTGGTTGTATATTTATCAATTTTCATCAAGAATGGTCCTTTGGCTCAAATATGCTTAATAACATATAAAATACTCAAAGCATTATCTTTTTTGTCAAACAAACTTAAAATACGATATATAACATGCCTACAAGCTAATTAGAACTCTATAATATTAAATAAGCATTAAGCTAGCTGACATCCTTTAATTACCTAGAGCAAGGCATTCATGCTTAGTTTTGATTTTTTGGTAGTCTTTTCTTTTTTTGGTCATACTCTTGCTTTTAATTACCTAGAGTGGCACTGATAAGCTACTTTCTTCTACAGGTAAGTCAAGAAAAGGTGATCTAACTATCAAACTTTATTGTTAAGACAACATCAGAGATAATCAACCATGTCGTGTATGGAGTACTATAGTGTGTGCCATAACATACTTCGTAGCAAGACACAACACCAATGCGTCTAGTGTTATGATATAACCAAGACCACCACCCAAAGGAGAAATGCAGCAAACAGTCACACCAATTAATTTTTCCTTGTGACTGTTTTCCCAAAAAAAATAAATTATTTATGATGTTCAAGTAAACAAAGCAGACAACTACAAATAGAAAAAGACAATAATGATTTGGGCAAACTTGTTAGGCCGGTTCACCCTGAACCGGCTCAGGTTCACAGGAGGCGAAACCTGTCGGCGTCCCTTGCTATTGCCCGCCCACATTATGGGCCCCACTAGTCTAATTGAATTCAAATTTAAAAGGAGGTGGCGGCTAGGGCTTGGGAGGGAAATTAGACTAGGAAAGTTTTTGTATTAAGAGCATGAGATGTTTAGGGAGGGATGAGGTTTTGATTTGTTCTCAATTAAGGTTCCTTGGTGACTTGGGCTCTAGACTCTCTTGTCTAGAGATTTGGGAGAGACAATCCTCCTCTCGAATTGAGGATCTCTTGTATCTTGTTTTCATTATTGTTTGGCTTTGATTTTCTTACCGCAATATATCGTTTTGGGTTGTTTCACCCAGATTTCGCATTATTCTCATTGTTTTTCACCAATTGGTGACAGGTTTGCTTGCGAACTCAAGTATTACCCTTAGGGTTACTTGTGAACTCAAGTATTTCCTATCACAACTCAACAATGCAGTATGCACAAATGCAGCACAAGACATACTTTATGGGACTGCAAAGCGAAAAGAACTCGTTTCCATTGTTATCCAATGAAGTATATGTAAATCAGTTAGTGCATGGCTTACCATAATTTTAATTATTGCATTTTCATCATACAGGCTTTCATTTGAGGAGGCTTGCGATGGACTGTTGTTATCCTCTGACTGCTTGTTACTTGAACTGGAGGTGCTCTGGGAAAAACCACGGACTGAAATATCCGCATGTACCTCAGTCATAATATCACCTTTAAAGTGCGCATTGACTTCTTTAAGACGGTCTATTTTAAGGAACTCTTCGAATCTATCCTTTCCCATCTGCAGCTTAAACCACTCATTGTGTGTGTGAAGCGTTGCTCGCATTATCTTCATAAGTTGAGGTTCTTCGATACCAAGCCTCCTACCCATAGCAACCTAGTAAATGGCAAATTAAAAAGATTTAGAAAAGTAAATGAACCAGGCATTTATGGTTCTTAATGTGATATAAAGACCAGGAAATCACAACTTTAATGCTTCCAAAGTAGGTAGACATATGTTCCAAAAAGAAGAAAATAAAACAAAAGGAACGGACATATCTATGAAAATGTATATAATCAAATAACTAAATTCCTTACGAAAATGATCAAAATGGTCCATCAACTCTTTGTGAGGGACCAAAATGGTCCCCAACTCTTTTGAGGGACCAATTCTCAACTTCTTTAAAAGGGGTTTTTTTAGTCCTAACATTAAATTTTAGAGTTAATTGTGTTAAATCAAGAGGTATTTTAGTCCTTTTTTAATTGAATTATTTATTAAATATAATTTTCAAGTAATAGTAATTTTAAAAAAAATATTAAATATTTCTTTTATAAAAAAATATTAATAATTATAATTTTAATTTCAAACTTTATTAATAATTCTAATTTTAATTTAGAATCATTATAGACTAGAATTATTAATAAAAAATTTTATTAAAGAAATGTTTAATATTTAACAAAAATACTATTACTTGAAAATTATATTTAATAAATAATTTAATTAAAAAATAACCAAAATAACCCTTGATTCAACACTATTAACCCCAAAATTTGATGTTACGACTAAAAAAGCCCCTTTTTAGGAGTTGAGAGAGTAAATTGGTCTCTCAAAAGAGTTAGAAATCATTTTAATCCCTCACAAAGAGTTGAGGGATTATTTTGATCATTTTCTCTAAATTCATCATTTAACATGTGCCATAACATAAGAAAAGAAAATATAGACTAAAGACTAAAAATAATGATGAGCATGTCCACCCAAAATATCTCAAATCAAGTTGACCCAATTCAATGCAAATAGGTTGAATAAGAAGAACGGATACAAAAAAACTAACCAAACTCCATCGTGAACTCATCATGATCATGGTAAGCTCACCAACTTTATTGTGAACTCACTAGCTTAAATATGAATTCGCCTCAGCAACATGAATTCACCAAAGCCCGCTTAAAGCCACCAAAGCAACATTGACCTTGCCAAAACTATCACAAACTCATCAACTTGCCACCACATTCAATTAAAAAATTTGGTGACTTCATTCATTACCAACTTCAGTTAACTATCAATTTTATGTTTTTTAACTACACGTCTGATGTATTTTTACACGAAACAACAGGTAAAGCTTAAAAATAGTTTTTTTTTAGTACTAAATCTAGCTTAAACCTATAAATAAGGGGCCCAAGGGAGGCCTGAGACACTAAGTCATTTTTACTTGTTAGTAAGTTTCTAATATTACTCACAGATAATGTTGTATTTCACAGAAAATTTAAGAAATTGTTGATGCACCAATTAAAAAACCAATTACATGAAAAGAAACAATGCAGTACAAAATAACAAGAATGTAAATTAATCATAAAATTTACAGAAAACCAAGATGTATATAAATAAATCAAGCTTGAAAAAAAAAACACAGAGAAAAGTGTTGCTGACACCAATGCAAACATGGATTGCCTAGCCAGATTTCCATGTTTGCCAATTCAATACAGAAAAGCAAGTTTTAATGAGCTGGAATCTGGGTATCAGGTGAAAAAAAGCTAAAAGATTATATGTACCAAGCATTTATATGTTCAAGAAAAGAGAAGATATCAACAGAAAAAAAATTGTCTTTATCAAGATTTGAATTCTGAAAACATTAAAACCAGTAAATAAGCTCTGAAATTCTGTTTAGAAAACAACTACTCTAAGTAGCCTAAAACTAGGGATGTCAATTTTTGACACGACCCGAAACACGACCCGAACCCGACCCGGAAAAATCCGGGTTCGGGTCAACCCGAACCCGAAACGGGTCGGGTTCGGGTTGAACAAATCAACCCGTTTTAAAAATCGGGTCGGGTTCGGGTTGACCCAGTAACCCGAAATTGACCCGAAAGTAACACGAAAACTCATATTTGACCCGAAAATTAGCAATTTTAGGTCAACTTCGGGTCATTCGTGTCGGGTCGGGTTGACTTGGACCCGAATCGGGTCGGGTTCGGGTTCAGAAACCTGACCCGTTTTTAAAAACGGGTCGAGTTCGGGTTGACCCGAACAGTGTCGGGTCAGTTTCGGGTTCGACCCGAACCCGACCCGCCGACCCGAATTGACACCCCTACCTAAAACACATCCTACTAAGCTTCATTGTGTATTAAATGAAAATTTTTAATGCACCAATTAAAAAAAAACAAACTTGAAAAAAAAAAGCAGTACAAAAATAAATATGCAAATTATGCAAATTAATCACAAAATTTACAGAAAATCAAGATGTTGGTAATGAAAACATGATTTAAAAAAAAAATTGCCGCCCACACCCATGCAAAATATGGGTTTATAAATCCGATTTTCATATTTACAAATTTAATTCAGAATGATATTTTTTAATAGTCTGATTATCAAGTGAATTAAGGATTCAACTTTCTGTACTAACAAAAAAAGAGCAATAAGCAGAACAAATAAGTACGTCAATACGTCATTATCATGATTCACAACACTAATCATCTGAATCAGTAAAAATACATTAGCAATTCCGTTTAAAGAAAAGCAACTACTCTTAGCTACCCAAAACACATCTTGCCAAGCTTCATCGCAAACACTTAAAAAGAAAACGCCAATGCCTAAATCAATTAATCAAATAATAACTCATATGAAAATAAAAATGCAGTACAAAGTATATAAATGTAAATTAATCATATAAGTAAAAGAAAATTAGGATGCTCTGTTAAGATCCAAGATCCGAAATAAACATTTCAAAGCTCTTCAACACCAAAAATAAGGAAAAGAAAAAGTTTTTCATTCATCCCATATTTTACCCATTCTAAATGAGGTAATTTATAGACTTGCAAGGCTATCTTAAGCTAATTAACTCTCATTAATTATTCCACTATTAATTATTAACTAATTACATGTGTATTCACAACATTACTCCCCCTCCCACAAGGTCCTTCCCCTGAAGATCCAACTACACTAGTCATCCAATGGAGGCAGCGGCTATTCATTTAATCACATTCATAAGCAAATCCTTCTTGTGAACTTGATCAACAATGAACTTGCAATAGACATTTGAGGAACTCCTCAAGAGTATCCCTTGATGATCGTGAAGTTGATAGCCTTTCAATTCAAATTGATTAGCCTTGTACACAAGCTGGGTTGCCAAAATCATTTCTGCATCCAACACTTCTATATCTCATCAGCAAATAAACTGGCAATGCTGTGATCTGCATTATATAAAGGTATATCTCCAAGTGCTTGTTCAATGATCTCTAGAGAATGGCCAAAACGTTGTAGAATATTCTGCTAGAAGAACTCTAGGAACTCAACTGGTTGCATAAATATATCTAGTGATGGTAATACAATGCCTGACTATCCATATGCATCAAAGGAATTATTAAATAATACTCATCCAATAAACAATACAACATCAAGCCTTTGTCTCACTACGTGGAGTCGGCTACATGAATCCTTTTTTGCTATTGTGTCCGGTTAAAAGTCAAATTCTCATTTAAATCTAGTAAAGAAATATCATTTCTATTATTTTCTAACCAAGTCTTTTTAGATCTACCTCTACCTTTTTTAACATAAGTCAAATCTAATACCTCAACTTTCCTAACCAGGTCATTGGAAGGCCTCCATTTAATGTGACCAAACCATCTAAGGCGACTCTCTCTAATCTTATCTTCCACTGGAACTACTCCAACCTTTTCACGTATATGCTCATTTCGTATCCTATCTCTAAGGGTCAAGCCACTCATCCACCTAAGCATCCTCATCTCTGCAACACTTAACTTAGTATTATGCTTCCCTTTTAACGGCCAACATTCGGCACCATAAAGCATTGCAGGTCTCACCACCATCTTATAGAATTTTCCCTTAAGTTTGAGGGGGACTTTTCTATCGCACAATAAGCCCGATGCATTCCTCCACTTCAACCATCCAAGTTGAATTCTGCTGATAATATCCCCATCAATTTCACCATCACTTTGAACAATAGATCCAAGATATCTAAAACGTGCACTCTTATTAATGACTTGATCGCCCAAAGTCACAATCCCCTCACTAAGGTCTATTGCTACTAAAATTACGCTCAATATATTCAATTTTAGATCTACTCAAGTGAATACCTTTAGACTCTAAAGTTGACCTCCATAATTCAAGTTTACCTTCAACTCCCTCTCTAGTCTTATCAACAAGAAGAATATCATCAGCAAAAAGCATACACCAAGGTACATCCTCTTGCAAATGTCTAGTGAGAACATCCATGACTAAAGCAAAAAGATATGGACTTAGCTGATCCTTGATGTAATCCAACCGAAATAGGAAAATACTTGGTCAAACCACCTTGTGTTTGAACACAAGTAATAGCTCCTGCATACATATCTTTAATGATATGAATATAAGCATTATTAACTCCTTTCTTTTCAAGAACTCTCCATAGCACTTCTCTTGGAACTTTATCATATGCTTTCTCTAAATCAATAAACATCATATGTAGATCCTCCTTATTCTCTCTATATTTCTCCATCAAACCTCTCAATAAATGTATGGCTTCCATAGTAGACCTACCCGGCATGAATCCAAATTAATTTTGAGAAACATTAGTATCATGCCGCAACCTACGCTCCATAACTCCCTCCCATAGTTTTAAAGTATGACACATTAACTTAATTCCTCTATAATTCGCACACTCATGTACATCACCTTTATTCTTAAAAATAGGATTTAACACACTCATTCTCCACTGATCTGTCATCTTCTTAGTCTTCAAAACAGTATTAAAAGGTTTAGTATCCCAAGAAATTCCTTCATCTCCTAAGCATTTCCACATCTCTATTGGAATATCATCAGGTCCAACAGTTTTTTCACACTTTATTTTCTTTAAAGCCTCTTTAACTTCGGTTTTACTTATACGCTGATAAAAACAAAAATCTTTATTTTCATTTAGGGTGATATAGTCACTAAAGTCAATCGTATTTTCACATTCTTCATTAAAAAATTTAGCAAAATACCTCATCAACCTATGTTGAATATCATCTTCTAAGAAAGTACTTTTTTATCTTCATCCTTAATACACTTCACTTGAACTAAATCCTTACTACTATTTCTTTGTTTGGCTAACTTATACATATATCTTTCTCCCTCCTTAGTATCTAATCTATTATATAAATCATTAAAAGCTAAGCTCTTTGCATCATAAATTGCTTTTTTAGATTCCTTACGAGCCTCTTTACATCTTTCCCAATTATCAGAATTTTTACATATAAACCAATTTTTATAACAAATCTTCTTATTTTTTATCTTTTCTTGCACAAACAATCATAAGAAAAAAAATCAACTTTGAAAATCCATTCTTGTTAATTATCCATCGAAACAAAGATGTTTATTCCAATTATTCTTGACTGATCATGAGGTAATAGCAAAAACTAAATATACTCCACAAACGTTTCTAAATTGCTCATCGGACTCTCTTCCAATGTTGATTTAGGCTGTAATTATAGCCCGAATTCGTTCTTTGTGCATGTCAGATGTTGGGATATATCATCAAAGATCATGATAGATGAAATATGTCCAATCATTCTTAACCTTCCTAATTGGCAATGTTTGGCCTGCGCCTACAGATTAGCAATGCTATTGCTAGATGCCTCTATGAAGCACTCGAGGAATAAAGACATCAACAATCTTGTTATATGATGAAGCGAAACAAGTGAGTATGGATCTTGGTCAACGGAAGGACAAACAATATCGTCATTACTGGAGCAAAGCAAGTTTGCTTCAGTGAGGTGATCTTGGGAGGAAAAAAAAAAAGAGACAATGTGCATGCCACATTTTTTTAAGCTTTAGGGCCTATTCGGGCAGCATTTTCACTGTTTTGTTTTTCATATCGTCACTACACTTTTGTTTGGGTATTATTTTCATACCACTTTGACGATTTCAGAATTTCTAAGGTAAGAAGCTGCTTTTAAAAATAAATATGCTAAAGTTTGATAGTTGTAAGATATCGACTGCCCTACTTTTTCTTGAAAAAAAAAATATTTATAGTATTTATAATAACTTAAAAAAATACTTTCCACAAAAAAGTTCAACTACATTTAGAAAAAGCAACAGTATCCCCAGCCCCAAACAAATTCTTAAGAAGATGATTAGAGCATGTCGATTTTACTTTCGGAACACTCAAATGAAGGCAAAGCTATAAGGTACAAATAAACAAGATCAACGAGATCTTGGTTGGCGATGTGCGACATGGGGTTAACATTGATCTAGGATGGGGATTGGGTGGTAGGGTTGGGAATAATGAAGTTGGAAAAGCTTTGGGACGATGAAAGAGAATGAAATCTCTCGTGCTAAATTGCACAAGATCTACAAATTGAATTGACTAAGGCTTTATTTGTGATAGTTTTTTTACTGCTTTCTAAAGAAACTTTCTAGTGTTAAAAATTCTAGTTAAAAAAAAATTATACTAAAAAACTGCTCTAGAAAACATTAAGAAAGTCAACCCAAACGAAGCTTAAAGGTGGTAAAGGTTGGATACAAGGTCGACCGGATAGGGTGGGGACAATATTAAATTGTGAATCTTGTGCAACTAAGCGCGGATAAATTCACCATATTCGTCATTGGGTCACTATTAAGGGGGAATCTTCATCTGCTCCTATTCATCTCTTTTGCTTGAGGAAGCTTCGACGAGCACATAGAAGCTGCATGATAGTCTCGTTCATGCAATGTCCAAGGGAGGAAGCTTCATGACTTCTCTCCCACCTTCTCTAACCCTACGAGGTAGTCTCGCTTGTCACCTGCTAAAGGGAAGCTACACTGGGTCCTTGCTTCCACTTACCTCTCCATCTGAACTAGGGTAAGCCTAAAAACAAAAAATAAAAATAAAATCAATTTCTGAAATACCCTAAGAGTTACGCATGCTCTGTGAGTTCAAAGCCCACCTAAGAAACAGCTACATACAAATGTGCATAAACATAAAAAGAGAGGGAGACTTTCTGTCAAGGACTACAGCAAAGAAAATGGTTTCAAAATGAAACACAAAACTAATAAATAGACAACAACACACTTACAAGAGAGATGGAAAGAGAGCAAAAGATAGAGATGCTTTTCCAGCATCTTTTCAATGTTACTATTCCATGAGTCAGTTCAAATGTCAAACAGGACAAGAAATAAAAAGACATAAGATTATGCAGGGAACCAAGCAAAATGCATGTTATTCGAAATTTACCTGGAGATTATTTGCAAGTGCGGACAAAGGGATTCCTTTTCTAAGTGCTTCTTCATTAGGTTTCAACAGAATCAATAATGTCTCTTTCAAGGGCTTCACCAAATCTTGATTGCTTAAGGCAAGGGGACCCAAATGAGTGCAAGCAACCTTGAGAGCTAGTTGAATATTACCGTTATTTACCAGTTCAAAAAATTCAACCTGTAATCAGAATACAAATCAAAATCCCTATCAGACTCTTTACAGCTGGTCACAATGTAACTGGTTATATCTCAACCAAAAAGAAATCCAACCTGCTTCAACTGGAATAACAACATAGGATTCAGAGTGAAAAACTCAGGATCCATGGCATTCACTTCCTCAACTAATTCTGCAACCATTCCCTTACTGGCAAGCTCCTTCATCTCCAATACAATTTCACACTTGCGGACAACGATGATACTGGAATTGTGAAAGGAAGAAAGATTCCTGAAGACCTTTAAATCAAATGAATTGCAAAGAATGAATCAAAATCAACTCTATAATACGTACACAAAGGAAATTTTTTAGTTCATTTTTACACCTACTTTCTCTTCCTTGCATTTATGTCCAGAGGCATCAAGAGCTGAAGGCGTGGCATTTTGATTGCTTTTGTCGGTGATAGAAATATCAGAACTAAGTTCCAGAGGATCAACCCTCCCTCTCCATCTCTTTCTCCTTCGTTCCCAAGATGCATCATATCTACTTCTTCTTAGCCTTCTAGAGCAGCTCTGCAGGTGGCTTGCAGTACTGGTGCTGCAATCTTCATAGTTGGTTGTCCTTTCTGATGAACAATGCATATCAGAGCCACACTCTCGTATGCTTGCATGGTCTATATTAATTTCGTGAACCCCTTCTGAACCAACATTATTAATCGAGGCTTCACCATCAGATATAGGAGATATACAATCCCTGGAAGAAGTACTTGCAGGATCAGCTGCACAAAATTTGGGATGCCGTTTTACAAAGGTGAGTGATCAACCATACAAGGACGTGATGATCCTACGAAAACCTTTAGGAATATTTACCTGATGAAGACATGGTGGCAGAAGCTGCAATTCCTCTGTATATACAGTACTCGTGAACCAGCTCATCAAGTACTGAAAAGTCAAGTGTTGTCCGACACAACTCATTCTGTAATGGCATAGCAAACAGTTTGCAGGTTAGTTGCTTAGAAAATTTTTTTTTTCATACTTGGCACGCCTGTTCTCCATGAAAAAAAAAATATTGTTTGGGCAAATACATACTACTGTATTCAAGCAAAAAAACGAATGCTGCTGTAAATGATGTTTACATCTCTATAAGAACACTGAACATGACAAGATAATTAAGTCAATCACAAGCACATGAACCTAATAACAACCTGAAATGCCTGAAATAGATCCCCCTTGGCAAATCTCAGGCTATCAACGGCACCCTGTCTTGTTAATTCCACAGCATGTACTAGGGCTTGTATATCAACCTGAATTTTCACCCGTTAAAGACCTGAACACCACGAAGCAACCCTGAAATTGTAAAAAAATAGTAGAAATTCTACCTCATCAAATGGAGGTGCTTCAAGCAAACTCTCCCGAGGAATTGCAGGGGGATCACGCTCCTCAAAGAGCAACCTCTCAGTAAGATCTGTGATAGGAGATGAAATGCCTCGGTCACGACAAAACACTTTATGGATGCTGCATTTTGTAGGGCATAAGTAATTAGTACTTGAAATTACTTAAAGCCAAAAAGAATTTCCCATCAAATACAAAAAGTATGAGTAAATAATTACCTTATAAGGTATCTCAATGTCAACAAAAAAATTGGATCATAAGCCTGTAATTGAACCCTTAGTATGGATGACAAAAATCCAGCAAGATCAAATCTTCTACTTTCTGACCACTGGAACATTTAATACAATACAACCAACTTAAACATAAGAGTCAACTATTCAGAGATAAACATATGGAAGTGTTATTTATGCTCTAAGAAGATCAAGCACATGCCTAAACTTGTATGATGACCGAACACATGCAAATTCTTAGACGCTATTAAAGCGTCCGACCAAAGCCAACCCTCCACTACCATTGTCATACAACCCTACTACAAAAACATCAGAATGAACACACATTCCTCCATCGTATAATATATAAAGAGACTCACTTTAATGAAAAATAACCAAGTAAGACGAGCATTTATCAGTTCTATAAAACCTCAACTGTTGGAAACTTTAGCAGGACATAATAAGATTTATGCTGTGGCCTTATTGTTTTGTATCAGAAGCCCATAGAACTAACACCACTCTATTTGAAGTCCAAGGTCACTAAATGCAGACTACCTTTCTTTCAACCTATCTTTCCCATGCTTGCCAACTTACAAAATGTAGAGGTCTTGTTGTTCTTTACGAATCCTAAAATCCTAGGTAGAGTTGGTTGAAGTATCTTAAGTTCGACAAGCTTTAAGATGTCAATTTCACATTGTGTAAGCATTGCATTTGCTAAATTCTTTAGCATTTAAATACGCAAAAAATGGATGACCTAATACATTGCAACATCTATGGGAAAAAAACAACACAAAAAAATGTGATAAGCAAATTTAGTTGCACAGGCACAGTACATCAGTGGGCAATAGATTAAAAATTTTCTCTGCAAGGCAATCTTGTAAGGTCAAAGGTGAAATTATGATGTAAATTTCATGCACCCTAAAGCTGACTTAGCCATGAACATTCATGCAACCTCACTAATAATAAAGAGTTCGCATATTTTCTTTCCAGTTCTAAAATAGACTTGTAACTTAGGCGTTGCTTTCCCAACCTAAAATTTACGTGTAGTTATGATACTGCCTGAAGTTAAAGGATGGCAATCCAAGGTTTACTCAACTAGTAATATCCTGATCAAGTTAATGTATGACATAATGCTTATGAGCTTCCTTGTCATGTTTCTCATCTTACCTATTGATGTTAACAAAATCCTGTAGTTATTAGGATTCTCTTCTTAGAGTACGGTCCTCATTGATCAATTAGTGTGAGTATTTACTTCGTAAAATAAAAAGCATCCATTGATTAGTTATTGGGAACCAGGTCTCGCCAGCTCGTAAAAATATCCTCCCAGCTGTAGGAATTATTGTGTAATATTCAAGATGTAAATCAAGTTAAAAGTCATTTCAATAACAGGTACAACATCAGTTATGATCTCAATTTGAATGTCAGCTCATAAAGCTGCCTAAATCCTTGAAATTTTATTTTTTTACGTCTACCGTAATTTTAAAATGAATGGACAACTCATCAAATTTATTCATTTATTCAACTACAGATCCTGTTCGTCATTTCCAAGCATTAAGTTCATCTAACAGAGAATTTGATGCCAGAGGAAGATATTTTCATATCTGCTCAATTAGAGGTGGGTTCCCTACAAATCTCTCTTTGTCCCTTGAAGTTAATGTAATGCATGTTAGCTAGCTCAAATAATAATAGTAAAGCAAACATGCCATTGTTTGCAAATAAAAAAAGTAATCCACTTCATTACACAAACTTACGGTCATTTTTTTTTAATGAACCGTACATGATCCATTATACCCAAACTTATGGTCAATTCTAACATAAAATAATGGTGCTTCTGATAGGAAATACTTAGATCCAAGTATTCCTATCGATTCGGGTGTGGAAAACAGCAAGAGATCTGCTGTTTTCAGCAGGAAAACAGCCCAAACAGCAGGAAATCAGTAGAAAACAGAGAAATCTGTAGGAAAATCTGAGAGAAAACCAAGCAATAGACTTGTAATCCACTAGTAGATGAATAAAAATAAGGGAAGATACAATGTTCTTCAATTCGAGAGGAAGAACAACTCTCCTAATCTCCGGCAATGCCGAGAGCCCAAGCAGAAAACCTAGATCTCAAAATAACATTCCAATTCTCGATGATCCTAATTCCCCCCAAAACCTCCTAATTAACAATAATGGATTTCTCCAAAATACCTAAACAGCCCTTACATTCAAAATTTCCCCCCAAAAGATTGCATTAAACCCCCCATGGGGCCCACCTTGCTTCCGCCCCCCTTCCCTGTTTCGTCCGCCGCGAGTAGACCTAGACCAATCCGGGCTGGACCGGTCCAGCCGGCCCCTCCTGGGCCGGCACATGCGTATCAGCTTCATGATCAAGTCTAATCAAATAAAGATTACAAGATAATATTTTGCTGAACTGAGCCAAATTTGGTTTGTTTGTAACCTAAAATTACAAAATAAAGGTTCAAATATCAATCACAGTTTCTGTTGGCAATGTTTAAAAGTGATTGCCCTCTAGTAAAGCAAAATAAAATTCTTCCGAAGCAACCAATTACTCCACAATGTATACGTGAAATCCAATAAACAATACGTCATTATTTAACCTCTAAAAAAGCAACCGGCAACCGTTCATAATTTCTTCGCCATAATAAAATAATTTTTATCCTTAATTCATAAATTCTATTCATGAAATTCTCAATTGAACAGTTAAGTTATGAGGCATAAGTGAAATTTTTTTGTAGAAAAGCAAGTCAATTAATAAAAACTAGCAGCTAACTTTAAAAAATTAACATGCAGCATTTTCAACTAAAAATTCTTATAATGTATTCAAAATAAATTATTTAGCTAAATGATATCATCTTGTAAAGTAACGTAAATAAGCATGCAGCTTCATTAATGTGACAAAGATTCAATAGAAGATTACGTTAGTTGTGTGAATGTGCATGAGCGCGCCTGTGTGGGTGGAGGTTTTTTGATATTCTGTTTTGTTTGTCTGTACCATGTTAACAAGACTCTTTTGACGGCTAATGCCTTAGACAATATAATTGTACTATTACTTAGTACGAATTTTGTCAAAATGCATGGTCATTTTTTTAAGTAAGTTGTATACTAAGCAGCAGAAAAATTAAGAAAAATATAAAATAAAACTCTTAAAAACATAAGTAAAAAAAATTAAATTAAGAAACAGGCTGGGTCATGCAACAGGTCTGATAAATTACTGTCACTATAATGTTGCTTAAATAAAGCTGGGGAAAGGTCCTTACCTCATTTGCCACAGGAGAAGACTGATCATCTTTATCAAAGATCAATGCCAAAAGAACATGCTTGAACTCTTCATATGCTTCCTTCAGAACATATAAAAGATGTTTAAGCATAAAAATGAAGAAACTAAAATAATGTTTAAGCAGAAGAAGTTCAGAAATACAAAGCAAGCTTTCCAAACATGCTTCATTAAGTAAACATGAAAAGTGGTTATCCAAAGTATCAAGCCTCGTGATTCCTCGTTCAATGCATTGCTCCAACTCCAAACATTAGTTTCTGCTAAGAGTTATGAATCAATTATACCACAAAATCAGAGAAACTATATAATACGTACGTCCCTACCTCTAGGAAAGATTAGCGTTACGCAAAAAATTGTTATTCCAGGGAAAATTATGCCAAGAGGCTAGGAGAAATTATCAAATAAAATGATTGAGTTATGATGTAAGAGACTGATTTAGAATAAAATGATTGAGATAATGCCCATTGTTAACTGAAAATTATGTAGTGTTTTATTGTGTTAAATTCTCATAAATTTGTTTGTTTTTAGTTGATGTTGTATAGTAATGGCTCAGGAAATAGAGAAAAATTCATACAAGTATTGAACTAGCACCGCATCGTCGAAACCATTAGCGTCGCAACGTCATTAACGCCCCAACATCATTTCAAGACATTGCAGCGTCATAGCCTCAAGAAAAATATTATTTAATTCAGTACCTAGATGGAACAAAGTTTAGCATCCAGCACTTCACAACACCAGAAATCAACATTGCAGAGTCGGAGTCTCCGGAAAATTGCACAATAATTCAATGTTAGAGCACCGACCTCGGAAGCATCACAACGCCAAATGATGTGAGCGTCGCAACACCCAACTTTTGCAACATCATGCCGGATCAGCAAACAGTCGCACCGTGTAGCGGAGAACCTTTAGCAGTGCCGAGACGCTAGTTCATATTGTAATGCCGCGGCACCACATTGTCAAGCGCTAAGGCGCCTGAGCCATTTTGTAATAAGTATAAATAGTCTTTCTATTTTTTTGTGTGAGAGTGATGGAGTTTTGAATAGCTTTCATAGAAGAGAGATAAGAGTAGAGTAAAGTACCTACTTTAGAGTGGTTGGCTAACATTGTAGCAAGCAAGCAATCATTTGGAGAGAAAATGAGTGTGGAGAGTGAAGTTGTAAGGAGAGATTCACTTTGGGAAGGGTGGTATGAGTGTTAAGAAAATTCACAATTAATTTAGGAGAGTCTACATATGAAAGCTTAGGAAATTTCACTGTAATTAGTCCAAAACACTTTCTCTATTAGTATCTTTATTTTTCTTTTGCAATTCTAATTCTAAATAGAATACAACCCTAATTTTATTGTGTAGGATAATTTTTGTAACTTGAAGTAGACAATACTAGAACAATTGTGTGAAGCTTAACACTTCCTCGTAGGATCGACATTTACTCATAACACTTTTATTATTTGATCAACACGTGCACTTGCATTTTTTTGTGGGAATTTATATTTGACAAAGCATGAGCATAGACCAATGCAAACAACTCGCATCTTCCCATGCCCATCACCCAACAGGCTAGAGGAAATGATAGATATATGCCATAAAGCAAATTCTAAAACTGCAAAAATTCTAACATGAAGAGCAGAGAAAATATGCCTAACAAAAATTTAAAAAAAAAAAAAAGAAACAGCCAAAAAGTAAAGGGGAAATTAACCTTCGGACCATAGTAAGCAGTAAATTTAAAATAGCTTGAAGCAGTTGCTCAAAGAATTTATCTAATACAACCATGCTTTCATGTGCTCCTTGCTAAATCATTTAATTCACTTTTATAATTAAGAAACTCCAGCCAAAAAAATCTATAATTTTGTTGCTTTATCTAATTAGAATTAGAGACATTGTTGAGTATTTCATTCCAACATTTGTGCAAAATTTATATAATCCTAGGAAACCTTCTAATAGAAAATACACAAAATCAAGAACTGAAAAATAGCTACAAAACTAAATACAAAAGGACAGCTGACCGCCCACATGGATTGGTGAGGTGCTATGATGCACCGACACGGACACGGCGACACGGACACTACACGACACGGACACGGGACACGGCAATTTTTAAAAATATAGGACACGGGTACGGCGTGGACACGGCATAATATTTTTTTAATATAATATATAATAATTTTTAAAAATATAGGACACGGACACGGCGTGGACAGATGGATCTTTGAAGCTTCACCTAATTCACCCCCGCCAGTAGCAGAGCTCATTTTGCTAACAGACCAATCATACATATGAATACACCAAATAAAATTGATATGAAGTGAAATCAAAATATCCCAATGATAAGACAACATGAATACAACAATATACCAGTCAGCCGGGGGTCCAAGGGGGCGCTGCCCCCTGGCGGGGTTCGACCAGGTCGCGGGGTCAAGGGGCAGCGCCCCCGGAACAAAATTTTATTGTAAGAGTAATTTTGAAGTTCTGCTTGTTTTTAAAGTTCATAAGTTGTTTGTATGGGAAGATATCGAGTGGTACCGAGCATATACCTAGCAATACCGAGCAAATACCTAGCAATATCGAGCATGTACCTAGCTGTACCGAGCATGTATCAAGCTGTACCGAGCATGTACTGAACGATACCGAGCATGTACTGAGCAATACCGAGCATATACTGAGCAATAACGAGCATATACTGAGCAATACCGAGCATGTACTAAGCAATACCGAGCATGTACTGAGCAATACCGAGCATGTACTGAGCAATACCGAGCATGTACTGAGCAATACCGAGCATGTACTGAGCGGTACCGAGCATATACTGAGCAGTGCCGAACATGTACTTAGCGGTACCAAGCATGTACCTAGCGATACCTCATTTAATAACCGGACACGCGTGTCCTATTTTAATTTTAATTTTTTTTTAATTGCGACACTCAAATGCCGTGTCGGACACGTGTCCATGCAGTGTCCGACGCGTGTCCGTATCCGACACGTGTCCGACACTGCATACCCTCTCTAAGTGCCGTGTCGGTGCATCATAGGTGAGGTGTAAATAAGAATTAGATGGATCTACGATGTAGCAGTGGAATGAATAAGGAAAAGCTTGTTGAAAAGCTGGCTAGAACCAGCTGGTGCAGAAAAGCTGGCAATATGCTTTCTAAGCCAAACGGACTGTCTAGGAGCAAGCTAAGACGAAAGTTCAAGTGAGCAGGCAAGCCTGCTAAGGGCAGATGTCGGCCCTTTTTACACTCCCCCTTAACCGAATACATGGATGATATTCATTTCCTCAACAAATAATTTTTCAAAAACTACCCCTAATAATTCTTTAGTTTGAATATCCTCAAGTTATACACTTATGATTATGAACATGGTACAAATTTGACCATGGTCATACTTCTCCTTTGCAACATGTCTATCAACTTCAATATAATTAATACAATCATATAATGTGGGATTATGTGCAATATTAATGATTGAATTGCTATCAAAATAAAACTTCATAGGGCATTTTTCATTTAACCTTTAAATCTTCCAAGAAAATTTCTTAGCCATGGCAATTCCCAAATTCTCAATGTTATAGATCCTCTCTAAGTTCCGAGGTTGCCTCCTAAGAATGGGCAATATCTAAAAGTTGATCTCATGCCAATGATAAAATCCATATAATATGCATCTGTGTATGTTTAAAGTCAGATCCTCACTCTTTCTAAATATAATTCATTAATCTAGGTAGTGGGGTCAATTTTTGACACGACCAAAAACACGACCTGAACCCGACCCAGAAAAATCCGGGTTAGGGTCAACCCGGACCCGAAACGGGTCAGGTTCGGGTTCAACAAATCAAACCAGTTTTAAAAATCGTGTCGGTTCAAGTTGACCCAACAACCCGAAAATGACCCGAAATTGACACGAAAACTCCTATTTGACCCGAAAATCCGAGATTGACCCGATTTTGACCCAAAAATCGAAGATTGACCCAATTTTTGACCCAAAAATTAGCAATTTTAGGTCAACTTCGGGTCATTCGTGTCAGGTCGGGTTGACCCGGACCCGAATCGGGTCGGGTTCGGAAACCTGACCTGTTTTTAAAAACGGGTCGGGTTCGGGTTGACCCGAATAGTGTCGGGTTAGTTCCGGGTTCGACCCGAACCCGACCCGCTGACCCGAATTGACACCCCTAAATCTAGGGTTCCTTTCAAATATTGTAAAGTCTTATACACTGTTCTAAGATGTTGATGAGGACATCAGTGGAGATTGGCATCGGAGATCGACGGCTACGATTAGGAGCCTGCATTTTTTATTTATTTCATGTATTAGCTTATTTTATTTCATGTTGCACGATTGTACCCTTGCTTATGTTTTATTTTGAGTTGTAGCCCTGAGGGCATTTCAGTCACTTCTTTTCTTTTCTCTTTGAGGCCTATATATATGGCCTTTAGTCTTGTATTAGGATTAATGATTGATTATTAAAAAAATTTCTAATTTCTTCTTGAACTTGTGAGTTCTTGAGTGTGAAGTCCCAAGGTGTGGGCAAAGCAACACCCACCAGTCGTCGGAAGTGTCCCCGTCTCGTGGTTCGATTTCTCCCTCTTCTCTCCTACAGCCGGCCACCATCTTCTTTCCTAGCCACCGGCCCCTAAGCCCCATCCCCGCCTCTAGCCGACGGCCCAAGATCACCCTCCTTCCCACCTACCCGCCGGCCAACCTCAAAGCCTCCTCCCTTCTTTAGCAGCCGGCCAATCCCTCCACCACCACCACCGCCTTCTTCCCCTACCCCTCCTAGCTGCCGGCCACACCTTCCTTTTCCCCTCTTGATGATGATTTCAATCATCATTAATACCTATTTAAATTAGCCTAAGTAATTTGTGAAATAAACTAACTCAATTTGAATTTCAAATTCTTTCCTAAATTAACTAAAGCTAAATTAGGAAAGTTCCTATAATCAAGTCTAATTTAATTTTAAATTAGATTTGATGTCTTTATTTCCTTTCTAAATTAAAACAATGATTTAGGAAGCTTTAAATTCCCCCTCAATCTCCTACCTTCCCCATGCATGTCGCCGCCCCCCCCCCCCTCCCCCCCTCTCTCCTCTCTCCTCTCTCCTCTCTCCACTCTCCTCTCTCCTCTCTCCTGTGACATCCCAGGCATCCATAGTGAAAGGATTCGTCGACAGTCTTGATCAACCATCACTTCCTGCTCCCTTGCTCTGACCTAAAATTGTTAACCACATATAATGAGCTTCAAAAAGCCCAGCAGGTTATCAAAGCCTACAACTGAAATCAAAGCACGGTACTGAAACAATATGCATGTCAATCAATCAAATCAATAACAGTCACTTATACATGATCATTGAATCGATGCAGGTACGGAAATCAATACAGAAACAGTAATCAATGCAGTAACAGAAATCAATGTATAAACAATAGAATCCAAAATCATCAGTGATAGAATCAGTGAACAGTAGAAAATCTATAAAGCTCAATAAACCAATACGTGAGTCAAATCTCTACAGTAGTCGTCTTATCTATCCCATCAGTCTATAACATCAGTCGAGTCAATGAAGTAGAATCGTCTCACAGCATACCAACATACTCTTGCAAATTCCAGTTATTTATCACTTGCTCAATTAATCATATACAACCCAGTAATCAATATCACGTGCTTAGTGAATCACATGTCACTTGCTCAGTATATCACGTGCATAATATCAGTACAGTGAATCAGTAGTAGCAGCGTATTTATCAATATCAGTAACAATCCTATGACGACAAGAACGATTATGCCATAACAGTGAAATCGTGTAGTAACAATAAATTCATACAGTAACGATAAATCCTCAGTAAACGAATCACAGTAAAAGAATCAGTACTAGTAAATCCGTCAAATTAGATACAATTAACATCACCCAATCATATCAATAGAATCAATCAGATTATTAAATAAAGAAATCAATTCCGGTCAATAATATCAATCGATATGAAATCACATAAAACGATCAATTCAATACATCGTAAGGACAGTTGAAATCAAATCAATAAATCAATAATAATAATTAAAATCAATCAATACAGTAAAATCATATTCTATATCACGTGGTCAGTGTATCACATGTATCGATCAGTATTCGATGTATCACATGCTATAAGATCGGTACAATGAATCAATGTATCAGTGGATCAATAGTATCGGTATCGGTATCGGTATCGGTAGTATCAATGAATCAATGCAATATCAATATCTATATCGTTATTTGTATTCAGTGACATGTACAGTATGAAATATCAATGAAATCGTACAATGACAGGAAACTCATAAATCCATACAGTAAAGTTATTCAGTATCAATAAATCAATTCAATATCAGTAAATCCATTCAAAATCCATAAATTAATTTCATATCAATAAATCAGTCAATATCGATAAATCAGTAAATCCATAATGAGATCATAAGAACAATACTTTACACATGCATTCCAGTACAGTAGTCTTACTCGACAAGTACAATCACTGGCTATTAAGGCGTTTTTCAAGGTTAATATGTTAGTAATCCGTTGGCTATAATAGAGTCGTCACCCTTGCCCGTCGGCATAAACTCCTTATGGCTCCCAATCGTTGTATCACGTGATCAATAGAGGATAACACCAAACTCTTTTTAAAGGAAAGTCCGTCGGCTCACCATCCTGACAGGTCAATCTTCAACCAACGGTTCAACCAGCCTTTACTCAACAAGTAAAAGACATAGCTATTACGGCGTTTTTCAATCTTGGAATATCGATGTATCGTTGTATCCGTTGGCTCAATAAGAGTCGTCACTCTTGCCCGTTGGTAGAATAATCTCCTTATAACTCCCTTCAGTAATCACGTGATCAGTAGAGGATATCGTCAAACCCTTTTTAAAGGAAAGCCCGTCGGCCCACCATCCTGTCAGGTCTATCAATCTCCAACCAACGGTTCAACCAATCTTTACTTGTCTTTCAGAATATAACAGTAATAGATTCAATCATATATCCACATTCATATACATCTCATTAATGCATTGCAATCATAAACACAATCTAGCTCAATTTAGAAAATCCCTTAAAATATCGTATAGTAGACAGAAGTCGTTATAAAATGCACAGTTTCAGAAAATTACCGAATTACCAGAAATCGTATAAAACAACGTTTCAAAACTTTACTTGTACTGAAACAATATTTTCTGACATCCAGATAAATTCCTATTCAATAAAAAGCGCACATAACTCAAAATATCCGGTAAAAACTTTCTAGAAAATACTCAAATCGTGTAAAATCATCATTTCTATAACATACCAAAAGTTACGCAGTAAAAGTTTCGTCAATACAAAGATATGCACGTTTTTCAGAAACGAAAACACAAAACTGAGCAGAAAAATATCAAAACTCGAAATCTTCGAAATCAGAAATAGGATTCGGAGTCCTTGCTGTGAGACGAACAATTCTTTAAACAGCGGCGTCGGACGAAAATCGCACCGCGGCCTCCAAAACCAAGCTTCTTCTTTCTCTTTCCTTCTCTTTCTCTCCTGCCTTTTTCTCTCTTCAAAATATCTCAAATCCTCAATTTATCAAGCAGGATCGTCCAGGACGATGCCCAGATTGTCCTGGGACGACCTCCTCTGGACACGAATCGTACAGACGAAAATTAATTCCAATTTATTTCGTCCCTGAACGAAACTCTCGGATTCAGTTCGTCCCGACGGTTCGTCCCGATGCACCCAGACGAACCTGCATTTTTACTAAGTTTATCCAGACAGTTTGTCCGTACTAACCATACAGATTTTCACAATTTTCTTCAGTTCGTCCCGTACTAAGGCCAGTTCGTCCGGACTAACAGCACTCACAAAAATGAGAATTTGAGGGGTTTTTCATCTCCTCTCTCAACTCAATTAATCCCCAATTGAATTTGAAATCCAAATTTTAAATTTCAATATTCCTTTTCATATTTTACTAAATCTGAAATTAATTTCAGATTTTAATTACCTTTCCCTTTCCCAAATCCTAACCATAAGTTCTAAAGGAAGCCCCTATCCCCTTGGCCGACCACCTTCCCCCCTCTTCCTCTACTTGGATTTTCTTCTTTCATGAGTTATATTGTTATAGAGAAGAAGAAGAAGACAATCTTCCCTTCCCAGCTCTCTTACTAGTGCATGGCCGATCTCCTTGATTGGCCACGATCGTTAGGGATCCATACAGTGGTTATTCTTTGTTGTTTAGACAAGAAGCATATGAATAAATTTGTGTTAGGAGTTGGTCATATAGCCTATAGCTCTGAATCAATGAGAAATAGGCATCTCTAATACTTTAAAAGCATGTGACGATGGGATAATATTTGAGAATACTAAAGAATAAGTACTTGACATAGGAGCTTTTCAGTGATTCCAAAAAGTTTTTTTAACTTTTTATATTTCTTCTTTGTAAAGCTAAATAGACAATTTCTTGGTGTTACATCATCCAACATGTCCTAGTGATGTCCATTTTTTTAATGATTTAACATGAAGCTTTCCTTTTTATGTGGAGCCTCTTTTGCAACATTTACACAATAGAGAATCTCTATAACTAGGGTCGTCTTCTTGATATCGATAGCCCTTGACACTAAAGTCAAACCCTCCATGGATTTGTAATCATGATTCCCCTTCTCCCTTCTTCAGTTTGGATAATGGAAATAATCTCATTTAGAGATAGCAAATCCTCATTGTAGAGAATTTGTACCATTAAGCAACAAACTCAACATTTCAAAAGCTAGAAATCATAAGCTCAATCTTTTTTAACAAATCTTGTAAAAAAAACCAACATCTTTGTTGTATTTCATTTCGACGCAATGATAATGATTCATCTCAGGTAACAGGCATTGTAATAGATTAGAATATTCTATGATGAATCGTTCTCCTTGCTTTAAGGATGAGATATTGGTCTTGATTTCACATATTTGTGCAACATTATAGACTATAAAATAAATTTAATTTACCATATCTTATATTTTCTTTGCTGAAAGAAGGAGCATGCATATAACACTTATCTTAGAAATCATAGAGTTCCATAAATATTCATGCCAAACATTACAACAACAACAACATCAAGCCTTTATCCTACTATGTGGGACCGCGACATGAATCCTTTTTCTCCATTGTGTCCTATTAAGAGTCAAATTCTCATTAAAATCTCATAAACAAGGTCATTTCTAATAGTTTTTAACCAAGTCTTTTTAAGTCTACCTCTACCATTCTTAACATAAGCAAAATCTAATATATCTACTCTCCTAACTGGGTCATTGAAAGGCCGACAACCCGACATTTTATGTGACCAAACCATCTAAGGCGACTCTCTCTAATATTATCTACCACTGGAGCTACTCCAAACCATATATGTCCATTGTGATGAAGTGGATTGGATGATTTGCTTATTTTGCTTCACTAACTTTAAAAGGAATTATGACTTCTCTTATTTTATAACCACGATCAACTATTTAAACCCTTCCATGAAGTTTGTAAAAGGGATTGAAAAAAAAACTTTTAAAGTTTTTAGTACCTCTACTTTCCAATTATGACAACCCTGCCTAAATTGCTTTCTTTTTTGCTTCTCAATAGGAATTGTTGCATTCATCCACTAGCAATGACTTTTAAAATAAATGAGTCCTGGATTTATGATAGTGATCTATCAATCTGATCCTCCACGATTGACATAACTTCTCTTATTTTATAACCACTATTACCTTATTATCCCTTCTAAAAGTTCATAAAGGGAATTGAAAAAAACCTTTTAAAGTTTTTATTGCCTATCCTTTCTAATTTTGACTAAGCGGCTTGGATGGCTTGCCTTTTGCTTCTTTACAGGCAACCTCTACATTCATCCTCAAACACTAATTTCCAAAATAAATCAGTTCTGGATTTTCAAAGTGATCTACCAATCTAAAGCCTCAATGATTGATATGAGTTCTCTTATTTTATGACCAGATTTACCTAAATATTCCCTTCTACAAAAGCGCATAAGGTTACTAGCAGAGCTATAGTGGAGATACTAGGTTCAATGCCCCCACTAGCCCAGCTGATCCTGACTTGAATGGGCTCATATTATAGGGCGGAGTGAAGCTATCTAAGTGTAGCTTCACCAACAGTGTTGAGAATATAATGGTGGAGGTGATCAGTGTTAGGTTTGATGAAAGATATCAAGAGAGAGATGAGTTCCATTGCCTTTAATTTTGTAAGCAATATTAAGCTTAAGACTTTCTTCCTCTCAAACAACAAAGTGCAGGCGGCAGCGATCATTAGTGCATGGTAGGAGAATGTCACATTCAATACTCAGTAGGAATCCAAGATAAATTGATTAACTTTTAAATACCTTAATATGAAAAAAATATGAGGATCATAAAATTCATCCTTACTAAATTTCCATCAAAATATCCTCACCTAATCCTTTTTCTAAAATTTATAAAAAGTGTATTTTATAAATAAATAAGTAAATGGCATTTTAAGAAAATGAGGATAAATTTAAATTTATGAAAGATTTTTTAAACTTCTAATTTGATAGTATTGATAATAAATGAGTATATAATGAATTTAAAATATAAAAACAGAGTAATTGCACTTATTTAATCAGTATATATTCATTTTATATATAAAGGATCTGAATTTTTTTTTTTTAAATTGTCAATTTATGCTTCAACTAAGTAAAATTTTTTACCCCGCCCATGCATAAGGTGATTGCACAAAAGCTTTTAAGGTTCTACTACATCTGTTTTCTACTTGTGATGAAGTGGCTTGAACGACTAGCTATATGCTTCTCTACATGCAAACATTGCATTCATCCTCCAGCAATGATGTCCAAATGAATTGAGTTCTTGGTTTGAGTTCCAAGATTGTCATGAGTCTTATGTATAGATGTTGTTTGTGATTATTTTGTATAGTTTCATGGTTCAATACTATGACATATAAATGCCTTTCAATTTAGTTTACAGCAAAGCATCTTATATTAGTTTTTTATACTGTAAATCCTAAATTTAACATTTCATCCCTCCGCTTCATTTTATTTATTAATTATAAATGATGATACTTTTCAAAATTCTGCATTTATAGGAATTATTTTGAGCTGGTTGTTACTTCAGGAGATAGTTATAAATGATGTTTAAAAGATGGAGAACAATATGCACTGGTGCACTGCTTTAAATGGATGTAGACATTTACATTACTTCAGTTTTATACTTATATCACATAAAATTGATCAACTACCAAGCTGTTTTGCTACTGCTATTCAGCCTATACATATATGTTAAACTTCCCCTTTTTCAGTTTGTAACTATTTTTTTTATCTCTACTCCTGTTGTTTCCACCTATGATTTTATAAATAGAATGATTATAATGGGAAAAAAAACACCATTGAAAAGACGATTACCTTTCGAAGGTTTTCAATGCCAGCTGCAATAAACCCATAAACGTCTCAACGGTGAGTCTCATCTAAAGGAAATTTCTAATAATTGTATAATTTTCATAAGTTTTCCTCTTCATCTCCCATGCAAAGCACAGGGCATTTTATCATGAAAACATGTAAGGTTGCTAGATTCTCTAGATATCAGACAAATCAGAAAAGGGAATTTTAGCGCCGCAAGCATTCAGGCATACAAAAATTACACCCCAAATCACATAATCAAGGAGAGGAATCAATCTCAAAGCAGGGCATGAATTACCGGGTACGCATCGAGCGCGCAAGGAGCAAGAGCCAGACGAAGGCACTGTATGGCGGCATCCCGATCCCTTTCAGTCCCCCTCCTCAACAGCTCGATAAATTTCTAAAAAGACAAATCGAAAACAACATTAAAGTCAATCCTCCGCCGCCGAAGATATAATCCCCGTGCAAAAGAGGGTTTACCTGCTTCTGAAGCCGGAAGAGGATCCGGTGGTCATCTAGCACCACCGGCACGTGCTCCCGCAGTAAATAAATAGCGCTATCGACGTCGCCCGCCTCGATGCTTCTGCGGATCTGACGGATGAGAAGGCGATACTGATACGAGGAAGAAGAGGAAGGAGAGGAGGGGGGAGACAGGGCGGACGAGTCTTCGATTAAGTGCTCGGATTTGGCGAAACTTATAACAAGGGAATCCAAAGCCTCCCAATTCACCAGCGTCGATTCCATCCCTCAGGCTCCACGAATGCGAAAAAGATGACGAAAGGGGGCATTGAGAAGGAAGAAGGCAAAATGCGGTTTTCCCTTCCTTTTTTTTTTTTTTGGGTGGAATACAAAGGCTGGTTTGGGACAGGGTTGCGTGTATTGTTGGCCACCGCCATTGCCGCCAAACTCTACTCACCGCGCCTGCAGCCTGCCGTCCATCTCCTGGTGGGTCCCCTACCAACACCTCTTATAGCCGTCAATGGCTGTCATCATCATTTTACTTTATATTACATTTATTTTTCTTCAAACAAAAAAAAATCGCCCTATATTTCATTTACGCATTATTTTTTTATTTTGTATTTTTTAGCAAAGCAAAATAAACAAATGATCCTTTCTAGTTATGCATATAACTCTATAAATTTCTTAATTAAATAATTTTAGATTTATATAACATTTAATATTTATATTATATCAAAATATTTATTTATAAATAACTTAATATTAATAATATTTTTATATAATTTAGATATTAAAATATTAAAAGTTAAATATAAGACATAAATATATAAGAATTCAATAATGTAAGTCTTCCTAAATCAGTATTTGGGGATGTCATGTTGACAAATTTGAGCAAAATTTGTAAACTCTAGCAAACGCCCTATATTAAGTCATTTGATTATAAATTATTTATTCAATATTTAAATATTTTAATGACCTCATAGGTGAATGATTTTGGGCTCATTGGATTCATTGCATCAAGACATTTGATTTGGCTAATTATGCAAGATTTAAAGACTACTTAAACTTTTAATTAATATCCTATAGTTTTCAACATACTTCATGTGCCTGATTTGGGCTCTTTTCAACTCTTATTGAACCACCTTTAGAGTCATTAGGTTCTTCTTGTCGAGACATTCAATTTGACTATAAGCTTGTCAAAATCATAATTCAAAATTTAATATGATTTAACTGTTAATTTCAAAAGTTTCCAAGATAAAAATAATGTTGAGGTTCATACTGATCAAGTGTATTTTTCAAAAGCTTTTCAATCATATTTCTTAGCTTTTATAATTGACTTTTGTGATGAATTATGAAATAAATTAGTAGCAAATGATGTTTGGGATGCTTGATCTTCAGCTAAATGGGGTCCTGAGTTGACCAAGCATTTATGCAACCACTTTATGCTAGATAATCAAGGTGTAGGTTAGGAAAAATTATTCCGTCAGGTTACCTGACGTAGAGATACATCAGGTAGCTTATAATACGTCGCCACGTGCACTTACTATTTACCGCGCGGCCCGACGACCCGACCCGGAGCAGACCCGGGAGTTAGCGTAGCTCGGTATTGCTAGGTATTTATCCATTTTGCTCGACAAAAACGAAAAATACTATTATGTGAAGACCAATACCGAGCAATACCAGCAATACCGTGTTCTTTTAGGTATTACTCGGTATTGGTCTTTACAGAACGATATTTATCTTTATTGTCAAGCAATACCGAGTAATACCTAGCAATACCGAGCAAATACCGAGCAATATGCGAACATAGTAATCCCGGATTAAGTCCGAGTCGGGTCGTCGGGCCGCGCGGTAAAGAATAAGTGCACGTGGCGACGTATTATAGGCTACCTGATGTATCTCTACGTCAGGTAACCTGACAGAATAGAGTAAGTGCATGTTGCGACGTATTATAGGCTACCTGATGTATATCTACATCAGGTAACCTGACGGAATAATTTTTCGTAGGTTAGGGACTCAAAAGAAGAAAGGTAAAACTCATTAGAATTTCATGATTTTGTCATCATAAATTATGAGATTCGAAATTTATTTAGTTAGTAAAACAGTCAACCCAACCTAATATAAAAGCTTTTCATTTGCAACCCCAAAAATGCATCTTCTAAGGAAGTCTATTAGACTATTAAATATCCTTCTAAAGACTTGATCTTATTTGCTTGAGAGTTTGATAATATGATCATTTCAAATAAAATAAATAATGTAAATAGATGAGCTCTATATAAGTACGACCTAATCCTATGTGATAGACATTATTGCATAAAAATGTACTTGGGTCTAAAGTAGAAGCCATGAACTTTATGTTTTTAATCATTGCCGTCTTGATTCTTTCATTTGAGACTGTATTGACAAAGTTCATACAAGTAAAATATACGCATTTAATCATTTATATAACTTTTGTAGTCTAGTAGAAGTACATAAATGTAAACAAAAGTATAGAATGAGTAGTAAAAAAACAAATAGATTATCTCTCTCTTTTATATATATATATATATATAACACAATCTCTATGCTAAGTGGCTTACATTGCATTCAAATGCATTGTATATCATAGTATATGTAGAAGAATTTACTATATTTCTATTATAATGCAAGTAATTATAAGCTAATACAAGGCATGTATGTCATATCATATGATTAAGATAAAACTAATACACAAGGTCATTAGAATTAATTTTGTCTTAAATATTCAATTAAACTAAAGTTATTTCATCAGTGGTGGAGCCAGAAATTTTTTTAGGGGGGGGACAACTTCAACCTTGCTTCCACATACACATGTGTATATATAGTTGTTGAGCAAGATTGAAAAGATTAATAACTGCTTAAAATTATAGTTTGACATATGCTAGGTAGTAGTAAAAGGTAAATTTATTGTTAATTTTTTGGTTGATTTCTAATTGGATAAGTACATTTCTAAACCTTGATAATTTCCTTTCGATTCAATGCCTGGTATGAATTTTAGAATATTATTTTAGTAGTTAATTTCTTTAATATATATATTTTTTAGAGTCTATTCAATTTTACTCATCCAACAAATCCTTAAAAAACAAATATAAACTGTAACTCATCCCCATTATGATGCGGCGTATTGACACTTATATTAATTTTTGTTTATTATATCGTAATATATTGCAAGAGAAAAGTGCAATATAAGCTTGAGAATTGTTGGATGAGTAAAATTGGCTTGAGATGCAATTGACTGTAAAAGTTTTAGTTAATGCTTGCCCATATCTTGAAGATTTTGTTTTTGAAGGTTCTCATTTTGCTTACAGCTTCCCGGGGGGGGGGCACCCCTCTCTGCCACTGTCTTCCATCTCAATTTATTGAATTTTTGAAAAAAATGTTCTTGAAGATAAATTTTATTTATACTTTTTAAATTGATTTTGAAATATTATGTAAGCATACCTAATTTAGAAATATATCATTTAATTTAAAAAAAAGTTATTATTTTTGAAAAGCTATTCTCACATATGTCCTAAGTCATTTAAATTTTTTTAAAAATTTATTAAGGTCACATACTCAAGATTATTTATATCTTTACAACAATAATATGAGATCAGTTGATTATCATCATATAACTAACAATCTATGATTATGATATTTAACATATTATAATCATAAGTCTAGCTATGTTTAAATAACTAATGATGCAATATGAGGGTCATGATTACATGAATTTAGGTTCATTAACCACTCAATCAAATTCAAACCCATATGTCTAGAAAAGATCTAAACACTTGAAAGTTGATTTTGATATCCATGAGTGATCTCAACACATATAGTTCAAGGGTCCGGTCTAAAAATTGCTTAAGCAAATCTCTATGGATGTCTCATGTGTTTGGCCAATAGGTGTTCATATAGGTTCAAGAAAAGTTAATTTTGTATGAGATTTCTCAATGACATAGCATTAATGATATCCCCATGGACACCCCTAACCACGAGTAATGGAATATTGAACACATGTAGGATAATAATGTTGTAACTTAACCCACTTAGGAGATCGTTAGCAGCTCTTGAGCCATAAGAGTTAAGCTTATGCTCCCTCGATCCCCGAGCACCTCATAATGACCTTCTCAACCAACATTTTAACAGCTGCAGACATAGCTTATGCTTAGCCCACAACCTTTTTTGATCTTCTAATAGAACCCTTTCCAATTGATTTAACCTGCCTCACTCTCCATGCCTGACATCCTTCTTAAATATATGATGAAAAGAATATTTTTGAATAGTTTGTTGCATAGCTTAGACTAATTTAACCGATTGAAGACTTACTTACTCTTTTTTATGGGACATTTAGACCAATGAAGTCAAACTTACTCACATATCACATACGCAAGACTGAAACTTAATACCTTTTGATTTGTAGCAAAAGCTTCTAACCAATAAACCAATATGAGCTGCATAAGTCTTACATACTCATTAATTCAAATACTTTATGTAATTAAAACTATTATGATTAATGATCATTTTAATTATAAACTTATGTTATTTAAAATTTGATATTTGAAATACAATTTTAAACCAAATTTTATAATGGATCAATATTTTTTTCTGAAAAAAAGAGAATTTTTATTTTTTTTAATACTCACGCTTATAATTAAAAAAAAGTTTGATTCCCGGAAGAAATCACCATATTAATATAATATAATATTTATATTTATATTATTTCTTATAAAGACAGAAAACGGTGGGCCCATGCTGCCTTCCATCTTCTCCTCGATTTGAAATTTGAATTGCATCCACGGTGTACGCATCGGACTGGTGACCTCTTAGGCAATTAATAACACTTAGTCCGGCTTATTATGACCCGCTCGTTTCGTCTACTATATAAGTGCAAGCCTAATTGGACGGCTAGGATCCATTCTGCCCGACATCATCAACGGCGATATTTTTTTGCCCTTTTAAAAGAGTGGTGGTTGAAGGGTCCTCGGAGCAACAGAGCCAGCCCTCCCTCGCTGCTTCCGACATTCCAATTTGATTGGTTCTGCTCATCCGCGAACAGTGACAGATAGCGATGGCGACGGCGACGGCGACGGCGACGGAGACGATAACTTACGAGGAGGTCCGCCGTAGGAAGCTGGAAGAGAACAAGAAAAAGCTGGAGGAGCTTAAGCTCGGCCACCTCACCATTGCCCTACGTGAAGCTGTTTCACCCAAGACCTCTCCAGTACAGATCTCTTCTCTCCTCAACCATATCAACATTTTATCGCTTCTCTCTTGATCTCCTTCTCGTATTTAGCTTTGTTTTGCTTTTTCTCATCTGTTCTTTCTCCTCGTATTTCGCATTTTTTTCACGTTTCTCAAATGTTCTTTCTTGCATTCTTGATTCGATTGCTTTTGAATGAAACAGGCGAAGCCGTTAAAAAGAAAGGCCCAGTCACTTCCGGGAGAAATTGTGATTCGCAGGCGCTCCAGTCGAATAGCTAATTTGCCTGAGCATAGCTATAAAGAGGTCGTTTCATCTTTTCTTTGCTTTTCTACCGAATGTCTTCTTCTTTCTACTAATGTTATTACCTCTTTGTTTTATGTTTATTTTTTTCTTAGAACAATTTTTTTTTTTTTTTGGGTTTCTAGAAACTCATTAAATGGTTTATAGCTCTAGGACGGTTCAATAATGACAATGTTAGTTTTTAAGTCTTCGGTTTTTTTTTTCCCAAAAAAAAAAAAGTCTTCGGTTTTAGCAGGAACCATGACAGACCTCGGGGACCCTGTTCAGTTTGAGTTTAACTTTAGGTAAATGCTGCGTACAATTCTAGCCCAAAAAAGACCTGTTAGAAACTTTTTTACGGCCATTTTTTGAGCAAGTTATGGTATTACTTTTAAGACTCTTAAGGTATGTACAGATATAACACCTAAACATTTATATTTATTGATGTATGTAACATCCTCATCTCCATATCACATATAAAAACAGGACTAGCATTAACTTATTTAAATTGAAATAAACCTTTTCTAGCATATATGTTGTGATGTGATTTAGACATTAAAGCGCAGCTCACTTTGGTCTGCCCGCTCCCAACCAAAAGGTTTTGGATTCGATTTTTGCTTATGTGATGTGCGTGTGAGTTTGTTATAATTGGCCTAAATGTCCCACAAAAAAAACTTTAGACATTAAAGGTTTGTTTTGCTGCAAGTAGGATTGAACTCAAATAGGATTTAATAAATCCCATGTGGGTTAAATTCTGAAATTGGTATGATAAATGTTAAAATCCATTTAAATCTAGATAAACCATTTGACTACTTATTTTAGGATTTAAATATTTATATAATTGGAACATCATATTGTATTTGTTTTGCTTATATCAACCTTAATTAGACTAATTAAATTGTACTTAATTTAATTGAATAATAACCCATATTTAAACAAATTAAATAAAAAAAACTATTGTAAATTAACTTAAGGTAATAACTTTTAATTAAATAATAGTAGTTATCAAAATTAAATAAATTTCCTAATAAACATATATAATTTTTTTTTTTTGCTTTAGTATTTATAATTTTAATTTATAATACTTTTTATCAATTCTACTTATCTTAATTAAATTATAAGTAGGCAAGATTAAGCTACTAATTACTCATTAATTAGTTGCTTATAATATTAATTAAATATAGTGAATTATATTTAATCAAATTATATCACAAATAATATTAATTTATTTAAATTAGTTTCTTTTTAGGTAATTAATGTTAATTCTTATGATTAATTTAAAATTTTAATTAATATATCTTATTTAATTCTTTTTAAATAATATATCTTATAAAATATGGAACCACTCTCTCATCCTCAAATTCTTGAAAACCTTGACGATGAAAGAAGCCAGGAAGCTGTGACAGGAGCTCGTTGGATAATAAATCGATTGGATAAATAGCGGGTCAAGAAGAGAAGTTCGTGAGACTTGATAAATAGTTAAATACATAAAATATTATGGTTTACTAAATATGATATTTAAGGCTAACAAAGGGAAATGCAATTTAAAATGGTCTTTTTGATCGTTTGGAAAAATCTTGCCTAAATCTTGTATAAATGCTGCACTGAAATGCCCCTAAGGTGTTTTTTTTTTTTTAAAGAAAATTTCATTAGATAAAAGAGGCATTACAGCACAAGCCAAAAAAGAGGCCACAAATAAGACAATTACAATGAGAAAACAGAACAGTTAGTGTCCGACCAAACAACCTGAAACAAGACAATGAAAAGGAAAAATCCCAAAGCAACTGGACTTAGACTGCCACCTGGTTGTCAGACTTGGGCCATCTAAGGATGAAACAGAGGCAATCACGTAGAGTTCAAACACATCAGGTTTACCTTTGATGGTGGTTGTTGTTAAAACACATAATTTTAATTCCAATAGTGGAGCAGTCTAATATGATGGTGGTTGTTGTAAAAACACATAATTTTAATGTGATCAAGAGCAAATATGATATATGCACAAAATAATGACCAAAGAGATAAAAGAAGACATTAATTTTATTTGCTTAAGCTAAAATAAGCATAAATTCACAGGAGATTATAGAAGATACGATCCATTGTAGAAAAGTCACCTAGAGAGAGCACCTTTTTTAAACTGAAAGTTTCCCATTCTCACTTAGAGAGCAATGCTAAATCTCTCAGATTAAGTTATATTGTTTGTTGCATTTCCTATAGTGTGCATAAGCATTGTTTTCTGAGACAGCTGTTCTGATTTTTATTGTTCTTCGTTTGTTCCCAACTCTTTAACCTCTCTATGACGACCTTCAGTGGCTTAATTTCCAGATTTTTGTTTCGTTGCTCTTTGTGACAGCATGTTTTTTTCCCAAACTTCAATTGATGATGATACCAATCTTTATAAGAAATGCTAGGTACTATATTATCTTTTTGTAGTCATCATCTTAAATTGCTATATGTTGATTTAGAAATCTTTCCAAATCTTGGAGAGCATTGACATAGAAACAATTTAGTGGCTCTTTAGTGTATTAATTAAGGGATCTGATTATTACATTAGATTGGAGATTTGATTGATGCATTGATTAGAAAAGCATTAATTGGATTTCCACTTTTATTTGTGTTTCAAATCTATAAATAAGGACCTAAGGGCTGCTGTATGTAAGAGAGCTAGTGAGAGCCAATTGTAACTTGTTTTTCTCCATATTATAGTGAAATCATTCCCTCCCCGTGGATGTTGGCGTCTTGGCTAAACTACATAAATCGTCGTGTTCTTTGGGTTGATTGTGTTTTGATCTATGATGCACCGACACGGGACACGGCGACACGGACACTACACGACACGGACACGGGACACGGCAATTTTTAAAAATTATAGGACACGGGTACGCGGTGGACACGGCATAATATTTTTTTTAATATAATATATAATATTTTTAAAAATATAGGACACGGCACGGCGTGGACAGATGGATCTTTGAAGCTTCACCTTAATTCACCCCGCCGTAGCAGAGCTCATTTTGCTAACAGAAAATCATACATATGAATACACCAAATAAAATTGATATTGAAGTGAAATCAAAATATCCCATGATAAGCAACATGAATACAACAATATACCAGTCAGCGGGGGTCCAAGGGGGCGCTGCCCCCTGGCGGGGGTTCGACCAGGTCGCGGGTGTCAAGGGCAGCGCCCCGGAACAAATTTTATTGTAAGAGTAATTTTGAAGTTCTGCTTGTTTTTAAAGTTATAAGTTGTTTGTATGGGAAGATATCGAGTGGTACCGAGAGCCTATATACCTAGCAATACCGAGCAAATACCTAGCAATATCGAGCATGTACCTAGCTGTACCGAGCATGTATCAAGCTGTTACCGGCTGTAATGAACGATAAGAGCATGTACTGTGCAATACGAGCAATATCTGAGCTATAACGAGCATATACTGAGCAATACCGAGCATGTACTAAGCAATTCGAGCATGTACTGAGCAATACGAGAGCATGTACTGAGCAATAGAGCACTGACTGGCATTACGAGCATGTCTGAGCGGTACGAGCATATACTGAGCAGTGCCGACTTGTACTTAGCGGTACCAGCATGTACCTACGATACCTCATTTAATAACCGGACCGCGTGTCCTATTTTAATTTTAATTTTTTTTTAATTGGGCACTCAAAATGCGTGTCGGACACGTGTCCATGCAGTGTCCGACGCGTGTCCGTATCCGACACGTGTCCGACACTGCATACCCTCTAAGTGCCGTGTCGGTGCATCATAGGTGAGGTGTAAATAAGAATTAGATGGATCTACGAGTGTAGCAGTGGAATGAATAAGGAAAGCTTGTTGAAAAGTGGCTAGAACCGATGGTGCAAGAAAAGCTGGCAATATGCTTTCTAAGCCAAACGGACTGTCTAGGAGCAAGCTAAGACGAAAGTTCAAGTGAGCAGGGCAAGCCGCTGTAGGGCAGATGTCGGCCCTTTTTACACTCCCCCTTAACGAAATACAGGATGATATTCATTTCCAAAATAATTTTCAAAAACTACCCCTAATAATTCTTTAGTTTGAATATCCTCAAGTTATACACTTATGATTATGAACATGGTAGTACAAATTTGACCATGGTCATACTTTCCTTTGCAACATGTCTATCAACTTCAATATAATTAATACAATCTTATAATGTGGGATTTGTGAATATTAATGAGATTGCTATCAAAATAAAACTTCATAGGGCATTTTTCATTTTAACTTTAAATCTTCCAAGAAAATTTCTTAGCCATGGCAATTCCCAAATTCTCAATGTTATAGATCCTCTCTAAGTTCGAGGTTGCCTCCTAGATATGGGCAATATCTAAAAGTTGATCTCATGCCAATGATAAAATCCATATAATATGCATCTGTGTATGTTTTAAGTCAGATCCTCACTCTTTCTAAATATAATTCATTAAATCTAGGTAGTGGGGTCAATTTTTGACACGACCAAAAACACGACCGAACCCGACCCAGAAAAATACGGGTTAGGGTCAACCCGGACCCGAAACGGGTCAGGTTCGGGTTCAACAAATCAAACCAGTTTTAAAAATCGTTGTCGGTTCAAGTTGACCCAACAACCCGGAAAATGACCCGAAATTGACAAAAAAACTCCTATTTGACCCGAAAAATGAGATTGACGATTTTGACCCAAAAAATCGAAGATTGACCCAATTTTGACCCAAAAATTAGCAATTTTAGGTCAACTTGGGTCATTGTGGTCAGGTCGGGTTGACCCGGACCCGAATGGGTCGGGTTCGGAACCTGACTGTTTTTAAAAACGGGTCGGGTTCGGTTTTGACCCGAATAGTGTCGGGTTAGGTCCGGGTTCGACCCGAACCCGACCCGCTGACCGAATTGACACCCTATTACGGGTTTCTTTCAAATATTGTAAAGTCTTATACACTGTTCTAAGTTGATGATGAGGACATCAGTGGAGATTGGCATCGGAGATCGACGGCTACGATTAGGAGCCTGCTTTTTTATTTATTTCATGTATTAGCTTATTTTTATTTCATGTTGCACGATTGTACCCTTGCTTATGTTTTATTTTGAGTTGTAGCCCTGAGGGCATTTCAGTCACTTCTTTTCTTTTCTCTTTGAGGCCTATATATATGCCTTTAGTCTTGTATTAGGATTAATGATTGATTATTAAAAAAATTTCTAATTTCTTCTTGAACTTGTGAGTTCTTGAGTGTGATGAAGTCCCAAGGTGTGGGCAAAGCAACACCCACCAGTCGTTCGGAAGGTCCCGTCTCGGTGTTCGATTTCTCCTCTCTCTTACACCGGCCACATCTTCTTTCCTAGCCACGGCCCCTTAGCACCATCCCCGCTCTAGCGACGGCCAAGATCACCCTCCTTCCAACTACCGCCGGCCAACCTCAAAGCCTCCTCCCTTCTTTAGCAGCCGGCCAATCCCTCCACCACCACCACCGCCTTCTTCCTACCCCTCCTAGCTGCCGGGCCACACCTTCCTTTTACCACTCTTGATGATTTGATTTTCAATCATCATTTAATACCTATTTAAATTAGCCTAAGTAATTTGTGAAATAAACTACTCAATTTGAATTTCAAATTCTTTCCTAATTAACTAAAGCTAAATTAGGAAAGTTCCATAATCAAGTCTAATTTAATTTTAAATTAGATTTATGTCTTTATTTCCTTTCTAAATAAAACAATGATTTAGGAAGCTTTAATTCCCCCTATATCCTACCTTCCCATGCATGTCGCCGCCCCCCCCCCCCTCCCCCCTCTCTCCTCTCTCCTCTCTCCTCTCTCCACTCTCCTCTCTCCTCTCTCCTGTGACATCCCAGATCCATAGTGAAAGGATTCGTCGACAGTCTTGATCAACCATCACTTCCTGCTCCCTTGCTCTGACCTAAAATGTTAACCACATATAAATGGAGTTCAAAAAAGCCAGCAGGTTATCAAAGCCTACAACTGAAATCAAAGCACTGGTACTGAAACATATATGCTGTAATCAATCAAATCAATAACGTCACTTATACTGATCATTGAATCGATGCAGGTACGGGAAATCAATACAGAAACAGTAATCAATGCAGTAACAGAAATCAATGTTAAACAATAGAATCCAAAATCATCAGTGATAGATCAGTGAACAGTAGAAAATCTATAAAGCTCAATAAACCAATACGTGAGTCAAATCTCTACAGTAGTCGTCTTATCTATCCCATCAGTCTATAAACATCAGTCGAGTCAATGAAGTAGAATCGTCTCACAGCATTCCAACATACTCTTGCAAATTCAGTTATTTATCACTTGCTCAATTAATCATATACAACCAGTATATCAATCACGTGCTTAGTGAATCACATGTCTTGCTCTAGTATATCACGTGCATAATTCAGTACAGTGAATCAGTAGTAGCAGCGTATTTATCAATATCAGTACAAATCTATGACGACAGAACGATTATGCCATAACAGTGAAATCGTGTAGTAACAATAATTCATACAGTAACGATAAATCTCAGTAAAACGAATCACAGTAAAAGAATCAGTACTAGTAAATCCGTCCAATTAGATACAATTAACATCACCCAATCATATCAATAGAATCAATCAGATTATTAAATAAAGAAATCAATTCGGTCAAAATATCAATCGATATGAAATCACATAAAACGATAATTCAATACATCTGTAAGGACAGTTGAAATCAATCAAAATCAATAATAAATAATTAAAATCAATCAATACAGTAAATCATATTCTATATCACGTGGTCAGTGTTATCACATGTATCGATCAGTATTCGATGTATCAATGCTATAAGATCGGTACAATGAATCAATGTATCAGTGGATCAATAGTATCGGTATCGGTATCGGTTATCGGTAGTATCAATGAATCAAGCAATATCAATATCTATTTCGTTATTTGTATTCAGGGACATGTAAGTATGAAATATCAATGAAATCGTTACAATGACAGGAAACTCATAAATCATACAGTAAAGTTATTCAGTATCAATAAATCAATTCAATATCAGTAAATCCATTCAAAATCCATAAATTAATTTCATATCAATAAATCAGTCAATATCGTAAATCAGTAAATCCATAATGTGATCCTAAGACATACTTTACACATGCATTCCAGTCAGTGTCTTATAGACAAGTACAATCACTGGCTATTAAGGCGTTTTCAAGGTTAATTTGTTAGTAATCGTTGGCTTAATAGAGTCGTCACCCTTGCCGTCGGATAAACTCCTTAGGCTCCCAAACGTTGTATCACGTGATCAATTAGAGGATAACACCATACTCTTTTAAGGAAAGTCGTGGCTCACCTCCTGACAGGTCAATCTTCAACCACGGTTCAACAGCCTTTACTCAACAAGTAAAAGACATAGCTATTCGGCGTTTTTCAATCTTGAATATCGATGTATCGTTGTATCCGTTGGCTCAAAGAGTCGTCACTCTTGCCGTTGTAGAATAATTCTTATACTCCCTTCAGTAATCACGTGATCAGTGAGGATATCGTCAACCCTTTTTAAAGGAAAGCCCGTCGGCCCCATCCTGTCAGGTCTATCAATCTCCAACCAACGGTATCAACCAATCTTTACTTGTCTTTCAGAATATATACAGTATAGATTCAATCATATATCCACATTCATATACATCTCTTATTATGCATTGCAATCATAAACACAATCTAGCTCAATTTAGAAAATCCCTAAATATCGTATAGTAGACAGAAGTCGTTATAAAATGCCAGTTTCAGAAATTACCGAAATTACCAGAAATCGTATAAAACAACGTTTCAAAACTTTACTTGTTACTGAAACATATTTTTCTGACATCCAGTAAATTCCTATTCAATAAAAAGCGCACATAAATCAAAATATCCGGTAAAAACTTTCTAGAAAATACTCAAATCGTGTAAAATCATCATTTTATAACATACCAAAGTTACGCAGTAAAGTTTCGTCAATACAAAGATATGCACGTTTTTCAGAAACGAAACACAAACTGAGCAGAAAAATATCAAACTCGAAATCTTCGAAATCAGAAATAGGATTCGGAGTCCTTGCTGTGTGAGACGACAATTCTTAAACAGCGGCGTCGGACGAAAATCGCAAGCGGCTCCAAAACCAGCTTCTTCTTTCTCTTTCCTTCTCTTTCTCTCGCCTTTTTCTCTCTTCAAAATATCTCAAATCCTCAATTTATCAAGCAGGTCGTCCAGGACGATGCCCAGATGTCCTGGGACGACCTCCTCTGGACACGAATCGTACAGACGAAATTAATTCCAATTTATTTCGTCCCTGAACGAAACTCTCGGATTCAGTTCGTCCCGACGGTTCGTCCCGTGCACCCAGACGAACCTGCATTTTTACTAAGTTTACTCCAGACAGTTTGTCCGTTACAACCATACAAGATTTTCACTTTTTCTTCAGTTCGTCCCGTACTAAGGCCAGTTCGTCCACTAACAGCACTCACAAAAGATGAATTTGAGGGGGTTTTCATCTCTCTCTCAACTCAATTAATCCCCAATTGAATTTGAAATCCAAATTTTAAATTTCAATATTCCTTTTCATTTTTTATAAATCTGAAATTAATTTCAGATTTTATTACCTTCCCTTTCCCAAATCTCTAACCATAAGTTCTAAAGGAAGCCCTACCCCTTGGGACCACCTTCCCCCTCTTCCTCTACTTGGATTTTCTTCTTTCATGAGTTATATTGTTATAGAGAGAAGAAGAAGACAATCTCCTTCCCAGCTCTCTTACTAGTGCATGGCCGATCTCCTTGATGGCCACGATCGTTAGGGATCCATACAGTGGTTATTCTTTGTTGTTTAGACAAGAAGCATATGAATAAATTTGTGTTTGGAGTTGGTCATATAGCCTATAGCTCTGAATCAATGAGAAATAGGCATCTCTAATACTTTAAAGCATGTGACGATGGGATAATATTTGAGATACTAAAGAATAAGTACTTGACATAGGAGCTTTCAGTGATTCCAAAAAGTTTTTTTAACTTTTTATATTTCTTCTTTGTAAAGCAAATAGACAATTTCTTGGTGTTACATCATCCAACATGTCCTAGTGTGTCCATTTTTTTATGATTTAACATGAAGCTTTCCTTTTTATGTGGAGCCTCTTTTGCAAAATTTACACAATAGAGAACTCTATAACTAGGGTCGTCTTCTTGATATCGATAGCCCTTGACACTAAAGTCAACCCTCCATGGATTTGTAATCATGATTCCCCTTCTCCTTCTTCAGTTTGGTAATGGAATAATCTATTTAGAATAGCAAATCCTCATTGTAGAGAATTTGTACCATTAAGCAACAAACTCAACATTTCAAAAGCTAGAATCATAAGCTCAACTTTTTTTAACAAATCTTGTAAAAAAACCACATCTTTGTTGTATTTCATTTCGAGCAATGATAAGATTCATCTCAGGTAACAGGCATTGTAATAGATTAGAATATTCTATGATGAATCGTTCTCTTGCTTTAAGGATGAGATATTGGTCTTGATTTCATATTTGTGCAACATTATAGACTATAAAATAAATTTTATTTTACCATATCTATATTTTCTTTGCTGAAAGAAGGAGCTGATATAAACTTATCTTAGAAATCATAGAGTTCCATAAATATTCATGCCAAACATTTCAACAACAACAACATCAAGCCTTTATCCTACTATGTGGGACCGCGACATGAATCCTTTTTCTCCTTTGAGTCTATTAAGAGTCAAATTCTCATTAAAATCTCATAAACAAGGTCATTTCTAATAGTTTTTAACCAGTCTTTTTAAGTCTACCTCTACCATTTTATACATAAGCAAAATTAATATATCTACTCTCCTAACTGGGTCATTGAAAGGCGACAACCCGCATTTTATGTGACCAACCATCTAAGGCGACTCTCTAATATTATCTACCACTGAGCTACTCCAAACCATATATGCCATGTGATGAAGTGGATTGGATGATTTGCTTTTTTGCTTCACTAACTTTAAAAGGGATTATGAATTTCTCTTATTTTATAACCACGATCACTATTTAAACCCTTCCATGAGTTTGTAAAAGGGTTGAAAAAAAAACTTTTAAAGTTTTTAGTATCTACTTTCCAATTATGACAACCCTGCCTAAATTGCTTTCTTTTTGCTTCTCAATAGGAATTGTTGCATTCATCCACTAGCATGACTTTAAAATAAATGAGTCCTGGATTTATGATATGATCTATCAATCTGATCCTCCACGATTGACATAACTTCTCTTATTTTATAACCACTATTACCTTATTTATCCTCTAAAAGTTCATAAAGGGAATTGAAAAAAACCTTTTAAAGTTTTATTGCCTATCCTTTCTATTTTGACTAAGGGCTTGGTGGCTTGCCTTTTGCTTCTTTACAGGCAACCTCTACATTATCCTCAAACACTAATTTCCAAAATAAATCAGTTCTGGATTTTCAAAGTGATCTACCAAATAAAGCCTCAATGATTGATATGGTTCTCTTATTTTTTGACCAGATTTACCTAAATATTCCCTTCTACAAAAGCGCATAAGGTTACTAGCCGAGCTATAGTGGAGATACTGGTTCAATGCCCCCACTAGCCCAGCTGATCCTGACTTGAATGGGCTCATATTAAGGCGGAGTGAAGCTATTTAAGTGTAGCTTCACCAACAGTGTTGAGAATATAAGGTGGAGGTGATCAGTGTTAGGTTTGATGAAAGATATCAAGGAGAGATGAGTTCCATTGCCTTTAATTTTGTAAGCAATATTAAGCTTAAGACTTTCTTCCTCTCAACAACAAAGTGCAGCGCAGGCGGCAGCGACATTAGTGCATGGTAGGAGAATGTCACATTCAATACTCAGTAGGAATCCAAGATAAATTGAGTAATTATTTTAAATACCTTAATATGAGAAAAAAATTGAGGATCATAAAATTCATCCTTACTAAATTTCCTCAAAATATCCTCACCTAATCCTTTTTCTAAAATTTATAAAAGTGTATTTTATAAATAAATAAGTAAATGGCATTTTAAGAAAATGAGGATAAATTAAATTTATGAAAGATTTTTAAACTTCTAATTGATAGTATTGATAATAAATGAGTATATAATGAATTTAAAATATAAAACAGAGTAATTGCACTTATTTAATCAGTATATATTCATTTTATATATAAAGGATCTGAATTTTTTTTTTTTAAATTGTCAATTTTGCTTCAACTAAGTAAAATTTTTTACCCCCATGCATAAGGTGATTGCACAAAAGCTTTTAAGGTTCTACTACATCTGTTTCTACTTGTGATGAAGTGGCTTGAACGACTAGCTATATGCTTCTCTACATGCAAACATTGCATTCATCCTAGCAATGATGTCCAAATGAATTGAGTTCTTGGTTTGAGTTCCAAGTTGTCATGAGTCTTATGTATATGTGTTGTTTGTGATTATTTTGTATAGTTTCATGGTTCAATACTATGACATATAAATGCCTTCAATTTAGTTTACAGCAAAGCATCTTATATTAGTTTTTTATACTGTAAATCCTAAATTTAACTTTCATCCTCCGCTTCATTTTATTTATTAATTATAAATGATGATACTTTTCAAATTCTGCATTTATAGGAATTATTTTGAGCTGCGTTGTTACTTCAGGGATAGTTTTAAATGATGTTTAAAAGATGGAGAACATATGCATGGTGCACTGCTTTAAATGGATGTAGACATTTACATTACTTCAGTTTTATACTTTTATCACATAAATTTGATCAATACCAAGCTGTTTTGCTACTGCTATTCAGCCTATACATTATTGTTAAACTTCCCCTTTTTCAGTTTGTAACTATTTTTTTTATCTCTATCCTGTTGTTTCCCCTATGATTTTATAATAGAATGATTATAATGGGAAAAAAAAAACACCATTGAAAAGACGATTACCTTTCGAAGGTTTTCAATGCCAGCTGCAATAAACCCATAAACGTCTCACGGTGAGTCTCATCTAAAGGAAATTTCTAATAATTGTATAATTTTCATAAGTTTTCCTCTTCATCTCCCATGCAAAGCACAGGGCATTTTATCATGAAAACATGTAAGGTTGCTAGATTCTCTAGATATCAGACAAATCAGAAAAGGGAATTTTAGCGCCGCAAGTTCAGGCATACAAAAATTACACCCAAATCACATAATCAGGAGAGGAATCAATCTCAAAGCAGGGCATGAATTACCGGGTACGCATCGAGCGCGCAAGGAGCAAGAGCCAGACGAAGGCACTGTATGGCGGCATCCCGATCCCTTTCAGTCCCCTCCTCAACAGCTCGATAAATTTCTAAAAGACAATCGAAAACAACATTAAAGTCAATCCTCCGCCGCGAAGATATTAATCCCCGTGCAAAAGAGGGTTTACCTGGCTTCTGAAGCCGGAGAGGGATCGGTGGTCATCTAGCACCACCGGCACGTGCTCCCGCAGTAAATAATAGCGCTATCGACGTCGCCCGCCTCGATGCTTCTGCGGATCTGACGGATGAGAAGGCGATTACTGATACGAGGAAGAAGAGAGAGGGAGGGGGGAGACAGGGCGGACGATGTCTTCGATTAAGTGCTCGGATTTGGCGAAACTTATAACAAGGGAATCCAAAGCCTCCCAATTCACCAGCGTCGATTCCATCCCTCAGGCTCCACGAATGCGAAAAAGATGACGAAAGGGGCATTGAGAAGGAAGAAGGCAAAATGCGGTTTTCCCTTCCTTTTTTTTTTTTGGGTGGAATACAAGGCTGGTTTGGGACAGGGTGCGTGTATGTTTGGCCACCGCCATTGCCGCCAAACTCTACTCACCGCGCCTGCAGCCTGCCGTCCATCTCCTGGTGGGTCCCTACCAACACTCTTATAGCCTCAATGGCTGTCATCATCATTTTACTTTTATTACATTTATTTTTCTTCAAACAAAAAAAAATCGCCCTATATTTCATTTACGCATTATTTTTTTATTTTGTATTTTTTAGCAAAGCAAAATAAAAATGATCCTTTCTAGTTATGCATTAATCTATAAATTTCTTAATTAAATAATTTTAGATTTATATAACATTTAATATTTATATTATATCAAAATATTTATTTATAAATAACTTAATATTAATAATATTTTTATATAATTTAGATATTAAAATATTAAAAGTTAAATATAACATAATATATAAGAATTCAATAATGTAAGTCTTCCTAAATCGTATTTGGGGATGTCATGTTGACAAATTTGAGACAAAATTTGTAAACTCTAGCAAACGCCCTATATTAAGTCATTTGATTATAAATTATTTATTCAATATTTAAATATTTAATGACCTCATAGGTGAATGAATTTGGGCTCATTGGATTCATTGCATCAAGACATTTGATTTGGCTAAATATGCAAGATTTAAAGACTACTTAAACTTTTAATTAATATCCTATAGTTTTCAACATACTTCATGTGCCTGATTTGGGCTCTTTTCAATCTTATATGAACCACCTTTAGTGTCATTAGGTTCTTCTTGTCGAGATATTCAATTTGACTATAAGCTTGTCAAATCATAATTCAAAATTTAATATGATTTAACTGTTATTTCAAAAGTTTCAAGATAAATAATGTTGAGTTCATACTGATCAAGTGTATTTTTCAAAGCTTTTCAATCATATTTCTTAGCTTTTTTAATTGACTTTTGTGATGAATTATGAAATAAATTAGTAGCAAATGAGTGTTTGGGATGCTTGATCTTCAGCTAAATGGGGTCCTGAGTTGACCAGCATTTATGCAACCTTTATTGCTAGATATCAAGGTGTAGGTTATGGAAAAATTATTCCGTCAGGTTACCTGACGTAGAGATACATCAGGTAGTTATAATACGTCGCCACGTGCACTTACTATTTACCGCGCGGCCCGACGACCCGACCCGGAGCAGACCGGGAGTTAGCGTAGCTCGGTATTGCTAGGTATTTATCTTTGCTCGACAAAAACGAAATACTATTATGTGAAGACCAATACCGAGCAATACCGCAATACGTGTTCTTTTAGGTATTACATCGGTATTGGTCTTTACAGAACGATATTTATCTTTATTGTCAAGCAATACGAGTAATACCTTGCAATACCGAGCAAATACCGAGCAATATGCGAACATAGTAATCCCGGATTAAGTCCGAGTCGGGTCGTCGGGCCGCGCGGTAAAGAATAAGTGACGTGGCGACGTATTATAGGCTCTGATGTATCTCTACGTCAGGTAACCTGACAGAATAGAGTAAGTGCATGTTGCGACGTATTATAGGCTACCTGATGTATATATACATCAGGTAACCTGACGGAATAATTTTTCGTAGGTTAGGGACTAAAAGAAGAAAGTAAAACTCATTAGAATTTCTGATTTTGTCATCATAAATTATGAGATTCGAAATTTATTTAGTTAGTAAAACATCAACCCAACCTAATAAAGCTTTCATTTGCAACCCAAAATGCATCTTCTAAGGAAGTCTATTAGACTATTAAATATCCTTCTAAAGACTTGATCTTATTTGCTTGAGAGTTTGATATATGATCATTTAAAAAATAAATAATGTAAATAGATGAGCTCTATATAATACGACCTAATCCTATGTGATAGACATTATTGCATAAAAATGTACTTGGGTCTAAAGTAGAAGCCATGAACTTTATGTTTTTAATCATTGCCGTCTGATTCTTTCATTTGAGACTGTATTGACAAAGTTCATACAAGTAAAATATACGCATTTAATCATTTATATAACTTTTGTAGTCTAGTAGAAGTTACATAAATGTAAACAAAGTATAGAATGAGTAGGAAAAAAACAAATAGATTATCTCTCTCTCTTTATATATATTATTATATATACACAATCTCTATGCTAAGTGGCTTACATTGCATTCAATGCATTGTATATCATAGTATATGTAGAAGAATTTACTCTATATTCTATTAATGCAAGTAATTATAAGCTAATACAAGGCATGTATGTCATATCATATGATTAAGATAAAACTAATACACAAGGTCATTAGAATTAATTTTGTCTTAAATTCAATTAAACTAAAGTTATTTCATCAGTGGTGGAGCCAGAAATTTTTTTAGGGGGGGGGGGGGGACAACTTCAACCTTGCTCCACATACACATGTGTATATATAGTTGTTGAGCAAGATTGAAAAGATTAATAACTGCTTAAAATTATAGTTTGACATATGCTAGGTAGTGTAAAAGGTAAATTTATTGTTAATTTTTTGGTTGATTTCTAATTGGATAAGTACATTTCTAAATCCTTGATAATTTCCTTTCGATTCAATGCTGGTATGAATTTTAGAATATTATTTTAGTAGTTAATTTCTTTAATATATATATTTTTTAGGAGTCTATTCAATTTTACTCATCCAACAAATCCTTAAAAAACAAATATAAACTGTAACTCATCCCCATTATGATGCGGCGTATTGACACTTTATTAATTTTTGTTTATTATATCGTTAATATTGCAAGAGAAAAGTGCAATAAAGCTTGAGAATTGTTGGATGAGTAAAATTGGCTTGAGATGCAATTGACTGTAAAAGTTTTAGTTAATGCTTGCCCATATCTTGAAGATTTTGTTTTTGAAGGTTCTCATTTTGCTTACAGCTTCCCGGGGGGGGGCACCCCTCTCTGCCACTGTCTTCCATCTCATTTATTGAATTTTTGAAAAAAATGTTCTTGAAGATAAATTTTTTATACTTTTTAAATTGATTTTGAAATATTATGTAAGCATACCTAATTTAGGAATATATTCATTTAATTTAAAAAAAAGTTATTATTTTTGAAAGCTATTCTCACATATGTCCTAAGTCATTAAATTTTTTTAAAAATTTTTTAAGGTCACATACTCAAGATTATTTATATCTTTACAACAATAATATGAGATCAGGTTGATTATCATCATATAAATAACAATCTATGATTATGATATTTAACATATTTTAATCATAGTCTAGCTATGTTTAAATAACTAATGATGCAATATGAGGGTCATGATTACATGAATTTAGGTTCATTAACCACTCAATCAAATTCAAAATGTCTAGAAAAGATCTAAACACTTGAAAGTTGATTTTGATATCCATGAGTGATCTCAACACATATAGTTCAGGGTCGGTCTAAAAATTGCTTAAGCAAATCTCTATGGATGTCTCATGTGTTTGGCCAATAGGTGTTCATATAGGTTCAAGAAAGTTAATTTTGTATGAGATTTCTCAAGACTAGCATTAATGATATCCCCATGGACACCCCTAACCACGAGTAATGGAATTATGAACACATGTAGGATAATTTGTTAACTTAACCCACTTAGGAGATCGTTAGCAGCCTCTGAGCCATAAGAGTTAAGCTTATGCTCCCTCGATCCCGGCACACTCATAATGACTTCTCAACCAACATTTTAACAGCTGCAGACATGCTTATGCTTAGCCACAACCTTTTTGATCTTCTAATAGAACCCTTTCCAATTGATTTAACTGCCTCACTCTCCATGCCTGACATCCTTCTTAATATATGATGAAAAGATATTTTTGAATAGTTTGTTTGACTAGCTTAGACTTAATTTAACCGAATGAAGACTTACTTACTCTTTTTTATGGGACATTTAGACCAATGAAGTCAAACTTACATCACATATCACATACGCAAGACTGAAACTTAATACCTTTTGATTTGTAGCAAAAGCTTCTAACCAATAAACCAATATGAGCTGCATAAGTCTTACATACTCATTTTATTCAAATACTTTATGTAATTAAATATTATGATTAATGATCATTTTAATTATAAACTTATGTTATTTAAAATTGATATTTGAAATACAATTTTAAACCAAATTTATAATGGATCAATATTTTTTTTGAAAAAAAGAGAATTTTTATTTTTTTTAATACTCACGCTTATAATTAAAAAAAAGTTTGATTCCGGAAGAAATCACCTTATTAATATAATATAATATTTATATTTATATTATTCTTATAAAGACAGAAACGGTGGCCCATGCTGCTTCCATCTTCTCCTCGATTTGAAATTTGAATTGCATCCACGGTGTACGCATCGGACTGGTGACCTCTTGGCAATTAATAACACTTTGTCCGGCTTATTATGACCCGCTCGTTTCGTCAAATATTTAGTGCAAGCCTAATTGGACGGCTAGGATCCTTCTGCCCGACATCATCAAGGCGATATTTTTTTGCCCTTTTAAAGAGTGGTGGTTGAAGGGTCCTCGGAGCAACAGAGCCAGCCCTCCCTCGGCTCTCGACATTCCAATTTGATTGGTTCTGCTCATCCGGAACAGTGACAGATAGCGATGGCGACGGCGACGGCGACGGCGACGGAGACGATAACTTACGAGGAGGTCCGCCGTAGGAAGCTGGAAGAGAACAAGAAAAAGCTGGAGGAGCTTAAGCTCGGCCACCTCCCATTGCCCTACGTGAAGCTGTTTCACCCAAGACCTCTCCAGTACAGATCTCTTCTCTCCTCACCATATCAACATTTTATCGCTTCTCTCTTGATCTCCTTCTGTATTTAGCTTTGTTTTGCTTTCTCATCTGTTCTTTCTCCTCGTATTTCGCATTTTTTTCGTTTCTCAAATGTTCTTTCTTGCATTCTTGATTCGATTGCTTTTGAATGAAACAGGCGAAGCCGTTAAAAAGAAAAGGCCCAGTCACTTCCGGGAGAAATTGTGATTCGCAGGCGCTCCAGTCGAATAGCTAATTTGCCTGAGCATAGCTATAAGAGGTCGTTTCATCTTTTCTTTGCTTTTCTACCGAATGTCTTCTTCTTTCTACTAATGTTATTACCTCTTTGTTTTAGTTTATTTTTTTCTTAGAACAATTTTTTTTTTTTTTTTTGGTTTCTAGAAACTCATTAAATGGTTTATAGCTCTGGACGTTCAATAATGACAATGTTAGTTTTTAAGTCTTCGGTTTTTTTTTTCCCAAAAAAAAAAAAGTCTTCGGTTTTAGCAGGAACCAGACAGACTCGGGGACCTGTTCATATAATGTTGCTTAAATAAAGCTGGGGAAAGGTCCTTACCTCATTTGCCACAGGAGAAGACTGATCATCTTTATCAAAGATCAATGCCAAAAGAACATGCTTGAACTCTTCATATGCTTCCTTAAGAACATATGAAAGATGTTTAAGCATAAATAGGAAGAAACTAAAATAATGTTTAAACATAAGAAGTTAGAAATACAAAGCAAGCTTTCCAAACATGCTACATTTAGTAAACATGAATAGTGGTTATCCCAAGTATCAAGCCTTGTGAATCCTCGTTCAATGCATTGCTCCAAACATTAGTTTCTGCTAAGAGTTATGAATCAATTATACCACAAAATCAGAGAAACTATATAATACTTACTTCCCTACCTCTAGGAAAGATCAGCGTTACGCAAAATATTGTTATTCCAGGGAAAATTATGCCAAGAGGCTAGGAGAAATTATCAAATAAAATGATTGAGTTATGATGTAGGAGACTGATTTAGAATAAAATGATTGAGATAATGCCCATTGTTAAGTGAAAATAATGTAGTGTTTTATTGTGTTAAATTCTCATAAATATGTTTGTTTTTAGTTGATGTTGTATAGTAATGGCTCAGGAAATAGAGAAAAATTCACACAAGTATTGAACTAGCACCGCTTCTTCGAAACCATCAGCGTCACAACGTCATTAATGCCCCGACATCATTTCAAGACATTGCAGCGTCGAAGCCTCGAGAAAAAATATTATTTAATTCAGCACCCTGACGGAACAAAGGTTAGCGTCCAGCGCTTCACAACACCAAAAATCAACATTGCAGAGTCGGAGTCTCCGGAAAATTGCACAATAATTCAATGTCGGAGCACCGACCTCGGAAGCGTCGCAGCGCCAAATGATGTGAGCGTCGCAGCACCCAACTTTTGCAACATCATGCCGGATCAGCAAACAGTCGCACCGTGTAGCGGAGAACCTTTAGCAGTGTCAAGACGCTAGTTCATATTGTAACGCCGCGACACCACATTGTCGAGCGCCAAGGCGCCTGAGCCATTTTGTAATAAGTATAAATAGTCTTTCTATTTTTTTGTGTGAGAGTGATGGAGTTCTAAATAGTTTTCATAGAAGAGAGATAAGAGGAGAGTAAAGTACCTACTTTAGAGTGGTTGGCTAACATTGTAGCGAGCAAGCAAGCATTTGGAGAGAAAATGAGTGTGGAGAGTGAAGTTGTAAGGAGAGATTCACTTTAGGAAGGGTGGTATGAGTGTTAAGAAAATTCACAATTAATTTAGGAGAGTCTACATATGAAAGCTTAGGAAATTTCACTGTCATTAGTCCAAAACACTTTATCTATTGGTATTTTTATTTTTCTTTTGCAATTCTCATTCTAAATAGAATACAACCCTAATTTTATTGTGTAGGATAATTTTTGTAACTTGAAGTAGACAATAATAGAACAATTATGTGAAGCTTAACACTTCCTCGTAGGATCGACATTTTCTCATAACACTTTTATTATTTGATTGACACGTGCACTTGCATTTTTGTGGGAATTTATATTTGACAAAGCATAAGCATAGACCAATGCAAACAACTCGCATCTTCCCATGCCCATCACCTAACAGGCTAGAGGAAATGATAGATATATGCCATAAAGCAAATTCTAAAAACTGCAAAAATTCTAACATGAAGCGCAGAAAAAATATGCCTAATAAAATTTTTTTTTAAAAAAAAGTAACAGCCAAAAAGTAAAGGGGAAATTAACCTTCGGACCATAGTTAGCAGTAAATTTAAAATAGCTTGAAGCAGTTGCTCCAAGAATTTATCTAATACAACCATGCTTTCATGTGCTCCTTGCTAAATCATTTAATTCACTTTCATAATTAAGAAACTCCAGCCAAAAAAAATCTATAATTTTGTTGCTTTATCTAATTAGAATTAGAAACATTGTTGAGTATTTCATTCCAACATTTGTGCAAAATTTATATAATCCTAGGAAACCTTCTAATAGAAAATACACAAAATCAAGAACTGAAAAATAGCTACAAAACTAAATACAAAAGGACAGCTGACAGCCCACATGGATTGGTGAGGTGTAAATAAGAATTACATGGATCTACGATGTAGCAGTGGAATGAATAAGGAAAAGCTTGATGAAAAGCTGGCTAGAACCAGCTGGTGTAGAAAAGCTGGCAACAGGCTTTCTAAATCAAGAACCCTAAACTAACTCAATTTAAAATTCAAATTTGAATTTCAAATTCTTTCCTAAATTAACTAAAGCTAAATTAGGAAAGTTCCTATAATCAAGTCTAATTTAATTTTAAATTAGATTTAATGTCTTTATTTCCTTCCTAAATTAAAACAATGATTTAGGAAGCTTTAAATTTCCTCTCAATCTCCTCTCTTCCCCATGCATGTCCCCCCCCCCCCCTCCTCCTCCCTCCACTCAATTAATCCCCAGTTGAATTTGAAATCCAAATTTCAAATTTCAATATTCCTTTTCCTATTTTACTAAATCTGAAATTAATTTCATATTTTAATTACCTTTACCTTTCCCAAATCCTAGCCCTAACTTCTAAAGTAAGCCCATCTCCCCTTGGCCGACCCCCTCTTCCTCTTCTTGGATTTTCTTCTTTCATGAGTTATAGAGAAGAAGAAGAAGACAAACTTCCCTTCCCGACTCTCTTACTAGTGCATGGCCGATCCTGAAGTAGATCACGGCTTCTCCAACGATTCTCAAGGACATATAGATATTCTTCAATCGCCGTTCTTCGACCCCTACTGGGAGATAGAAGACACCGTCGACGATTATGTCGACCGTATCCTATTCCACTTAGTCAAGAGTATCGATGAGCAACTACCTTCCGGACAGTGGCAAATCGTCGGACATCCACTCGCACCTCCTCCGACGATGACCTTTCCATGGATCAAGGCATTTGACATCTTATCTAGTTTGGTGGCATAGTTCGGATTGTTGAAATCCTCTTTCCGCTTAGACCTTTCAAAGAGCGAGAGTGAGGGAATCTCAAGATAACTTATCTAGATGTTATGTGGTGGATTTAAAATTTACAACAATTAAGTTTATGTTTATGTTTGACTTTATTTTAAGCTCTAGTGATTCTATTGTGTAGCCGATTGTTATACCAAAATTGATATCCTTAAATTCTCTAAATCCCATTTGGTGAAACATTAGTTTATTGTTACTTTGCTTAATTCAAGTTTTTCTTTATAAATTTCTCACGCAATTCCTACTTTGTTTCACATCAGATGTATTTCTTTAGGATTGTATATGAATTGAATCACAATACTAACATCATAGCCGATGTCAGGTCTAGCATGTAATAAGTAGATAAATCTTCTAAAAGTTTTTTATAGAAGTTTTATTTTTATATTGTATCCTTCTAAATCATCATGAACTTTATGACTGAATTTCATAGAAGTATGGACGGCCTTGCATCCCAATGTATCCATGTCTTTTAACAAATTTGTTATGTATTTTTGTTGTGATATAAAAATTCCATAGATGGTATGCTACCTCTATACCAAGAATATGAATTAAATTAGCTAATTCTTTTACTTCAAATTCTTTGAGCAATCTTTTTTTTTTAAGTTCTCCATTGTACTTTAATGATAATATCATTAATATAACCTAGTTGTGATGAGAAGTCTGTGTTTTACAAATCATATATGATCTTATTAACTTTTTTCATTGTTGCATCCATAATCATCCCCGAGTTTATGATTGATTTTAATGGGAGTCTCAACAAGCTTGGATCCCAACTTACGCGTGTCTTTTAATAAGATTGCTACGTGTTTTTGTTATCATATAAAAATTTCATGCTACCTCAACAACAAGAAAATAAATTAGATTACTTTATCATTATATTACCTAATTCTTTAAGCAATCTTTTTTAAGTTCACCATTCATTCCAAATCACTTGTACGTTCATAATAATATCATTAATATAAACTAGTCATATTGAGACTCCACCTGAAGTTATGTATTTCACAAATAATATACGGTCGTATTGACTTTGATTAAATCCCTTGTTGAGCATTACCTTAGCATACCATCTGAATCAAACCCTTGGAAATTGCTTCAACCTATATAATATATTTTTTAGCTTACATACCGAAAAGAAATCTTGATATGGCCTTAATAACTACTTCCTCCTCCGTCTCACAATTTAAGAAGGCATTATTGAAATGGAACTGCTCTATGATTCAGTCCATATTAGTTGCTAGTAAAAAAAGAACTAAAAAAATCTTCATCTTAAAAACCCAAAGCAAATGTATCAATATAATCAAACTCCTATATTTCAGTGTAGCTTTTGGCAACCAATCTAGATTTACACATGTCAGTGTAGCTTTTGGCAACCAATCTAGCTTTACACATGTCTAGTGAATTGTCTGATTTGTACTACATAGTAAATGCCTATTTATAATTCATTGTATTTTTCTTTTAGGTCATGATTGTTCCATGAGTTTTACATTGTTTATTGACTAACCTAACACAACCCTCCACTTTTCTCATTTAGGGCTTGAGATTCGACAAAGGAAGTCTTTATAAGACTAGAGATCGAGAGTTGATGAAAAGCTCAAATTATGGAGGTTAACAGTCTAAAGGGTTTTGTTTGAGATTTTGAGTATATCCAAAATCGAATACATGAGGTGCAATTTTAGAAATAATAAATCTAGTGATGGGACTGTGACATTGGTTGATCAAGTCATTAAAAAGGAGTGCACATTTTAGATATCTTATATCTATTGTTCAAAACGATGGTGAAATAGATGGGGATATTATTAGTAGAATTCAAGTTGTATGGTTGAAGTGGAGTAATGCATATGGCCTATCATGAGATAGAAAAGTGCCTCTCAAACTAAAGGAAAAAAAATTATATAAGATGGTGGTGAGACCTGCAATGCTCTATGGCACAGAATATTGGTCGTTAAAAGAGAAGCATAAAATTAAGATAAATGCTGCAGAGATGACGATGCTCAGATGGATTAGTGGATTGACACTTAGACACAGAATATGAAACGAGTATATATATATATATACATATATATATATATAAATGAAAAGGTTGGAGTAGCTCTAGTGGCAGATAAGATTAGAGAGAGCCGCCTTAGATTATTTGGTCACATAAAACATCAAACTTCCAATGACTCTGCAAAAGCTTATGTGTTAGATCCGACCTAATGTTAAGAAAGGAAGAAGTAGAAATAAAAAGCTTGGTTTGAAAGTATTAAAAACGTAATTTTTTTAAATGAGAATTAGACTCTGAATATGACACAATGGCCAAAAAGGATTCACGCAACCGACCCCACAGTGGAATAAAGGGGTGTTTTTTTTTTCTTTTAAGTAACCCACCAGATCCTTTCCTTTAAAGAATTTTCATTTCTTTCTTCATAACATTATTCCACTTTTCATTATTTAATGCCTAAGACTCTTTCTTAGAGATAGAAATAGCATGCAAGCTAGTAAGCAATATTAGTTGAAGAAAAAAATTGTATGAAAAATACAAATATAAAGGAAGTTAGTGAAAGTTATTACAGCTTTTCTACTAAGATTCCATTGTCTTGTAGCTTCAATACTTCCCTCATTGAATTTAATGACAAGGATTGATTGAATTGATTGGACGTGTAGAGTAAGAGGTTGATGCATTTCTTCTTGAGCAAACCTACAGTAGCTAAGTACAAATGCAATTCAAGTACAGGCACAATTTGGGTAGGAGTAGCTAACTCAAGGATGGCATCGTTTGCTGATATAAGTAGCAATAAAGGGCAATGCAAACGGGGAAAAAATATTCTTTATCATTTTTTAATTATATTCACGAGAAAAAGTAATGAAATAGTGTTTTTTTATTGAAATTCTTATCAATGGACAAATACACCTTTCTAAGTTGGGGTGATAACATTCGTACCATTTTGTAAAGGAAAATAACTAATGAAAAAACATTTAAATAATAATAAGTTTTCCACTATTTTGAAAATGTGTATGAACTAAGGCAATACTACCAAATCTTTTTGAGAACAGAGGTATTTAAGATATTGAAGTGAGGAAAGAATATGATTAAAGTTTTGGGCCCAAGAACCCTCATAGGTAACCAGTTTATGATGTGAGCGGCCATTAAAACAGCTTCACCCTAATAAAGTTGTGGAACTTTTTTTTTGAAAAAACAGTATACTTCTGGCAGCAAGTAGATAGTCGTTCTTTCATTCAATCACTACATTTTATTACAGTTTATGCACAAAAAAAGACTCATGTATTATTCCTTTCATGTGTATGCATATTTAAAGTATGAGAAGAAAGAGTGGTTTAAATAATATATAATATTATCATATCTTCCTCTTTTTATTTCAACACCAAATTGATTTTTTATCATGCTAAAATAAATGAAAAGATTGTACTTACATCATCTTTGGCTTTTAATAGAAAGATCGAGGACATATATATGACAATCAATGATAAAACGCACAAACTACCAAGCCCCATATATTAGCTGTAGCAGATAATCCCCATATGTAATTATAAATGAGAGAAAATGAAATAGGACGCATTTTAAAATTGGCACATTTGTCTTTAGCTAGCTTATAAACATCACAATGAAACTTTTTAATATTGATTACTATAAATAATTTAAAAAAAAAATCTAATTTTAAAAAAACTATAGGCTGGCTGACCAAGATGTAATTGTTGAAGCCAAATTTTCTTCTTTATCAATTTTAGGGATTCTAAAAAAGGATATAATATAGAAGCTTGTATAGAGATTGCTTGAGTAGTAGATTCCTTAAGTTGATAGACATCATTCTTTTCTTTAGCAAGTTCAATCATCCTCCTCGTGTTTGGATCTTGAAAAATGAAATATAAAGAATAAAAGATAACTCTCCACTTAAAATTTTTAGGCAACTTTAAATAGACAACAAGTTGATAAATAATTTAGGTACATCAAAGATATTTTTTTATGAGGAATTTTTTATAAGAATGTCTTCTTGATTGGCCACGATCGTTAGGGATCCATACAGTGGTTATTCTTTGTTGTTTAGACAAGAAGCATATGAATAAATTTGTGTTAGGAGTTGGTCATATAGCCTATAGCTCTGAATCAATGAGAAATAGGCATCTCTAATACTTTAAAAGCATGAGACGATGGGATAATATTTGAGAATACTATAGAATAAGTACCTGACATAAGAGCTTTTCAATGATTCCAAAAAGTTTTTTAACTTTTTCTATTTCTTCTTTGTAAAACTAAATAGAAAATTTCTTGGTGTTACATCGTCCAACATGTCCTTGTGATGTCCATTTTTTTAATGATTTAACATGAAGCTTTCCTTTCTATGTGGAGCCTTTTTTGCAACATTTACACAATAGAGAAACTCTATAACTAGCATTTGCGTTCTTGATCGATAGCCTTTGACACTAAAGTCAAACCCTCCATGGATTTGTAATCATGATTCCCCTTCTGCCTTCTTCAGTTTGGATAATGGCAATAATCTCCTTTAGAGAGAGCAAATCCTCATTGTAGAGAATTTGTACCATTAAGCAACAAAGTCAACATTTCAAAAGCTAGAAATCATAAGCTCAAACTTTTTTAACAAATCTTGTAAAAAAACCAACATCTTTGTTGTATTTCATTTTGACGCATTGATAATGATTCATCTCTGGCAACAGGCATTATAATAGATTAGAATATTCTATGATGAATTGTTCTCCTTGCTTTAAGGATGAGATATTGGTCTTGATTTCACATATTTGTGCAACATTATAGACTATAAAATTAATTTAATTTACTATATACTATATTTTCTTTGCTGAAAGAAGGAAAATGCATATATCACTTATCTTAGAAATCAAAGAGTTCCATAAATATTCATGCCAAACATTACAACAACAACAACAACAACATCAAGCCTTTATCCTACCATGTGGGACCGCTACATCAATCCTTTTTTCTCCATTGTGTCCTATTAAGAGTCAAATTCTCATTAAAATCTCATTAAAAATGTCATTTCTAATAGTTTTTAACCAAGTCTTTTTAAGTCTACCTCTAGATTTCTTAACATAGGCAAAATTTAATACATCTACTCTCCTAACTGGGTCATTGGAAGACCGACAACCCGACATTTTATGTGACCAAACCTTCTAAGGTGACTCTCTCTAATATTATCTACCACTAGAGCTACTCCAAACCATATATGCTCATTTCCATTGTGATGAAGTGGATTGGATGATTTGCTTATTTTGCTTCACTAACTTTAAAAGGAATTATGATTTCTCTTATCTTATAACCACGATCCACTATTTAAACCCTTCCATGAAGTTTGTAAAAGGGATTGAAAAAAAGCTTTTAAGGTTTTTAGTACCTCTGCTTTCCAATTATGACAACCCTGCCTAAATTGCTTTCTTTTTTGCTTCTCAATAAGAATTATTGCATTCATCCACCAGCAATGACTTTTAAAATAAATGAGCCATGGATTTATGATAGTGATCTATCAATCTGATCCTCCACGATTGACATAACTTCTCTTATTTTATAACCACTATTACCTTATAATCCCTTCTAAAAGTTCATAAAGGGAATTGAAAAAAAAAACTTTTAAAGTTTTTATTGCCTATACTTTCTAATTTTGACTAAGCGGCTTGGATGGCTTGCCTTTTGCTTCTTTACAGGCAACCTCTACAGTCATCCTCAAACACTAATTTCCAAAATAAATCAGTTCTGGATTTTCAAAGTGATCTACCAATCTAAACCTCAATGATTGATATGAGTTCTCTTATTTTATGACCAGATTTACTCATTTACCTCAATATTCCCTTCTACAAAAGCACATAAGGTTACTAGCAGAGCTATAGTGGAGATACTTGGTGCCTATGCCCCCACTAGCCCAGTGATCCTGACTTGAATAGGCTCATATTATAGGGCGGAGTGAAGCTATCTAAGTGTAGCTTCACAAACAGTGTTGAAAATATAACGGTTGAGGTGATCAGTGTTAGATTTGATGAAAGATATCAAGAGAGAGATGAGTTCCATCGCCTTTAATTTTGTAAGCAATATTAAGCTTAAGACTTTCTTCCTCTCAAACAACAAAGTGCAGGCGGCAACCATCATTAGTGCATGGTAGGAGAATGTCACATTCTATACTCAGAAGGAATCCAAGATAGTATGATTAACTTTTAAATACCTTAATATGAAAAAAATATGAGGATCATAAAATTCATCCTAACTAAATTTCAATCAAAATATCCTCACCTAATCCTTTTTCTAAAATTTATAAAATGTGTATTTTATAAATAAATAAGTAAATGGTATTTTAAGAAAATGAGGATAAATTTAAATTTATGAAAGATTTTTAAACTTCTAATTTGATAGTATTGATAATGAAATGAGTATATAATGAATTTAAATTATAAAAACAGAGTAATTGCACTTATTTAATCAGTATATATTCATTTTATATATAAAGGATCTGAATTTTTTTTTAATTGTCAATTTATGCTTCAACTCTCTGTTTAAAATTGCGCAATTTGACCAAAAAACGCCTCGAGGCTTACGCAATTCCTCACCTGGCAGAGGCGTACGCCTCACCTGGTCTGAGGCGCGCCTCAGAGGCGCAATTGCGCAATTCTGAGTGAGGCGTGCGCCTCACAGAAATGGCCACGTGCAGCACAAATGGCCAGCTTTATCCGTCCAGGCCAGTCAATTGTCGGCCCATCAGATCTCTCATAGAGCAGTCGGTTTAAACTTCCATGGTAGAGCCTCTCATAGACCAACATTTTTTGATCAGAACCCTCACGTGCATGGAAACCAAGCAACTTACAAAGTTGGGGATGCTGTAACGATGCTATGGTGTTCACCGCATTGCTAAAATCTTTCAAATTCTGCTAATATCAAGTATTCACAATTAGACATTACAATAAATAAAGTATCTAGGAATTGAAGTTAAATTAAACACCAATGTAAAAGCAGAATCGAGGTCATTGTTATGAAAACATAAAGAAATGCATGCAACATTGACATACAGTAGAAAATGAAAATTGTAAAGAAGAATGCTAATACAAAAATGTTAAGGGCATTATTAAGAAAGCATACATAAATGCAAACAACGTAGATAGCTCATGAATACTCCACCGCTGTTTCAACTTTGGGAGTTTTGTTAAACTAATATTTTGTGATTTTGTACTTTGGGACATAATTTTATTGCATCTATTTTCTTACTTTCCACTATTTTCAGATATCATTTAGATGTTTTTATTGTAAGATAGAATATTGCTATTATTTATCTGCTAAAAACCTTAATTTCTCATTTACGCAATTCTATGTCCGTGAGGCTTACGCCTCAGACCGCCTCGAGGCTTACACCTCGCCTCACGGACGAAAACCGCCTCGAGGCTTAATTACGCAATTTTAAACCTTGCTTCAACTAAGTAAAATTTTTGACCCCGCCCATGCATAAGGTGATTGCAGAAAAGCTTTTAAGGTTCTGCTATCTCTGTTTTCTACTTGTGATGAAGTGGCTTGAACGACTAGCTATATGCTTCTCTACATGCAAACATTGCATTCATCCTCCAGCAATGATGTCCAAAATGAATTGAGTTCTTGGTTTGAGTTCCAAGATTGTCATGAATCTTATGTATTGATGTTGTTTGTGATTATTTTGTATAGTTTCATGGTTCAATACTATGACATATAAACTATGTTGCACCGATACGGATACGGTACACAGATACGACACGATACGGATACGGGACATGTCAATTCTTAAAAATACAGGATACAGATACGGCGCGGATACGGCATTATAATATATAAATCATACATAAAAATTAAGAAAGTAATCAAAGCGTAATATTTGCAATGACAAAAAAAAAATTGAAAGCAACATCATTTGTAGCATTGTATCTTATAATATCAAAAGAAAGGTAAGCATTAAATATTTAAATATCTAGTACAACAACATAAACATAAACATAAATTATTCAGCACATGAAGTTTCAACCATTCAATAGAAGGAATGATAGGATTAGCTTCTTCAGTGTTCGTTCAGCACATGAAGTTTTATTATCCTACAAAAGATCGACACAAATAAAACCACATGAATTTGAAACATGAAAATTTTTAAATAAAAGTGTAGATATGTCGCAGATATGCCGGGGGTCCAAGGGGGCGCTTCCCCTTGAAGGGGTCCAAGGGGGCGCTGCCCCCTGGCAGGGATCAAGGGGCAGCGCCCCTGCGGGGGTTTCCGGGGCAGCGCCCCCGAAACAAATTTTTATTGTAAGAGTTGTTCTAAAGATTTCCCTAGCTTCTCGGTGCCACTTGGTACCATTCAGTACCCCTCCGTACCGAGCGGTACCGAGCATTGATACTAAGCAATGATACCGAGCGTTGCAAAGAGGTATTGAGCGGTACCGAGTTAATGTACCGAGTGGTACCGGAACACCGAGTTCTGGTACCGAGCGGCAGTACCGAGTTCTGGTACCGAGCGATACCGAGTTCTGGTACCGAGCGGTACCGAGTTCTGGTACCGAGCGGTACCGAGTTCTGGTACCGAGCAATACCTAGTACCGAGCGATACCGAGTTCCGGAACTGAGCAGTACCGAGTACCGAGCGGTACCGAGCCTACGATGAAGAAAACGAAGAAAAGGACACGAGTATCTGATACGTGTGTCCAGTCAAATTTAAATAATATTTTAATTGGACACGGCAAAGCTGTATCCGACACGTATTCGTGCTGTATCGGAGGCGTATCCGTATTCGACACGTGTCTGATACAGCATGCCTCGTAAATAGAAGTATCTGTGCTACGTAGCATATAAATGCCTTTCAATTTACTTTACAACAAAGCATCTTAGACTTACATTAGTTTTTTAGTTTTTTATACTGTAAAGTTCCTAAATTTAACATTTCACCCCTCCACTTCATTTTATTTATTAATTATGAATGATGATACTTTTCAAAATTCTGTATTTATTGGAATTATTTTGAGCTGATTGTTACTTCAGGAGATAGTTATAAATGCTGTTTAAAAGATAGAGAACAACATGCACAGGTGCACTGCTTTAAATGGATGTTGACATTTACATTACTTCAGTTTTATACTTGTGTCACATGACTCACATGAAATTTAACAACTACCAAGCTGTTTTGCTACTGCTATTCAGCCTATACATGTATGTTAAACTTCCCCTTTTTCAGTTAGTAACTTTTTTTACCTCAACTCCTGTTGTTTCCACCTATGATTTTATAAATAGAATGATTATAATAGGAAAAAAACACCATTGAATAGACGATTACCTTTCGAAGGTTTTCAATGTCAGCTGCAATAAACCCACAAACGTCTCAACGGTGAGTCTCATCTAAATGAAATTTCTAATAATTGTTTAATTTTCGAATAGTTTTCCTCTTCATCTCCCATGCAAAGCACAGGGCATTTTATTATGAAAACATGTAAGGTTGCTAGATACTTCTAGATATCAGACATATCAGAAAAGGGAATTTTAGCGCCGCAAGCATTCAAGCATACAAAAATTACACCCCAAATCACATAATCAAGGAGAGGAATCAATCTCAAAGCAGGGCATGAATTACCGGGTACGCATCGAGCGCGCAAGGAGCAAGAGCCAGACGAAGGCACTGTATGGCCGCATCCCGATCCCTTTCAGTCCCCCTCCTCAACAGCTCGATAAATTTCTAAAAAGACAAATCGAAAACAACATTAAAGTCAATCCTCCGCCTCCGAAGATATAATCCCCGTGCAAAAGAGGGTTTACCTGCTTCTGAAGCCGGAAGAGGATCCGGTGGTCATCTAGCACCACCGGCACGTGCTCCCGCAGTAAATAAATAGCGCTATCGACGTCGCCCGCCTCGATGCTTCTGCGGATCTGACGGATGAGAAGGCGATACTGATACGAGGAAGAAGAGGAAGGAGAGGAGGGGGGAGACAGGGCGGACGAGTCTTCGATTAAGTGCTCGGATTTGGCGAAACTTATAACAAGGGAATCCAAAGCCTCCCAATTCACCAGCGTCGATTCCATCCCTCAGGCTCCACGAATGCGAAAAAGATGACGAAAGGGGGCATTGAGAAGGAAGAAGGCAAAATGCGGTTTTCCCTTCCTTTTTTTTTTTTTGGGTGGAATTGGGTGGAATACAAAGGCTGGTTTGGGACAGGGTTGCGTGTATGGGAACGGAACGAAATAGGGACGGGACAACAACGTATGCTCGTACTTATTTGTGTTGCATCTCCTGCGTGCAAGCTGCGACTTGAACCTATCTTGACAGAAATCTTGTGTGTAAAAAAAAAATCTTATCACATACTAATATTCAAATTATATTATATTTAAAATATATCTGTTTTTTTTTTTTTTTTTTTTTTGAGATATTTGATTTGTTAGAAAAAGAAATACACTTTTAAAAAAAATTAGGTGCTTGTTTTTCATTTTTTTTCACTCCATAGTTTATTTTTAATGAATGGTAAACTCATCTAGTTTTAGACGAATTTATTTTTCAGCATAAGACAACTAAGTTTTAGTCATCGGCTGTCACAAACCTCCCACCACCCACAGCCACCCTCATCAGCCACCTCGTTAGCCACTTGTTGGCCACCACCATTGCCGCCAAACTCTACTCACCGCGCCTGCAGCCTGCCGTCCATCTCCTGGTGGGTCCCCTACCAACACCTCTTATAGCCGTCGATGGCTGTCATCATCATTTTACTTTATATTACATTTATTTTTCTTCAAACAAAAAAAAATCGCCCTATATTTCATTTACGCATTATTTTTTTATTTTGTATTTTTTAGCAAAGCAAAATAAACAAATGATCCTTTCTAGTTATGCATATAACTCTATAAATTTCTTAATTAAATAATTTTAGATTTATATAACATTTAATATTTATATTATATCAAAATATTTATTTATAAATAACTTAATATTAATAATATTTTTATATAATTTAGATATTAAAATATTAAAAGTTAAATATAAGACATAAATATATAAGAATTCAATAATGTAAGTCTTCCTAAATTAGTATTTGGGGATGTCATGTTGACAAATTTGAGCAAAATTTGTAAACTCTAGCAAACGCCCTATATTAAGTCATTTGATTATAAATTATTTATTCAATATTTAAATATTTTAATGACCTCATAGGTGAATGATTTTGGGCTCATTGGATTCATTGCATCAAGACATTTGATTTGGCTAATTATGCAAGATTTAAAGACTACTTAAACTTTTAATTAATATCCTATAGTTTTCAACATACTTCATGTGCCTGATTTGGGCTCTTTTCAACTCTTATTGAACCACCTTTAGAGTCATTAGGTTCTTCTTATCGAGACATTCAATTTGACTATAAGCTTGTCAAAATCATAATTCAAAATTTAATATGATTTAACTGTTAATTTCAAAAGTTTCCAATATAAAAATAATGTTGAGGTTCATACTGATCAAGTGTATTTTTCAAAAGCTTTTCAATCATATTTCTTAGCTTTTATAATTGACTTTTGTGATGAATTATGAAATAAATTAGTAGCAAATGATGTTTGGGATGCTTGATCTTCAGCTAAATGGGGTCCTGAGTTGACCAAGCATTTATGCAACCACTTTATGCTAGATAATCAAGGTGTAGGTTAGGAAAAATTATTCCGTCAGGTTACCTGACGTAGAGATACATCAGGTAGCTTATAATACGTCGCCACGTGCACTTACTATTTACCGCGCGGCCCGACGACCCGACCCGGAGCAGACCCGGGAGTTAGCGTAGCTCGGTATTGCTAGGTATTTATCCATTTTGCTCGACAAAAACGAAAAATACTATTATGTGAAGACCAATACAGAGCAATACCAGCAATACCGTGTTCTTTTAGGTATTACTCGGTATTGGTCTTTACAGAACGATATTTATCTTTATTGTCAAGCAATACCGAGTAATACCTAGCAATACCGAGCAAATACCGAGCAATATGCGAACAACATAGTAATCCCGGATTCGGTCCAAGTCGGGTCGTCGGGCTGTGCGGTAAAGAATAAGTGCACGTGGCTACGTATTATAGGCTACCTGATGTATCTCTACGTTAGGTAACCTGACGGAATAGAGTAAGTGCACGTTGCGACGTATTATAGGCTACCTGATGTATCTCTACGTCAGGTAACTTGACGGAATAATTTTTCGTAGGTTAGGGACTCAAAAGAAGAAAGGTAAAACTCATTAGAATTTCATGATTTTGTCATCATAAATTATGAGACTCTAAATTTATTTAGTTAGTAAAACAGTCAACCCAACCTAATATAAAAGCTTTTCATTTGCAACCCTAAAATGCATCTTCTAAGGAAGTCTATTAGACTATTAAATATCCTTCTAAAGACTTGATCTTAGTTGCTTGAGAGTTTGATAATATGATCATTTCAAATAAAATAGATAATGTAAATAGATGAGCTCTATATAAGTACGACCTAATCCTATGTGATAGACATTATTGCATAAAAATGTACTTGAGTTTAAAGTAGAAGCCATGAACTTTATGTTTTTAATCATTGCCGTCTTGATTCTTTCATTTGAGACTGTATTGACAAAGTTCATACAAGTAAAATATACTCATTTAATCATTTATATAACTTTCGTAGTCTAGTAGAAAGTACATAAATGTAAACAAAAGTATAGAATGAGTAGTAAAAAAACAAATAGACTATCTCTCTCTTTTATATATATATATAACACAATCTCTATGCTAAGTGGCTTACATTGCATTCAAATGCATTGTATATCATAGTATTTACTATATTTCTATTATAATGCACATAATTATAAGCTAATACAAGGCATGTATGTCATATCATATGATTAAGATAAAACTAATACACAAGGTCATTAGAATTAATTTTGTCTTAAATATTCAATTAAACTAAAGTCATTTCATCAGTGGCGGAGCTAGAATTTTTTTTTTTGGGGGGGGGACAACTTCAACCTTTGCTTCCACATACACATGTGTATATATAGTTGCTGAGCAAGATTGAAAAGATTAATAGCGGCTTAAAATTACAGTTTTATATATGCTAGGTGATAGTAAAAGATAAATATATTGTTAACTTTTTGGTTGATTTCTGATTGTATAAGTACATTTCTAATCCTTGATAATTTCCTTTCGATTCAATGCCTAGTATGAATTTTAGAATCTTGTTTTAATAGTTAATTTCTTTAACGTAATTTTTTTTAGAGTCTATTCAATTTTACTCAACCAACAAATCCTTAAAAAACAAATATAAACTATAACTCATCCCCATTATGATGCGGCGTATTGACAATTATATTAATTTTTGTTTATTATATCGTAATATATTGCAAGAGAAAAGTGCAATATAAGCTTGAGAATTGTTGGATGAGTGAAATTGGCTTGAGATGCAATTGACTGTAAAAGTTTTAGTTAATGCTTGCCCATATCTTGAAGATTTTGGTTTTGAAGGTTCTCATTTTGCTTATAGCTTTCGAGGGGCACCCCTCTCTGCCACTGTCTTCCATCTCAATTTATTGAATTTTTGAAAAAATGTACTTGAAGATAAATTTTATTTATACTTTTTAAAATTGATTTTGAAAATATTATGTAAGTATACCTAATTTAGAAATATATCATTTAATTTAAAAAAGTTATTATTTTTGAAAAGCTATTCTCACATATGTCCTAAGGCGTTTAAATTTTTTAAAAAAATTATTAAGGTCACATACTCAAGATTATTTATATCTATACAACAATAATATGAGATCTCATTATGGCAGTTGATTATCATCATATAACTAACAATCTATGATTATGATATTTAACATATTATAATCATAAGTCTAGCTATGTTTAAATAACTAATGATGCAAATGCAAACAAATCAATATGAAGGTCATGATTACATGAATTTAGGTTCATTAACCACTCAATCAAATTCAAACCCATATGTCTAGAAAGGATCTAAACACTTGAAAGATGATTTTGATATCCATGAGTGATCTCAACACATATAGTTCAAGGGTCTAAAAATTTCTTAAGCAAATCTCTATGGATGCCTCATGTGTTTGGCCAATAGGTATTTCATATAGGTTCAAGAAAAGTTAGTTTTGTATGAGATTTCTCAATGACATAGTATTAATGATCTCCCCATGGACACCCCAAACCACGAGTAAATGGAATATTCTCGCCAACTCATGTAGGATAATAATGTTGTAACTTAACCTACTTAGGAGATCGTTAGCAACTCTTGAGTCAAAAGAGTTAAGCTTATGTTCCCCCGATCCCCGAGCACCTTATAATGACCTTCTCAACCAACATTTTAACAACGGAAGACATAGCTTATGCTTAGCCCACAACCTTTTTGATCTTCTAATAGAACCCTTTCCAATTGATTTAACCTTCCTCACTCTCCATGCCTGGCATCCTTCTTAAATATATGGTGAAAAGAGTATTTTTGAATAGTTTGTTGCATAGCTTAGACTAATTCAACCGATTGAAGACTTACTTACTCTTTTTTAGGGGACATTTAGACCAATGAAGTCAAACTTACTCACATATCATATACGCAAGACTGAAACTTAATACCTTTTGGTTTGTAGCAAAAGCTTCTAACCAATAAACCAATATGAGTTGCATAAGTCTTACATACTCATTAATTCAAATAATTTATGTAATTAAAACTATTATGATTAATGATCATTTTAATTATAAACTTATGTTATTTAAAATTTGATATTTGAAATACAATTTTAAACCAAATTTTATAATGGATCAATATTTTTTTCTGAAAAAAAGAGAATTTTTATTTTTTTTAATACTCACGCTTATAATTAAAAAAAGTTTGATTCCCGGAAGAAATATTCATATTAATATAAAATATAATATTTATATTTATATTATTTCTTATAAAGACAGAAAACGGTGGGCCCATGCTGCCTTCCATCTTCTCCTCGATTTGAAATTTGAATTGCATCCACGGTGTACGCATCGGACTGGTGACCTCTTAGGCAATTAATAACACTTAGTCCGGCTTATTATGACCCGCTCGTTTCGTCTACTATATAAGTGCAAGCCTAATTGGACGGCTAGGATCCATTCTGCCCGACATCATCAACGGCGATATTTTTTTGCCCTTTTAAAAGAGTGGTGGTTGAAGGGTCCTCGGAGCAACAGAGCCAGCCCTCCATCGCTGCTTCCGACATTCCAATTTGATTGGTTCTGCTCATCCGCGAACAGTGACAGATAGCGATGGCGACGGCGACGGAGACGATAACTTACGAGGAGGTCCGCCGTAGGAAGCTGGAAGAGAACAAGAAAAAGCTGGAGGAGCTTAAGCTCGGCCACCTCACCATTGCCCTACGTGAAGCTGTTTCACCCAAGACCTCTCCAGTGCAGATCTCTTCTCCCCTGAACCATATCAACTTTTTATTGCTTCTCTCTTGATCTCCTTCTCGTATTTGACTCTGTTTTGCTTTTTCTCATCTGTTCTTTCTCCTCGTATTTTGCATTTTTTCACGTTTCTCAAATGTTCTTTCTTGCATTTTTGATTCGATTGCTTTTGAATGAAACAGGCGAAGCCGTTAAAAAGAAAGGCCCAGTCGCTTCCGGGAGAAATTGTGATTCGCAGGCGCTCCAGTCGAATAGCTAATTTGCCTGAGCATAGCTATAAAGAGGTCGTTTCATATTTTCTTTGCTTTTCTACCGAACGTCTTCTTCTTTCTCCTAATGTTATTACCTCTTTGTTTTATGTTTATTTTTTTCTTAGAACAAATTTTTTTTTTTTGGTTTCTAGAAACTCATTAAATGGTTCATAGCTCTAGGACGCTTCAATAATGACAATGTTAGTTTTGAAGTCTTCGGTTTTAGCAGGAACCATGACAGACCTCGGGGACCATGTTCAGTTTGAGTTTAACTTTAGGTAAATGTTGTGTACAATTCTAGCCCAAAAAAGACCTGCTAGAAACTTTTTCCGGCCATTTTTTGAGCAAGTTATGGTATTACTTTTAAGACTCTTAGGGGCTGTTTGGTATCGGATTTACAGTGGGATTTAAGTCGGATTTATGCTAAATCCAGCCAAACGGTTTTTGTGTGCTCGTTAAATCCCGGGATTCCGTAAATCCCGGATTTAGGGATTTACGGCTTAAATCCCGGATTTACTAAATCCCTCTGTTCGGCGGATTTAACGGGATTTAGCCGAAGAAGCGCGCGAAAGGGAGAAAGTTACCTTCACAGCCAGCGAGGTCCCGTTCTTGCTTCCGATCAAAATGTCGAAATTTCCGATCCGACAGGAAGGGAAAGACGTCGAAGGAGCGAAGTTGAACAGTCACGAAGGAAACGAAGAAGCGACGCATGCAATCTCGACACCTCCTGGGAAGCAACGAAGCCTAACAGCAACGACCAAAAGAGAAGATGAAAGGCAAACCTAAACGCCTCTAAGTTATTATTGATTAACTTAATTAATATATTTTAAAATATTAATAAATATGTAAAATAATTAAATAATTAATTGTATAATTAGTGCATAAATTTATTATCTAGTTTAACTTAATTGTACAATTAATAATTAAATATTAATAGAATTAGCTTAATTAATATAACTTAATATGTATGTATTATTAAATATTTAATTAATAGTGTAAATAATAATTAATGAATAATTTGTACTTAATATGTTATTAAATTTATAACACATTAATTTTTATTTTTAATTATAAATTTAGTTTTTAATTTATAATTATATTCTTCACATTTAAATCCCTAACTGCCATAAATCCTGAAATATATTACCAAACAGTTTCTATGGATTTAATAAGATTTAACATTTGACATACCAAACAGTTTTCAGGATTTAACACATTTCGGATTTACTAAATCCGGATTTATAGGATTTACTAAATCCCACTAAAGTTAAATCCCACTTGTTGCCAAACAGCCCCTTAAGGTATGTACAGATATAACACCTAAACATTTATATTTATTGATGTATGTAACATCCTCATCTCCATATCACATATAAAAACAGGACTAGCATTAACTTATTTAAATTGAAATAAACATTTTCTTTTTTATTTGGGGAAATGTTCGGGCATAGCCCGTTTTATTGAAAATTAAAAGCAAATACAATGTCCAACAAAAAGGAAAACAAAAAGATCAAAAATACAGAGGAATAACCAACATTCTATAATAGCTACAGAATGTGGAAAACTAAAATGAAAAACAAGAACAGAAACTAATAAAAGAGCATAAATTTGAAAGAGCTGCACATTCCGTGCCACAGTCAAGCAGGGAAAATCACGTCCTGCCCCAAAAACTCTCATAGTTGCACGAAGTTAGGATATAACTAGTAATCAGCAATAGAGAAGCCGTCATCACCATGAACCAGAGAAGGAGAGGAAATTAAAGCAAAATCTTCCATCAGGCCAAATAGATCAGCCCATGACAGTTACCAAAATATGAAAGTGAGAAAAATTCTTCGCCACATCAACCGCAAACAAGGGAAACAGCAAGAAGAGCTAGAGTGTCCGAAAGATATTCCTCACATAAGATGAGCATCAGCAGCATTCCAAAAAGAACCTCGCAAAAACAGAGAAAAATCCAAGATTAATAAAGAATTTCTGGAAAAATATTTTGAAGAATCTCAAAATTTTTCCAGGATTTAACTTTCAATTTAATACTCTTTCTAATAGTGAAAACCAAGGTTAAAGGTGAGACCCAATGGTCATTGAATCTTCTCTTATTCCTCTCCATCCAGATGAAATAGACAGCTGCAGAGATAACCAAGTAGCAAAAATTCTTCACATTATTAGAAAAACCTTGATGTAAATCAAAATGCTCCAGGATTTGAATCAAGGTTGGCCTCATCAGAAAATTTCCCATCAGAGGAAATAAACTTTTAATCACCCAAAAAGAATAGTCACACTCAAAGAACAAATGATTATGACATTCTTGATCTTTATTGCAACAGCTGCAGGTAATAGAGGTAAAAATATTTCTTTTAAGCAAAATGTCAGCCATTTTCATCTTCCCCATAATAGCCATCCAGGTGTAAACAGAGAAACGAAGAGGATTCTTATTATACCAAATATATTTATGCCAAGAAATCTCAGGAATGTCACTGTAGAAATTCTCTAAGAATTTGCTATTAGTCGGTTTAGTCAAGCCATCCCAGTCCAAAGACGGTTGCTTGCCAATATCAATTTTAAGAATTTCCTCTTTAACGATTCTAGGAATGTCATTAGAAAGCCTCCAATTCAGGTCCTGAATAAAGTTCTTGACCGGCACAAAAATATCACATTTAGGGTTAATAAGTTCAGCAATAGCCATGCCATTACACCAGGGGTCCCAGTAAAAGGAAAAACTGCTATTCGTGGTAATGTGGAGATTTAATTTGCTTTTAATCTTCCTAGCCACAGAGCAAATCAACTTCCAGAATTTAGAGGCCCCAGCAGCAGGAGGCTTCCAAGGGGAATCGTAATTACCCCTATACCAAACAGCGAGAGCATTATTTCTAGCAAGCATTCTCCAAATTCGAGAACAAGTAAAACTGTGATATAATGCATTAATAGAAGGCAGACCCAATCCACCTGCTTTCTTTGGGCTGCAAACCGTGGTCCAAGCAATCAGGTGCATTTTTTTGTAATTAGAATTGCCATGAAATAAAAATCTTGAGCAAATTCTGTCTATGAATTTACACACACTTTTGGGTATAATAGCCCCCCTAATCCAATAAGCTAATGTGTTGGCAATAGAAAATTTCAAAAATTGGATTCTCCCGGCCATGGATAGAAATTTAACTTTCCAGCCATCTAACAAACCAGAAATCTTATCTAACAGGGGCTGGAAAAACGAAGCTGAGAGCCTTTTAATAGAAATAGGAATTCCCAGATAAGTAAAACTATCAGCCGAGTTAGAAATGCCTAGAATAGAACAAATTTCCATAGTGTTACCAGCACGAGGGGAAAAAATAATAGTACTTTTGTTAGAATTAAAACAAAGGGCCGATGCCTTCGCAAAATCCTCCATGATAAGCTTTAATTTCTTGGCATTTTGAATGGAATTTTTTCCAAAAACAAGAACATCATCAGCATAAAGTAAATGATTAAACTCCTGGCCATTGGAAGAATAGCCCTTGAAATTATAATTTTGCTTATCCATCAATCTATTGGAAAAGTTATCCATAACAATGCAAAAAAGAAGAGGAGAAAGCGGGCAACCCTGTCTAAGACCAGAAGAGGAATTAAAAAAACCTTCAAGCGAGCCGTTAACACAGATAGAAAAGTAAACATTATAAATGCATCCTTTAATCCAACAATGAATTTATCAGAAAAACCTTTGTTCTTAAGACAGTTGATGATGAAATCTCTAGAAATTGAGTCAAACGCTCTATGAATATCAAGCTTGGCACAGAAATAGTTATTAGAATTGTTGAAGTCTCTAAGAATTTCAGACGCAAGGATGACATTATCAGAGGCGCATCTATCCTGAATAAAGCCCCCTTGACTATCATGAATAATGTAAGGTAGAACTTTTTTCAGCCTATTAGCCAAGAGCTTAGCAACCACCTTATAGAAAACATTGCAGAGAGAAATGGGTCTGTAATCAGAAATAGAATTGGCATGAGAATGCTTAGGGATTAAAGTAATAGCTGTGGCTTTAGCCCCTTTAGTCATCTGACTAGTAGAAAAGAAATTTTTAACAGCTTTGCAAACTTTTAGTCCAATTAAGTCCCAATTTTCTTTGTAAAATTCAGCCGTGAAGCCATCAGGTCCGGGGGAAGAACCATTAGAGAAAGAAAAAACAACCGATTTAATGTCCTCATCAGAGAAAGGACTGTCCAAAAAACCAGCACAATCCGGATGCAGAGTATTCCCCACATAAGTATCACTAATGTTAGCATTAGGGGGAGCAGGAGTGTTGAACAGACTATTAAAATGATTAATAAGGGCTCTAGCAATTTCTTGGTGATTAGAGCATTCTCCATCCGGAGTGGATAACACTTTTAAAGTGTTAATATTCTTCCTAGATCTTATTTTAGCATATAGGAACCCAAGATCCTCTTCCCCGTGAGTAAGCCATTTAATCTTAGCTCTCTGAAGATTCCAAGAAGCCCAATAAGTTTGATAATTCGAGAGTCGATCATTAGTATCTTTAAGCAAGGAACTAATAGCATAATCCAACGGATTATTATTAATTTCATTAAGCAGATTCCTTTGCTTAGTCTTAAGGTCCTCAATGCCCTTCATAATAAAGTTAGAGGAATTCCAGTTTTTCCTTTTAATCATCCTCTTAAGAGATTGAAGGCTCGAGTAAAACGAAGCAATGGGGCTAGAGGCCGGATTACTTTGAAAAGCATCCAGAACTAATTCTCTAAAACCATCCATTTTCGACCAAAAGTTTTTGAATAGGAATCTGGAGGGCTTAAATTGGATGGAATCAGTGTGAGTGATCAGCGGAGAATGATCAGAAGACTGAGGGGCATCCACGATATAATAGGAATTAGGAAAATTATCCAACCAGTCAGTGTTAACCAAAACTCTATCTAATTTACAGTGGATAGGGTTATCTTTGTGTTGATTAAACCAGGTGTAAAAAAGACCAACCGAGGAAAGGTCAAAAAGACCACTATCGAAAATGGTCTTGTTAAGATCACCCATCCTGCTGTGAGGCAAAGGAACCCCACCAATTTTTTCATTTTCATAACGGCAACAGTTAAAATCACCCATCAAAATCCAGGGCTTAGACATATTAAGAGAAATGTCATTAATACTAGTCCAGAGAGATTTTCTATCCTTTGGAGAGTTTGCAGCATAGATCACAGAAATATAGAAATCAGAATGAAGACCTAAATCAATATTCCCATGAATTATTTGATCAGTAATAATAGTCGGGTTAAAAGAAACTTGAGAAGAGTCCCATTTAACCCAGATCCTTCCCGGAGAAGCAAGATTAAAATTGTTACAAGAACCTTCATTCTCATAAAGTTTATGAGAATTAATAAACCAAGTATCCTCAAGCATTGAGTACTGAACTTTAGCCTCAAGAATACAAAAAAACTTTAACTTGTGTTTAGAAATCAAATTCCTACAAGCAAAAATTTTTCCCGGGTTGTTAAACCCTCTAACGTTCCAGCAGGCGAACTGAGTAGAAATCATCTAGATTTGGAAGATGAAGGTTTTGCCTTTTGGGCATTTTTTGCTTTTGAAGATTTTTGATTTGTTGTCTGAGGAGGAGGTATGTTAATATTGGGAGACTTTTGAGCAGGGGATTTGTTATTGGATGGATCCGTATCCTCATGGTATTTCCCATGCTGTATTGATGAGATCTCCTCTAATTCACCTTCCTGAATAAAGTTCAGAGGATCTTCCTCAACAAGCAGGTTAAACTTATTAGTTATCTTGATGCCCTTTCCATTGTTAACCGTAAAAGAGGAGTTTGGTTCAGAAGAGGATAATTCCTCAGTAGGAAAATTGAGATTAGGAATATTGGAGTCTTTTCCCTTCAAACCATTGTCGCAGACCGGCACAACAGGAACAATTCGTTCCTCCTGGTTAGTAGGTATACCGGAATCAACAGGAGGAGCAACATGAGACGATGTAGCAATCTCAGAATTAGGGGCAATAACCGGGTTAGGATTAGAGGGCTCAGATGAAGGAGTTGGAAGTAGCGGGGGTAACTTAGATTTAGATCTGTAGATGAGACGATGTTGTCTACTAATACTTCTTCCTCTTTGTTTAGGAAGGGTACTAGGGCCCGAAGGTTGATTAGGAGTGGGGTTAGTAGGACACAGATTAGAAGGGTGAATTAGGGAACCACATGACTCACAAGGAGTAGGTTTCCAGTCATAAACAACTTTTAAAACAGATTCTTCCCCTTCAATCACAATCGGGATTTCTTCGGGAAGTTTGGAGTCTTTAGAAATTTGAACACAGATTCTAGCGTAACTAAGACGAGTTCGCTTAGCGGTAAGATCATCAACCGTTAGAGGTATACCAACATAACTAGCAATTTTGGAAATTCCCGAAGGCGTCCAAAGAGCTAAAGGAAGATCAAGAACTTTGATCCAGATAGGCACCGAAGCAGATTCATCTCTTTTTGGTTTAAATTTCGGAGACCATTGTTGAAGGACAAATGGTTTTCCAAGAAGGAACCAGGGTCCTCCGGACCAGACAAAGTTGTAATCATCAAGATTATTGAATTTAAGAAGACAAAAACCTTCAGGAAGCGAGATAAGAGACATAGATCCTTTTAATTTCCAAAGCTTTCTCATGGAAGCAAGAAGCCTTTCATAATACGGTCTTTGACCGATAGAATATCCCACAAGAGTAAGGTTCCAGAAAGATATACCTTCCGAGAGATCATCCGTAGAGAAAGACAGTTTTTGTTCCGGAGGAACAAAAGTCATAGGAAAAACCTCGGATCTGGGTTCAGGAGCAGTAAAATTGTTTGTCCATGGAACCGGAAGCGTCGCCGATTGCTGGCCAAACTCCGTAGCTTTCGAAAGCGGAGGAAAATCTTCCCTGGATCCAGCCATCAGAGTTGTCAGGAAGGGGGAGAAACCCCCTCGACGGAGAAAACCCTAAATTTCTCAGAGAGAGCGCCGCTTTCTCAAACCCTAGGATTCACCAGAGAATTCTTACCTGACGGTTGGTTTATCATTGCTGCTCCCCTAATTCTCAAACCCGTTGGATAATGCTATTAATTCCATATATGTTGTGATGTGATTTAGACATTAAAGCGCAGCTCACTTTGGTCTGCCCGCTCCCAACCAAAAGGTTTTGGATTCGATTTTTGCTTATGTGATGTGTGAGTTTGTCTTAATTGGCCTAAATGTCCCACAAAAAAACTTTAGACATTAAAGGTTTGTTTTGCTGCAAGTAGGATTTAATAAATCCCATGTGGGTTAAATTCTGAAATTAGTATGATAAATGTTAAATCCATTTAAATCTAGATAAACCATTTGACTACTTATTTTAGGATTTAAATATTTATATAATTGGAACATCATATTGTATTTGTTTTGCTTATATCAACCTTAATTAAACTAATTAAATTGTACTTAATTTAATTGAATAATAACCCATATTTAAACAAATTAAATAAAAAAAAAACTATTGTAAATTAACTTAAGGTAATAACTTTTAATTAAATAATAGTAGTTATCAAAATTAAATTAATTTCCTAATCAACATATATAAATATCTTTTCTTTTTTGCTTTAGTATTTATAATTTTAATTTATAATACTTTTTATCAATTCTACTTGTCTTAATTAAATTATAATTAGGCAAGATTAAGCTACTAATTACTCATTAATTAGTTGCTTATAATATTAATTAAATATAGTCAATTATATTTAATCAAATTATATCACAAATAATATTAATTTATTTAAATTAGTTTCTTTTTAGGTGATTATTGTTAATTCTTATGATTAATTTAAAATTTTAATTAATATATCTTATTTAATTCTTTTTAAATAATATATCTTATAAAATATGGAACCCCTCTCTCATCCTCAAATTCTTGAAAACCTTGACGATGAAAGAAGCCAGGAAGTTATGACAGGAGCTCGTTGGATAATACATCGATTGGATAAATAGCGGGTCAAGTAGAGAAGTTCATGAGACTTGATAAATACATAAAATATTAAGGTTTACTTAATATGAGATTTAAGGCTAACAAAGGAGAAATGCAATTTAAAATGGTCTTTTTGACCGTTTGGAAAAATCTTGCCTAAATCTTGTATAAATGCTGCACTGAAATGCCCCTAAGGTGTTTTTTTTAAAAAAAAGAAAATTTCATTAGATAAAAGAGGCATTACAGCACAAGCCAAAAAAGAGGTCACAAATAAGATAGATACAATGAGAAAACAGAACAGTTAGTGTCCTACCAAACAACCTGAACAAGACAATGAAAAGGAAAAATCCCAAAGCAACTGGACTCAGACCGCCACCTGGTTGCCAGACTTGGGCCATCTAAGGAGGAAACAGAGGCAATCACGTAGATTTCAAACACATCAGGTTCACCTTTGATGGTGGTTGTTGTTAAAACACATAATTTTAATTCCAATGGTGGAGTGGTCTAATATGATGGTGGTTGTTGTTAAAACACATAATTTTAATATGATCAAGAGCAAATATGATATATGCACAAAATAATGAAAAAAGAGATAAAAGAAGACATTAATTTTATTTGCTTAAGCTAAAATAAGCTTTAGTTCACAGGAGATTATAGAAGATCCGATCCACTGTAGAAAAGCCACATAGTAGTATAAAATGAATGGAGCAGAAAGAATACACCCTTTTTAAACTGAAAGTTTCCCATTCTCACTTAGAGAGCAATGCTAAATCACTCAAATTAAGTTATATTGTTTGTTGCATTTCCTATAGTGTGCATAAGCATTGCTTTCTGAGACAGCTGTTCTGATTTTTATTGTTTTTCGTTTGTTCCCAACTCTTTAACCTCTCTATGACGACCTTCAGTGGCTTAATTTCCAGATTTTTGTTTCGTTGCTCTTTGTGGCAGCATGTTTTTTTCCCAAACTTCAATTGATGATGATACCAATCTTTATTAGAAATGCTAGGTACTATATTATCTTTTTGTAGCCATCGTCTTAAATTGCTATATGTTGATTTAGAAATCTTTCCAAATCTTGGAGGGCATTGACATAGAAACAATTTAGTGGCTCTTTAGTGTATTAATTAGGGGATCTGATTATTACATTAGATTGGAGATTTGATTGATGCATTGATTTTGATGCATTGATTAGAAAAGCATTAATTGGATTTCCACTTTTATTTGTGTTTCAAATCTATAAATAAGGGCCTAAGGGCTGCTGTATGTAAGAGAGCTAGTGAGAGCCAATTGTAACTTGTTTTTCTCCATATTATAGTGAAATCATTCCCTCCCCGTGGATGTTGGCGTCTTCGCTAAACTACACAAATCGTCGTGTTCTTTGGGTTTATTGTGTTTTGATTCTGGTTGATAGGGCGTTATATGAAAATATTAATTTTTTTTATTCACTGATAGTGCTAAGAAGACTTCCATGAATTAAGGGTTTCCTTGAGCTTCCTTCTTTTTTTTTTCTTTTCGGGTTTACTCAAGATTGGTTCCAAAAACTTTCTTAGGAGTTGCTCCTCTTATGTACTGGGAGCTGCCTTTTAAGAACATCACGTTCAGAATTAATGGCTTGCAAACTTCCTGTTAATTTTTAGTGAAATTTAAACTGATTTCATCACTTATTTGATTAAGTTTCTCCTGAATTTTTTTTTTATTCAACCTATTTCATAACAGTTTGTTTAAATCTAAAGTTAAAGGGAAACTTATCTGTGTTGGTGCAGGAACCTTCTTTTGAGATTATAGTAAGGCCTCGCAGGTCAGTTAATCCATGACATGATTCAAGTATTACCCACCTTATTACATTCCAAGCTACATGTTTGCTGATGTCAGTCTTTGGATTTTCAGAATATTTAAGAGAGCGGGTCTGGAAAACCGAGTGTATGCTTCTGATGAAGCACGGGACTATGCAACAGAGAAGGCTGAAGAGCTTCAGTCACAGCTGGATCCGAAGTATCCTAGCTTTGTCAAGCCAATGCTGATATCTCATGTTACGGGAGGCTTTTGGCTGGTGAGAATGTTTAGAAATAAATAACACTAAACTCTCTGTAAGTTTTTCTTGTTCTATATGGATTATAATAGGTTATATTACATGCTCATATAGCCTCACTTTCTTAAACAGGGGCTTTCTAAGAGTTTTTGCTCCTCTCATCTGCCCCATCGTGATACCTGGTTTACTTTAATAGATGAACACGACGATGAGTCAGAAACTCTTTATCTAGCTCCAAAGAATGGTTTAAGTGCTGGTTGGAGGGGCTTTGCTATAGCTCATGAGTTGGTCGATGGAGATGCTCTAGTATTCCATTTAATAAAATCTACAGCATTTAAGGTTACAAAGTGACATTTTATCTGCTAATAATCTCCTTTAGAGTAATATTGAAGCTTAGAAAATTAATTTATCAACTAAATGAGTCAGTATTGTTATGCAACTCCCACAACCTCAAAGATTTTTTTTTTTAAGTTGCAAAATTTGATGCAATTTTCAAAACTAGTCATTTAACTGTATTTATTGTTATTTAAGCAAATATTTCACTTGTCCTCCTACTTTTTTATTTCTCTTGTAGGTCTACATAATTAGATGCAATGGCTACTATAGCAGTTGATGCAGCTTCATCAGCATCAGGAGCAGTAGTTCTAGCAACCAGTAAGTTATGTGTAAATGGTATTACTACCCTCATGTTTGATCATCTGTTTTTATTAACCTGATCCAACTCAGGAGATTTATGGTGTTTTGTTTGATTGGTTAAATACAAATTAGTTGTCTTTGTAAGTGCATCCTGTTAATTGATTTTTAAATCATTTAACCATTTTAGGATTAAAAATAGTGGGCAGGCAAGGAGCAGTTATTAGGTAACTTCAGTGTTAAACTTATATGCAGGCCATGTGTTCACTAATCTATGTAGGCATATATTGCCGGGATCAACCTTTCCTAGTTTCCTTAGAGCCCACATTTGATGAAATATGTTGCATTGAATGCATCCTTTCGTATTCATTTAGAATTTGGAATTTTAAACTAGTTTCTCCGCCATCATTATTTTGCATTTAAATATCGGTTAGTTGGGTGTACTTGATACATTAAGATGTGTTGCCGAATTTCTTAGGTTGTGTTGTGTCTCGTATCTATGAAGAAGAAGTGACACTTCATTTTTAAATTGGAGTTGACAAAGTCATTTTTGTAAAGGTTGTTTGGTTTTCCAACAAGCAAATGTCATTTATTTCTTTTTTTATATATAGTTATTTTATGGCATAAAGTGAAAGTATCAAAAAAAGTAGCTTTTTGGTCAGTTGGTTGGGGGCTTTGACTATTAACCAAAAGGCCTTGGATTCAAAACTTGCGCATGTGATGTTTGTATGAGTTTACTTTGATAGCTCAAATTGCCCCACCCCAAAAAAAAAGTATCCAACAAATTTGATAAGTATAATATATAATAATAATAATAATTCATTTTTTCATGCATATTATGTAAATTTATATATACTAAAATAATATATATTGAAATTTGCAATACATCTTGCATTAGATTATAAATTGTTAATTCCTTAGAATATAAGATGTATAATTTTGATGAAAACGTTTGTTGGAATTCTTGGAGTAAGAATCTTTTCTTCTTAGAAGAGAGAGGTAAATGGAGGGAGAGTAAAGTTTGGAGGAAAATAATACTAAAGTTTTATTCAATTTTCTCCACCAATAAATCAACCTTTAGCATTTATATATAGGCAATGACAATGGTGTGATGTCTTGTGGAATAACTTAAGCTAAAATTGGACAAATCCTAACAATATCCACCTTTGTCCAGTTTTTACAATGAATATCAAAGAACCATATGTTCGCAAGAATCCATACCTATTGTGATCTGACCGACTCCCTGCACTAACTCCACGAGCAAACCCGCTGAGCCCAGCCCAATCCCGCTTGTACTCGGCCTCCATTGTGCGTTCCAATCCACGACTCCAGCTCATGCTCCCGCGCATTGTAACCCAAGCGCGCCTGTGCTCGTCACTAATCCTCGTGATATGCACCCTGGTGCCTTATACATCACCAACTCCTACACAACATTTTCGCGCTTCAGCACTAAGCACCCTCCGGCTTGCCCGTCTTCCCTGGGCACCCATACGTGCTCTGACCTGCGACTTTACACGAGCCGCCCGTCTAATCCCGGGCCTGGCTTCTTGCGTACTACTGCTTGCGGGTGCTTCTCATATATGATGTTCCTACCGCCCCGAGGTTCTTAATCCAGTGCTTTTTTCTTCGCTGCTCCAACACATCAAACCCAAACGACTCTGCTTGCAGATTTGCTCGTGTTCCGACCTGGAGGCTCCACCTTAATCGATCCCGCGCCCGCATGACACCAACCTTCTCCCGTGCACAAGATCTCATCGAAAATTGCCAAGAATACCTCCTTGTTGCTCCCGTGCACGAGATCTCACAAGCCACCGAAGTCGCACCTCCTGATTGCGGCACCTGCGGGAACCGCAAGCCGTGAACCCGACTCCCGCTCCGACACTTGCATCAGTAGGCTCCCACGACCACGACTGCAACTACCCCCTACACGTCTGCAGCTACCCCCTACACGCCTGCTTCCTTGCTTGCCTAGCTCCCAGGCACACCCGCACGAAATCACGCTCATCCTACACTGGTGCGGCACCAACTCGATCAGTTGCACTTCCACCCGCCTTGCCTGCGATCGCGATCCAAAGCCATGTGAATTGCACCTCCCAGCATGGTCTAATCACCATCTAGCCGAAATCCAACCCACATTTGGACCTATTCCAGCCCAATCACCCACACATGAGCGCAACAGTCGGTCCTGAGCGATTCGCCTTTGCTTTGTCTGTGACGCCTGTGTTTGACCTCTGTTTCTCCCAATCGAATGAGGCCACTCCGCCTGTCATTGCCTCCTGCGTGACTTGAAATCGCCTGCAACCCACCCGCATGAGAAACCCGCGCTCCACATTTTTGGCTGAAGAACTCCGCGGAGATTAGAACAGCACCTCCCGTGCGCTCCCTTTCTTGCTTCACCCAAGAACACCTTCCTCCGTCGTCAAGATTGCTTCCATCAAGCTTTGATACTAGTTTGTTGTGATTCTTGGAGGAAGAATCTGTTCTTCTTGGAAGAGAAAGAGATATAGGAAGGGAGAGCAAAATTTGAAGGAAAACAATATTAAAGTTTTTATTCAATTTTTCTCGCCAATAAATCAACCTATAGCATATATGGGCATTGACACAGTGTGATGTCTTTTGAAACAACTTAACCTAGAACTGTACTGTACCAATCCTAACATGGTTATTTTAAAATATTTCTTTATAACCATAATAACGCTTTAAACACATCATTATATTTATATAATTTATAATATATATTATAAAAATTCCATCCATTTTGGATGGTTGAGATATTCTAACTTCACCCTTTAATTGCCATGCTAATTGGAGAGGATTTGAATCAATCTTACATGTACAATAAGGTAGCATTTTTATCTCTTTTTATAAGTACTTCCAAACCATGAATGGAAAACTATACATAATTCTAATATTACATCGTACAAGTATTTATATGACTTGAAATTGCTATTAAATTAATCCTGGAGGTTTGTTGCTCAATAAAAACACAACATGACAAGGTTTTCACGAAATAAATCCCATGCTACTTTCTATCGCGTCTCTTCGTTTATTCATCTGCCGTTAACATATATATATATATATATATATATATATATATATATATATATATATATATATATATATATGACAAGGTTTCGTCTATTCAGATAAGACATTTTTGAAATAAAGATTTAGGCTTCGTTTGGGACGGCTTTTTTATTGCTTTCTAAAACGGAGTTCTAGTAAAAAATAAAAAAATTTGAACTAAAACTCCGTTTTAGAAAACAATAAGGGTTCGTTTGGGACGACTTTCTTATTGCTTCGTAAAGCAGTTTTTTAGTATAAAAAATTTATTTTTTACTAAAAACTTCTTGAAGAAGCAGTAAAAAAGCTGTCTCAAATAAAGCCTTAGTGCTTTTTAACGAACGCTAACTGTATATTATTTCATCCTTCAGTTCTCTTCAACTGGTGTTCTTCAGACTTGTACTACTGCGAGAAGGAAAACTACCGCAATGTGCAAGGAAACTACCATCTTTGGCAAATGCATGCAGAATTAGTAAAATTTTCCCTTTATCTTCGTAATATATAGATGAAATTCCATGGTAGTTTTTGCTTAGAGACTATAGAAGCACTAGCTGTATGTGAGATCAACCCCTAAGCTGGAAAAACGTTTGATCTCAAACCTAACAACTATAAACCACCTTCCTGTCTTATGTTGTAAGGTCTACTAATGTTTGTCCAACGACCTTTCTTGTATTCACTAACGATCTTGGGACTGTGTTGCCAAATTTCTGCATCGAATTTTGTCTATATTATTATTATTTTGCATCGGCAAAGAGTTTTTTTTTTTTTTTTTTGTGCCTCCTTATTTCAAAATCAAATATTTTGAATAATTCTGAGCATTTCGCATATGATTAATCAATCTTTCTACATGGCTTTAAAGCGGGTCAGAAGTTCGCCAAAGATTGTTGAAGAGGTAAGTGTTATGTTGTAGATTCAATTATTGTTTTTAGCTAATATAAGTTGGTAGTTGGATGTCATGCAATTATTATTTGTATATAATGATCAAACAGAATATAATGCATATTCGATGGGCAAGATTTCACCAGTATGTGCTAAGAAAATCACTTAGGGCATCTCCAACCAAACCATATACACGCATTTGTAGTCTGGTGTCTGGAGCACTTGAACGGTATTTCGAGCTGTAATTCCGCGGCTGTGAACAGTGTGATTTCGAGTTGCACTGTTCACAAACCCATTTTTTTGTGTTTGAAATGAAGTTTTTGGTTCGAGAAGAGAAAAATATACATAAAATATTCTTTTTTTCATGTTAGATATGGAGTTCGGTTGGTGATGAATTACTGTTTGATATGAATGTTATTGCATTTTTGTGTTATAAATAGAGTTTTCAGTCGGATATCTTATATAAACACGTTTTTTAGGTTGGGAGGACCATTTGTAGGAAAAATTATTAGATGCGGAGTGTGCAGTGTCCGCACAAATATGGGTACCTAGCGGTACCCAGCGGTACCGAGTGCTGGTACCTAGCGCGGATAAGGCTTGTGTGGACGGTTCTTCCCGTCCGCACTCCGCACCTAATAATCTCTCCATTTGTAGTGGAAGGCTTGAGTTTGGCTCAATTAATTGGACTTGATATAGCCAACTTATTTATCTTCTAAAAGCCTTATTGTTGAATAGGGTAGAAGGGGTGGGTGCTTTGCCACTTTGGTATTGAATTTGAGCAGCAAACGTGACCAGAATCAAAATCATGATCTATACACCCGAATTATTACATTGTATTTTGGAAAGTGTTTAGAAAAGTGCTGAGATAAAATATTATTTATATATTTTTAACAAATTTAATAGAATTATCTGCTTGGTGTTTTTGTTTTTCACAAGATTTTTTCATCAATGGTGTTAGAAAAAAATTCCTTGACAACAAATCTGGCATTAAAAAAAAAATTTATTCTACAATGTTGATATGAAGTTTCTATGCTCTTGTTCATCTTTTTCAATGGGTTCATTTTATGGCATAAAATTGACTATTTTCTATCATCTCCAACATACTGAACCACCAGTTTAATTTTAAATAATTATTATTATTTTTCAATCATCTGAAATCCCCCTGATCTAAAGAATTTGTATACTTTTTATTTTTGTCAATTATAATCTATCATAGCTTTATAAATCTTAATAGATTTAAGCTTCGTTTGAGATAGTTTTTTTGTTGCTTCTTAAAATAATTTTTTTAATAAAAATATTAAATTTTTTGTAATAAAAAATTGTTTTAAGAAGCAGTAAGAAAACTTTTTCAAACGAAACGTTAAAATATTTTAGCATGCTGTTAAGTATTTTTTAAAATATCCCCTTCTAAAATAATTAATCTATAAAAATATCATTTATTAAAATTCAAAATAAACAAACATATTCTAGCTCAAATAGTATGATCCTTAAGATAAAAATCTGAAGTTCAAATTTGATTAGTCATATTTTAATTTGATCCCTACATAGAATTTATGCGCTTATAACTTTATTTAAGACAGCTCTCTTACAATTTTGTTTTTCAAATTGCAATGACAATTTTTATTTAATCATTACTATTTCAGTGCTTTCAATAAATTTTTATACTATAAAGCTGCTTTTTACATCAACTCAAAAAAAAAATATTTTCTACACAATAGCTTCGGAAGCTATAATGGATTTTGTGTTCTATTTATATCCAACAAAAATATTTAAGCTATTTCTATCCTTTGAAAACTTGTTTAATGTATTGTATTTAAGTAGGATTCTATTATATTTATCTTAATAGCTAATTTAATTGATCAAAACCTGTAGGTCACATATCTCCTGTTTAGCTAATACCTATTCTAATTGCATTAAGAGAAGGACGAAAATCAAATGCAAAATATCAAACTACCAAATAAGGTCCATATTTTAATTAAATTTTTTATTCCATCATTGTTTTCAACAAATAGTAAAAGGAAACCAAAAACAACGAATCATCAATTTCTATCCTTTCTTCATCCTTGCTATAAGCCCAACCATACATTCCTCTTACCAAAGTCAAGAAGTTCTTCAACTGGCAAAAAGTACTCGGAATGTTCAGCAAATCAAGTTAGCAGTTTTCATATTATTTACATCTCAAGTTGATTGCCTGGAGAAATCCTACAAGAAATCCAACAGAAAATGAAGTCAAGAAGAAAAATTTCATTTCTATAAGGGCATCTCCAACCAAAAATCTCATTTTTCACTCCAAAATGCCGTGAAACTAAAAAATACCGTGATTCATCTCCAACCAAACTCCATTTTGTCCCCTTTTGCCAAGGTAACGGTCGTTCTCTTCTTTGACGCGTTTCTTCGACAAGTTCAATAGAGACAGAAAAATAGTGGAGATTAACAGTGCAACGTCAATATTGGCGTCCCACTATTCACCCGTAATCAAATAGCGGAAGTTTTACCGTACAGTTGGAGCTCGCGAGCGACGCCGTTCAAGCATTTGAAATTTGGTTGGAGATGCCCTAAGAAAGTAAAATCTTATCAAGTCTAAACTTACCGGAGATCAATCCCACTTTTGTTTTTCAGACTCTGTGGTATCGGGCCAGACAACTTGTTGTTTTGCAGAAAACTTCCAATGGCAAATATAAACTGTTAGCCCATCAGAAAGCTAACAAAAATGTACATTACAGTAAAAAAATTGATACTTACATCTCCTTAATTTTTGGAAGGTTTGCTAGAAAAGATGGGATCGATCCAGTAAGTTCATTTTCAGCCAAACGCCTTTGCACAGAAGAGAAAATATAAACCATAAGGGTAAATGAGAAAATATTGCGAAAAATGTGAGCTTACAGACAGGTCAACTCCTTCAAATTGCCCATTTGTGGAATTTTACCAGCGAGTTTGTTTCCAGAGAGCCAACTGCAAGCAAAAATCTAACATTCACGTCAAAATCTCAATGGGCTGTATTATAATTCACTAGATACGAGTCTCAGCACTCTCACATGTTCCTGATTGCAAGTAGATTTCCGATGCTATTCGATAAAACTCCAGATATGCCAAAATTGGTCAGATTTCTGAAAGAGAGACAAGATGATCAATTCAGATTGAATAAAATCTTAGGGGCTGTTTGGTATCGGATTTATTGAGGGATTTAAGTCGGATTTACGCTAAATCCAGCCAACCAGTTTTTGTGCACACGTTAAATCCCGGGATTCCGTAAATACCGGATTTACTAAATCCCTTGGTTCGGCGGATTTAACGGGATTTAACATTAGAAGCGCGCGAAAGGGAGAAAGTTAACTTCACAGCCAACGAGCTCCTGTTCTTGCTTCCGATCAAAATGTCGTAGCTTGAGATCCGACAGGAAGGGAGAGTCGTCGAAGGAGCCAAGTCGAACAGACACGAAGGAGCCGAAGAAGCGACGTGTGCAATCTATACACCTCCTGCGAAGCAACGAAGCCGAACAACAACGACAAAAACAGAAGATGAAAGGCAAACACTAGACGCCACTAAGTTATTATTGATTAACTTAATTAATATAATTTAAAATATTAATAATTAGGTTAATTAATTAAATAATTAATAGTATAATTAGTGCATAAATTAATTATCTAATTTAACTTAATTGTATAATTAGTAATTAAATATTAATATGATTAGCTTATTTAATATAACTTAAAATATAGATTATTTAATATATAATTAATAGTGTAAATAATAATGAATGAGTAATTTATACTTAATATATTATTAAATTCATAATACATTAATTTTTATTTTTAATTATAAATTTATTTTTTAATTTATGATTATCTTCTTCACATTTAAATCCCTAACTGTCATAAATTTTAAAATATATTACCAAACAGTTTCTTAGGATTTAACAAGATTTAACATTTAACATACCCAACAGTTTTTAGGATTTAACACATTTCGGATTTACTAAATCCGGATTTACAGGATTTACTAAATCCCACTTGTCGCCAAACAGCTCCTTAATGTTTAGAGACTAAATAATAGGCTTACTTGGACTTACAGCTTGGCTACTCTAGCAAAACCACCATTAATATCACAAGTCACACCAGCCCATGAATTTTCCTTGGGCAAGCAAGGATCTCCCTTCCAATCTGGTGGTGGATTAGTAAAGCTTCTTGCTATATTCTCCATTGCCATTACTGTACCAAACATCAAGACATCAGGACACTAAAAAGTTATACTTGTACACACAAAGTATTCATCTCAAACGTGTTAAAAGTGGACACTTACCATCTCTAGTGAGAGTCCTTCCACCTAGAGGAACTATCTGAAAAATCTCTCCTGCATTAATGACCGGACCAACCGGAGAGTCAGAAGCTGGGGTCAGCTTAATGTTCGTCTCACCGGAAAGTGGCCACTGAGATCCGTAGACCATGACACCTTCTGTTGAGACATTAAGGCCCTGATAGAAGGTTTTACCATTGATTACAACATCAAATACTCTCCAGCTGAATGAGCTGGGAGTTCGATTATCTTGGAAGTAGAGGGCTAAGTAGTAGCTTGTGTCTGGGACATCAAAAGGAGGCTGATACGCCTTAGGTTTCACAAATTAGGGTTTGCCCTAATTTTCCTTCAAGATGAAATTTCTCCTCCAAATCCAAGAAAAATCAACACAAGAGGGATGAGAGGAAGAACAAGTACATTTGCATTCAAAATCCAAGGGAAAACAAGATACAAATTGTCCACTTCGAGAAGGACAATGTCTCCCACTACAAACCCTAGAAAAACAAGAGAAAGAAACTAAGAGGCTAAGAGAAAACTCCAATCTTGCATAACCCTAGAAATCCCCCCTTAATCCCTACTTATAGCAAGCAAAAGACCAAACCAAACCCACTAGTGGGCTGCCCAAACTGAACCGCCCAGCTCAGGGCTGACCCGAGCCAAACCGGTCCAGAAATGGACCGGTTCCGCTCAAGTCGAAGCTCCCGCCCCGCTCCGCGTCACGCTCCGCGTCACGCTCCGCGCCCGTGTCCCTCCGCGCGATCCTTTGGCGGATCGGCCGACGCGGCCCGCCTTTCCGGTCGCTTCCGAGCTCGCCGGGGTCGCCGGCCTTCCCTCTGCCGTTCGGCGGCGGCCCGCATCAATACTCCCTCCTTTAAAATTAACCTTGTCCTCAAGGTTAAAGAATATAGATTCCTCGGTGGTCGGAAACCCACATAGGCTAGGGTCACCCTGTAGTGCCACCCTCCGACCATTACTGTTGTATTTAACCAACAACTTCTCCCAATTGACCTCCATGTCTCCTAAGGACTGAAGCCACTGCATACCCAAGATGGCGTCGGCATTTTCCAGATCAATCAGCAAAAAATCTTGAGTAACTACCTCCCCTTGTAAGATAATAGTGACTCCCTTGCATTTCCCATAAATACGGGCCTTCTGTCCTGTGCATATGGTCACCTCTACCTCCTTACTTGCTATCACCTCAAGACTCAACTGTTTCGCCACTCGATAGGCCAAGGAGTTGTGAGTGGCTCCACTGTCAAACAAAACTCTCACCTTGCACCCTTCAATTTCCCCCTCCATCTTCATGGTGGGATGGAATGGTAAACCTTCCATCGAATTCAAACTCACTTCTATCATATCTAGGTGAGGATGCTCTACCTCACATAGCTTTTTCATTGTTGCCCCTTCATCTGTGTCCCCATCTGAATCTCCCACCACTATCACGTGCAGGGTCTTCTCTTTACACCTATGCCCAGGTGCAAATTTCTCGTCGCAACGGTAGCAGAGGCCCTTGACCCTCTTCTCCTTCAATTCGGAGTCAGTCAGTCTCTTGAACCCTCCTTGGTTCATCACAGTGGTGGCTTTCTCCTGTTTTACCTCCTCTGGATGAGTAGTGGCAGTCACCTTAGGTCCTTCGAGCATGAGTGGTGAGCGATATGTGGGGTGAGACCCCCCTGAATTTCGTGTCTGATCTGCCTTCTGCTTGTCCTCAACAAGCTGAGCTGTCTCCATAATTCCCACTATCCCACGTGGGTTGACCACCCTGATAGCGGCTCTGATGTAGGGTTTCAACCCTTTCATGAAATTCCCCTCCATGGCGTCATCGGGCATTCCCCTCAATCGCCCAGATAGAAGCTCAAAGCGCTCCCGGTACTCTGCCACTGTGCCTTCCTGAACAAGAGACATGAACTGTTCATAATGGGTGCCCTCACTGGACACTCTGAACCTGTGCAGTAATAGGTCCTTGAACTCTTCCCAACTTCGTATAGGTTGTCGCCCCTCAATCCATTGGAACCAAGCCAATGATTTCCCCTCCAAGCAAATCGGGACAGCCATCAGCTTTTCCTCCTCTGTGACGCCGTTAACGGCGAAATATCGCTCCACCCGATAAACCCATCCGTACGCATCTTCCCCTTCGAATATGGGGACCTTCAACTTCCTCATCCGTGTATCTGTTCGAGGAAGATTCCTCCCATCTTCCCATGGCCCATGCTGAAATCCCTCCCACTAAGGTCTTCCCCTCCACTCCCCTGGATACGGGGTCTGCACCCCCCTTCTTGGTGGCTCCCAAGGAGCTCGGCCCCCCTCGTGTGCGCCTCCCGGTTGTCTCGGCCAACCACCCCCGACCTCTCCTGTGGCTCGGCCCAACTCCGGCGGTCCTCCTGGACCTCTCGACCACCCTCCTTGTGGCTCCCAAGTGGTGCGACCCATCTCTTGCACTCCTCCCGGCCTCATCGGCCACCCTCCATACGGACCGTGAGGGTCACGTACGGCTCCTCCCCCTTGGCCGGCGGTCCCCTCCCACGGTGCACCACCCACGCCGGATGCCTCCCACCCTTCCCTTGACCAAGGCTCTTGGCGCGAGATGTGAGGTGGTGCTTGCATGGCTTCCCCGGTTGGCTTGCTCCATCTTCCCTAATTGAGAAATTAGGGTTAGGGTTTGACATCGGCGATTTCCCCTTTTCCTTAGGATTTGATTGAGCAACTTGGGCGTCTCCCAATTTGCGGATCATCTCTTCCATTCCCCCAAATCTCTCCTCAAGGGATGAGAATTTTCCCTCCAATGACGAAAGCTTCTCTCCCACTTCCTCCTTTAACTGGCTCATCTCCCCTTCAAAACTTCTATCTTCTTTGATGTCATGCCGTCTAGGATCGAGAGCTCTGATACCAACTTGATACGCCTTAGGTTTCACAAATTAGGGTTTGCCCTAATTTTCCTTCAAGATGAAATTTCTCCTCCAAATCCAAGAAAAATCAACACAAGAGGGATGAGAGGAAGAACAAGTACATTTGCATTCAAAATCCAAGGGAAAACAAGATACAAATTGTCCACTTCGAGAAGGACAAGGTCTCCCACTACAAACCCTAGAAAAACAAGAGAAAGAAACTAAGAGGCTAAGAGAAAACTCCAATCTTGCATAACCCTAAAAATCCCCCCTTAATCCCTACTTATAGCAAGCAAAAGACCAAACCAAACCCACTAGTGGGCTGCCCAAACTGAACCGCCCAGCTCAGGGCTGACCCGAGCCAAACCGGTCCAGAAATGGACCGGTTCCGCTCAAGTCGAAGCCCCCGCCCCGCTCCGCGTCACGCTCCGCGCCCGCGTCCCTCCGCGCGATCCTTCGGCGGATCGGCCGACGCGGCCCGCCTTTCCGGCCGCTTCCGAGCTCGCCGGCCTTCCCTCTGCCGTTCGGCGGCGGCCCGCATCAGAGGCCAATTTATATGCAAATCTTTCCCTCTGCTCGTTGTCAGACCCTTCATCAATGCAGCAGGTGGAGGGAAGTTCCAAAAATCTGAGGATGAAATGTTTGAGTGGCATTCGACAACAGGATTGGTGTCAATGAATGATTGCCAGTACCGGTTGAAAGGATCATCTGGATATCTACTTGCAGGAACAACATTGAGTGGAATTTTTTTTGAGATGATGAGATTCAATTTACAGATAAGCTTAATGTGAGATCTTGCTTGAGAGGAAGAAGCACTTCCTCTTCTTGATATTGAGAGAGGAGGGAGAGAGGGAAGGGAAGAGGGAGATGGCAGAACACAAGTTCTTTATTGCTTAATCATACCAACCTATTACAGCATATAGCCTATTTATAGGCACAAAATAGCTACAAAACAAGCTATACAAAAAAAGCAACACCAATGGCAATACAAGTCATTCAAGAAACTACCTAAATCCTGGACCAATATCCAACACTTAAAAATGCACAAAATGAATCTTTAACCACTTTGCACACAAACACGAGCAAGAAGAGGCGAGTGCATGACAAATAATGATAAATCAAGGAACAAAAACCCAATAATTAAAGTATATAAGTTTTGGAGGAAAGCTTGAGTAGCTCACGGTCAATTCACTGATTAGCATAAAAATGCACAAAAAAAAATATTTAACCATGTTGCACACAAAAACGAGCAATTAAGATGCGAATGAATGACAAACGAAGATAAATCCAGGAACAAAACCCACTATTAAAAGTATATAAGCTTTGGAAGAAAGCATGAGCAGCTCATGGTTTATTTTAATTTGACAGGCTAAAAGCTTAACATACCTAATGAAACTGTTTTTATGGCCGAAGCTGTGGCGGGCTATTGTACTGAGAGCATATTCTGCAAAGTTAGTTGAATTATACATGGAGTTCTCCAAGCTCACCACCTCAAGAGCAGAAATAAATGGGCTCGAAGCCGAGGCCGTGTTGGCATTTCTTGCCAGGCACACACTTATAGTTTTCCTCTGGGCTGCAACCATAATCTCATAATAGGAGGTGAGGCCAGCGGCATAGTTCTTGGAGGTCTCAACGGTGCTCCATCTTGTGCCATCGATGATCTGATCAAACACAGGGGGTTCTTCTCCGCCATCGAAGCCACCATAGAAGTATGTGGTTCTCACCATATACCTGCTTCCTTTGCTAACTTGAATTACAAAGCAGCTCTTTCTGGCTTTTGTATCAGGGAAATATCTCAAAGTCGATAGCAAGGGAATGATGCCTGGCGTGTATATTTGAGACACATTGCCTCCAATTACAAAGCCTTCATCGGGGATCCATGGGATGCCATCAATGTTCTCCTCTGTGGCTGCACCACAATTAATGTAGTAGCCTGTATGACATGAGATGGAAATTACGAATCATTATGCAAAAAAAAAAAAAAGGAAGCAAGAGAAAAGCACATTGATTTTTAAGTTGGTTTTATGAAATAAAATCACTTTCATTCACATATAACCATGCATGCTAATGGTAAAATAGAACCAGGCATGCCCATGCTGAATGATATCGCACTGATTTTAGTGCTTGAAGAAAGTTATCTAAATCAAGTTCTCATCTAAAAAGAATGCAAAAATGAAATTAGAAATGGTGATGCAGACTCCCTCCCTTTCCTTCCAAGACTTGTGATCTTCTGTTGATGTAGCTGGCTTGTGACTCTTGCTGTATTAGGATCTCTATATGCTGGCTGTGACATCCTCTTGTAGGATTTCAATGGCTGTTATCCTTTCGAATGGATTGCCAACTTATCATTTTGATTTTTTAGTTTACAAATTGAGGGAGGATATGTGATTATAAGTAGGTGCGTGTTTGAGAAATGTAAAAATAATTCCATTTCTAATCTACTTCAATTACAAATTGTTATGCTGATTGCTAGCATAAGTTATGACGTGATACTAAAGTTTCTCAAAATCAATTTGGATTCATGCCGGGTGGGTCTACTATGGAAGCTATTTGTTTATTGAGAGGTTTGATGGAGAAGCATAGAGAGAATAAGGAGAATCTTCATGTGATGTCTATTGATTTAGAGAAAGCATATGATTAAGTTCCAAGAAAAGTTCTATCGAAAGTTCAAGAAAAGAAAAGAGTTAATAATTGTTATATTCAAGTCATTAGAAATATGTATGCAGGTGTTGTTAATTGTGTTCAAACACAAGATGGTTTGACAATTATTTTCCTAATTTTGTTGGATTACATCAAGGATCAGCCCTAAAAAGATTTGGTTATAAAATATTAGAAATGACTTATCTTTATTAATTTAAATGAGAATTTAACTTTTAACATGGCACAATTGAGAGAAAAAATTCATGTAGCCGATCCTACATAGTGGGATAAAGACTTGATGTTGTTGTTTGTTCTATATATATATATATATATATATATATAAATTTTAAGACAATTCAAAATTTATTTCAACTGACTCCAAATAGAGTCATTTCGAGTCAAGCCAACTCAACACAAATAAGCTGATTTTGAGTTGAGTTGAAAATAATTTTGAGTTTACTCATGCTCGACTCGAGCTCAACTCATTATCAACCTTACAAAAAGTGCCATAATTGTGATCAGCTTTGCTTGAAAAATATCAATTAAATGATTCATTAAAGTTATTTTTTCAAGCTAGGTACATGGATGTGAATTACCACACTTTCCTTCTGTGACATACAGTCTTTTGATTTTGTAACCAGACTACACCTCTGCAGTTACAAGTTTCCACGCTGACTACAATTTTCTCTTGCATGATTTTAGCTACCTACCTTTTTGGGATAAAACTGCTAGCTTGTCTTCTAATTTTTTTACTTGTAGGTTGAAGGGGCTTTTGTTATAATAAATAGGAGTGCATGAGGTATGCAAAAAATAATTTCATTGGTATTCTATTTTGATTGCAAATTAGTTTCTCTTTTATTAGATGCTACTTGAATGCAACATGGAAAGATGGAGGTTTGCTATGACTTTGAATTGAAATTTATTGAATAAGGTTAGAAAATGGCCAATGAGGGGAAACAAGTGTTTCAGCCCATGCAAACAACTTTGTTACTATCCCATGAAAAATAATTGTAATGCTTAATGAAAAAATAATTTTACTGTTCACGAGCAATGAATAAAAAAAGTTAGGATTTTGTCATTGGATCTTCCACAGAAACATAAAAACCCTAGATAAAAGTCCTAAGAAGTCCTGCAACAGCAAACTCATAAAACAAAAACATAAATAAAGATCCAAGTTATGAAGTGGGAAACAACATCAATCTGAACAAATTCCCTACAAACCCAGTTCATCCAACCAAAAAAAATGCCAATGTAAAGTACAGTAAATCATAATCACTCAAAAATAATGAAGAGAATCGAGCCCAGATAAATTACGAGCCAGCATTGGTAAGTAACCTTACCCCGAGGAGGAGGGGCGGCTATGGCCAAAGGGAAGACGGCGAGGCGGAAAAGGAAGAAGATGAGGAAGAAGGATGAAGTAACGGAGAATACTGGCGTCATCGTTCATTTGCTGACGGCGGAGCAGAGGTGGAGAACCCGGGGGGAGGAGCCCCGGAGCCGGCGACTGCAGAGCTTCGGATATGGGCCCGATAAGAAAAATCCGTTGGGGCCGGGGGGACCACAAAATAAGATGAGAGGATCTTGGGGCCCGGTTCGTACATGAGTATCTGCTTTTTTTGGGGCCCAATTAAGTCACATATGTCATACAACATTTGAAATCAAAATCTTTTAATTGATGTCTATTTATTTTTTATTAATATTTTTTTAAAGAGTAAAAAATATAATAGTCTTAAGTTATTTCAAATAAAATCTTAGTTGTGTAATAGAGTTATCTATTTGAATTGTCTCCATAAAAAATATTTGCTTAGCCTAAGAAGATTTCATAGTTTTACAATAAGTTAACTTTTATATTTATTAAATTTATACTTAAGTACCATTTAGTTACCTAAAAATGAAGTGCAATATAAAAGAAATGGAATGCAAAATGAATGTGATATAAAATGAATATTTTGGAGTTATTTAGATTATTATAAAAAGAATGGATGACGTTATTTTATTCTATTTGGTTTTAAGTAAAGTGAATGCAATGTGAAGTAGCTGGTGAATTTAATTCAAATCGTCTAAATATAAGAAATTCCAAATACACAAAAAATGAACTAGTTGGTATATTCCAAATGTACTGGAATTTACTTTGTATTCATTTTTTACTTCAAATAAAAAATAAATATTTTCAAAACCTCTACATTTGAAATACTTTACACCCTCTTTACAGCAAACCAAACAATCCCTGAAATTTGTAACTCGGAATGTACCATCTTTAGGGCTCGAGTGAAAAATATGATGTTTGAGCTCAATAAGAAACCTAGAGACCAACAAATTTTGGAGCTCGATTTTTATTTTTTTTTTATTTTGAATCAAGATAAAAGTTAATTAGACTAATATAAACGTCGATGTGTTAATTAATATTAATCAAGTCAGGTCGACAAGCCAAGCCAGACCAAGCTCAACTTGAACTCGTCTAATATATATATATATATATATATATATATATATATATATATATATATCTGTGTGTGTGTTCAAATTTAAGCTTAAACTTGAATTCGTAGCTTGATAATTAAGACTCGTAAGATTGTTAGTGACACAAATTCAAGCTGGCACACCAGCCGACTTGATAAGATGTGAAAAAGTATATGTGTATTGTGCATCTTATACTAATTTTGTTACGTGTTAGAATATTTATGGTGATAGAGAGATAGGGTTTAGCATCCTAACTAAGACAGAGCTGCAAGAGTCATAAGAAACACCAACATTTTTATGTAGAAAACCTTGAAAGAGGGGAAACCATGGGGCGTGGCCTGGTCAAAAATATTCTATTAGTGTTTGTAGTTGATTACATATGATGACTTTCCTTGGCGGAAGGCTTTGGTTCAATGTAGCAAATATACATCATATAAAGAATATTACATGGTGAGAGTTGGAAGAATCTAGTGGTATGAGAGTTGTTTCTCAAAGGAATGTTGGCCAGTTTGTTTGATCGGTAGGACCATAGTCGGGTGACTGACATAGAGGGGATTATTTCTTAAGAATTTTCACTAGTATCCAAAAATTATAAAAAAAAATCGTGCAAGTAAAATAATATAATAACAATATTATGACTAAGATGATTTATGATTTGGAGTTATATTGACTCCAAAATAAAAATATATTTACCTAGTTCAAAATACAGGTTATACATCATTGTTGGGTGATATAGGTCAGAGGGACCGTAGTCGATGGACGATAATCACCGGAGGGATCGTAGTCGGATGACAAGCTCAGAGGGATCATAATTGGGTTACGATGATGAAATATGTCATACTTTAGGATTCATATTGGAAGAATTACACATGTCTTTCATTTTAATCATTTAATTAGAGATTATCAATAACTAATAGAAAGAACATGATTGTATTTTTGTCTTATCCAGAGCCTCATATCATATGATATTTATCATTTCCTGAAAATATGTAAAGCCAAGTAATGAGCACATAGCCCAACAAATAACTAAAATCTTATAGCTGGAATTAATACAAGATAAAGGAGAATAATATACTATAAATATATAAAAAAATATATGCATCAATATATATTATGATTATCTGTGTCAATTTATCCTTCTATAGTTTTTAAATCTTAATCTATATATTATCAGTCACAGTAACAATAACAATTAACAATACTAACCAATAACATTAAATAATGATAATGGCATAAAACAATATTAGTGTCAGACACAATATCAGTACAGTGTTCATAGCATTGTCGATATCAATTTTTAGATACTCAATGAGTATATCTTAAGGGTATATTGCTCATATACTTATGACTCTCAATCAGTCTCCTCTTATAACTCTCAATTAATGTACTCCATATAACTCCTCTTGAATCACGTGAATCAGTCATCCTGACTCTTTATAACTCTTTACTAATCTCCAGCTCCTTATGACTCTTAATTAGTAAATCACGTGGATTAATAGGGTATTATGTGAGATTATCATATCATATATTTGATATTATTTAGTACTTCATTTCAAAAGCAATAAAATTATATCAAATTTCAGAGTGATCAAATCTATAATATATCCAAACTTGCACAGTGAAAGCTTATGAAATTAGGAGATAATATATTTTTGATAGATTTAGGAAAGATAAAATCTATAGAATTTAAAATCATTGAAAATAAAAGTAAGAACTTAGTCACTTGCAATGAATGGAATAAAATTTGTAACATGAATGACTAATAAATATGACCCAAAGGCTTTTTCCCTCTCCTCTCTCTTATTCCCTTCTTTCAATTTCTTCATGGCCAAGCAATCAAGTGAGAGAGTCGCTGGAGTGAGGCAATGATATATATATATATATATACACACACACACACACACACACACACACACACACACACACACACTCCTAGCACCGTAATGCTCACCAGATCAGCGCCAAAGCGCTCAACTTCAGAATTTTTATATTTTTCAAGAAAATTTATTTCACATATTTGAGTTATTACAAAAGGGACCATAATTAGATGATAAAGATTGGAGGGACCGTAATCGGTGGGAGATAGAGGTCAGAGGGATCCTAATCTGCAAGACGGTGGTCGGAGGGACTGTAGTCGGCTAGTGATCAAGGTCGGGGGGATCGGTGGGCAATGGTGGTCGAAGGGACCGTAGTTGACGGGCGGCAAAATTTGAAGGGATTGTAGTCGGTGGGCGACGATGGTCGGAGGGGCCACAGTCAGTTGGCCACTATGGTTGGAGGGACTGTAGTTGGTAGGAGACGGTGGTCATAGTGGACGGACAACAAAGGTCGAAGGGATCGTTATTGATTGGCGATGAAGGCTTGATAATGGATGTTGAATGGAAATAAGATGTCGATCATTGGGGTAGAGGTATGGTAGCAACTGCCTGGTGGCCACCATCAATGGTGCTAGGTGAAGCTTTGGGATGCTTCAAGCCTCTAAGCTATCTTGAGTCTCTAGCCTAGGGTCTAAGCCTCCAAAAGTTCAAGTCCCTTTTTCATGTGAGAAGAGGGGATCCATTTATAAATTTTGAGAGTAACATGCTCTATAAATATGGAGAAGATCCATGATAAATTCAGAGTGCTATATCAAACAACCCATAATGATTCCATCGTTTATGGAGCATTTATTCAACATTTAAGTGCCTTGATGATGTGAGAATAAAGTGATCTTGGGCTCTTTGGATTCATCTCGTCAAGCCACTCTATTCCATTATAAGCTTTTCACATTTAGATATCATTTGTTCATTCAATTAATGCTTTGGAGCTTCCCCATATGCTTTAAGCCTTTGATTTGATCTCAATTGGGGTCATATTGAACTGATTTTGGTGTTGTTGGGTTCATCTCACTCAAACATTCAACTTGACTATATATTTGTTGAAATTGGAGTTCAAATGGCCCTAGGTTTATTTTTGACAGTTGACAACTTAGATATGGTTTGAGATTTGTGCTCAATCAAGGTGATTTTTTGTGATGTATTAATTACCTCATATTTTCTAACGTCAAAGCTCGCGGACTACCTTTTTACAAACATGCCTAGATCGTTGATGTGAATGACCTTTCGATGTTGTAGCAAAGCTTGATTTTTTAAGGAAAAAACTAAATGACAGCATCAACAACAACAAAAAAAAACTTTAATATAAAAAAGATATCTTTAAATTAGTAGAAATGCAACTTTGAAACTACAACTTTTATTTTTTTAACAAAAAATAATACATTAACTTTATGTTAAAACATATGAGCCAAATTTTGTCAAATTTGAACTCAAATTAATTTAATATTTGAGCATGAATTTGTGCTTGAGCTAGTGATTCAATAAATTTGACTCACAAGCTATACTCATTTACACCCCTAACCTATTACCTTGATGAGATATTCTTAGGCGAGCATAAGAAACTTCCTTACAGCATAAAGTTAAATTTTAACTCCTCTTATAAGACAGATCAGTTCACAAGAAAATAATGAGCTAACCTTACCTGATAAGATCTCATGGATGATAGGCAATGCGCAGCTGAATGAAACTGAGATAGGTCAGATAAGCACAGTGGATGATCAATAATTGGGTTATTTTATTCAAATTACAATAACTCCACTTTATTATACTGATAAGCCGATAATATTTCCTTTGCCTAAAGATTTATATAATTGCTACAATTTCACTATCACAAATCACCATACTCTTCTTTTGGAGGCACATTTTTTTAATTAAATAATTTCATTAAAAATATAAAATTATTATATACTGTATCTCTTTTAGCAAAACCAAATAGCTTCTATTGCATGCAAGGCAAGAAGCATTTGAAAAACAAAAAGATACAAAATAAAAAACCCATTAAATATGCACAAAAATAAAGGTTTCAATTAGCCAAAACAATTAGGCTTCGTTTGAGACAGCTTTATTACTACTTCTTACAACAGCTTTTTAGTACTAAAAAACTGCTTTAAGAAGCACTAAGAAAGTCATCCCAAACGAAACCTTAATCATAAGGCATTTCGTTATGTACTATGGCTTGGAAAAATGATTCAAACAAATCCCTTGCACAAATTTGTATTCTGGTCTTCACAAGGAGCTTACAACTATACTCTCCAATCATTTAAACTTTGGCAAAGATAAATATAAGGCAACCTTGCATTATCCACCTTTCTGACATATACAACTGGTGCTCTAAACATAATATGAATACAAAAAAGATATATTTCAACAAGTGATTTAGTTATTTCCGTGATTTTGACCTTCTTCTCACTAAGAACATTACTATACGAGGAAAAAAAGACTTCTTCCTTGGCTTGAACTCTGGCAACACATGCTCCATTTTATTAGCTGACATGTAAATCATTTGGCCTGGAGAAGGATGAATAATATCAGTAGAAACAGTAGCAGGTGCTTGGCCGGTTCTTGTTTGGAGGCTATCATTGAAGCTCCTTGCAGGAGTTCTTGAAGGATTTGGAGCATTACGGCCACCGTCGCCGGCTTTCCTCCGCTGCTCATGCTCGGCCCTCCATTTTCTCAGCTCCTGTTCAACCCCAAGTTTTCCTTCATTGGCTTTGACAGCTTTCTCAGTTGCAAGTTTCATTGCTTCTTTTCTTTGATTCATTTCCCCATATGCTTCTTCCAATCTTTGTATACTCCTTAACTCAGACTCCTTAGCCGCCTGGATTTGAGAGATAGCAATAGCGACTCTTTCATTAGCAAGTTCCTCAACTTCATGGGCACTCTTGCTCAGAGCGTAGTACTCCTCAAGAGGAAGTGTTACTCCTCGAGGAGACTCTCCCATGGAAGCAGCCTCCTCACTCTCATGCAGAGCCTTAACAGCTGCAAGTGCCAGCCTTTCGGATGCTCTGGAGGCTTCGATTTCCTTTAAAGTTGCTTGCATTCTGATCTCTGTGGTGCTCAGAGTAGCTTTAGCTTGTTCTGCTTCTTCACTGACTTTTCTTAGCTCTTCTCGTGCCATCTTAACTGATGACTTGAATTGATCTGCTTCCAGAGCTGCCTGTTGAAGCAATTTTGGAAGCTCCACCATCTTTTCCCTTGCTTCCTTTTCCTTATCCATAACATGTTTTATTTCTTCTTTTGTTCTTTCAATCTCAGCTTCAAGTGACGAAACAGCTATGGATGCCATTCCTTCCCTCTGTCTCATGGAGGCAAGGTCTGTTTTTTCCCTCTCGAGCTCAGACTTGAGTGATGACTCAGCTACTCTTAGGATGTTAATTTCATTTTTGGCCTTCTCGATGTTAGCCTTTACCTCCTCAAGCTCCTTTCTTTTGGAATCTAAAGCCAATTGAAATCCTTTTGATTGGTCCACAACATCTTTGGACTGCATTTCTTCAAAATTTTCTGACTGTTCTTTCAATTTGGACTCCATATATGCGGCCAATTCCTTCTTCAGATCATCCAACAAACTGGATGCTGTTTCTAAATTTGTCTTGAGATTCTTTGCCTGCAAAAGCTGTTCATTGAGCATACGCAACTCTTCTTCAGATTGCTTTATTTCCTTGTCCCAATTAAGGCAATCTTGATCTTTTGCCAGAGCTGCACCAATTCGATGCTCTTCAGCCTCAATATGTGCAGCATGGGCAGAATCAAGTGATTCTTTTGTGAAGATGAGCTCCACTGTTAAGTCCTCCACTGCTTTCTCCATTTCCTTAGAAGCAGAAGCAGCCTCCTCAGCTCTTCTAATTGCAAGGTCTCTTTCACGAACTAAAGAAGAACATTGCCCTTGAAGGGCAGCTAACTCCTCTTTCACGAATTTTAGATCTGCAACAGCTGCTTCATGCCTTGCTTGGGCAACCTCAAGCTGTCTTTTAGCTGCAACACTTGCATCATCAGCAATACCATCCTCCATCTCTTTTGCTCGAAGCTGGGCAAGTTCTGCATCCTGGGTTGCCTGTGCTGCGTCAGTTTGTGCTCTCTCTATGTTCAACTTTAGCTCTTCAACTAGTCGCCTTGTAGTCTCGAGTTCCTTCAGTACTTCAGCTTTAGCAACTTCAGCATCCTCAGATTGTTTTCTGTACATGGGAAGCTCTTCTTGCACCTTCTCAAGTTCATGAAGAAAATGCTTGCGTTTCTGCATAAAAACATGAGTTAGGTACACTGTACAATGACATCATATATAATTGCAAAACAAACTCCAACCCAGGTTAGATTGCTTATCTATGTAAAGTGCTAAATGTTAATAAATTTAAAATACGTTGCTTGGGATTTTATGATATTTTAAAGAATAAACGAAAGCTGGTTCTCATAAGTTTTGCTCAAAGCAAAAATGTGATTACTCAAATTTTAGAACAATAAGGACTAGGTGCATTTGAGCCTAAAGAGATTGTAGAGAAATATGGCTGAAAGTGAGTTCACTACGTAAATTTCTATTTGCTGGCTGATCATCCCCTTTTTTTACATGATGAATTGTTAAATTCTAATCAAAGCAGGAGAAAGTCAATCTGCAAGTAATTTTCATGTGATAGATGAATATGAATTGTGTGATTTTATACTTCTAGATCATGAAAAATCTGGTTGCAAAAAAACTTACGGGGAGATTGCCTATGCTCCTCATCTGAGAATCGTCATTCCACTTCCATCTAGATTTAGATATTATGGCTTTAGAAAATATCACTAAAATGATTCATTGCCTTTAACATAATTACAATCTACATCATAAGAGAATTTATAATATCTTCTGCTCATCGATGTTATAGATCAAAATTTTCTCAATGATAACACGGTTAGGGCAGTAGATGTATTAGATTTGACTTATGTTAAGAAGGTAGAGGCAGACTTTAAAAAACTTGGTTAGAAAATATTAGCAATGAGAATTTGACTCATAACATGATACAATGGAGAAAAAGGATTCATCTAGCCAACCCCACATAGTGGGATAAAGGCTTGATGTTTTTGTAATGACTTTAATTGCATGAGAAGATAATTTGAAAATTAAGAGAATTTAATATGACTTGGAATTAAAAAAAGAAGTAATTTTTGCATATATTATATGATTTTGATTGTTAAAATACATGGGTAAAAATAGACCTTTAAGAGGACTTTATGTGCCATTCAATCATCCTTGTATTTTTCCTATGCTTGAAATAGGTTAAATTATCATGAAACTTGATTCATAACTAATTATTAGATTGTAGATTGTTAGTTGTGTGGAATATGATTGTGTCGATGAATCGGGTTATACTATTGACTCAAACCTCAATTCCATCGATTGAGCTGGCCGGAGGGTTGCTCCCCCTGCTTGGGTTCGGGGCTCGATGCTATATACTCGAGCACTGTAGTATTGAATCTAGTTGAAGACAGAGAGCGAAGTGCCTCAGCGCTCTAGATCCCGGCGCTGGCAGGGTAGAAACAGAGAGTGGAGCGTTGAGGCACTGTGAGTTGGGTTGAGCAGTTTTTTTTTTCTCGTTTTTCATGTTTAACTTGAACGGTTGTGCCCCTTTGGGTGATTTACGAGTGTTTTTTATCAGTTCCAAGTAGAACAATGTGTGAAGAGTGAAGAGGGACAAGGAGAGAGTGCGAGAGAAATATAGTGGATTTTTTGGTGTGGAGCGGCTCCAGGGTTTTTTCTTGGTTTCTAGTTTTTCTATGTTAGATCCTAGATTCCTAGTGTTCTATCTTTCCCGTTATTCTCTTGCTTGTTTCGTTGTGTACTTTTATTCCAAATATAGATTACAATAAATAGAGAAAATTTGTGTTTTTATAAGGTAGAAAATGCAAAAATAAAATTAAGAGCATATATATATATATATATAAGAGGGAAAATAACTTGGTTGATGACTATATGGAGGTAAAAACAAATGACAGAATGAAATAATTTATAGTGGGGATATTTTTAATTAAGAGAATATATTTAAATAAAAATAGAATATTCAATAACTAACTTTTCAATATGATAAATCTCTACGGCAACACTCTCTCAAATTGCAGCGTATATGTGAAGATTGGAAAATTGAAGTGGCCACAAAAATTTGTAAAAACATATGTGAATTGTTCTTCGCTAGAGATATGGAGAGTGATGATCTTCCTTGACAGAACAATATTTTTGATGAAATGACAATCTATTTCAATATGTTTTGTTAATTTCTTAAAAATAGAGTTGCTAGTAATATATATGATTGTTTAATTACCACACTTGACTTGAGAATCATAGGTTGAGTAAGAAGTAAGCCAAATGCTTCAATAAATTTTTTTATTCACATCATTTCAAAGGCAGAAAACATCAAAGCTCTGTATTTAGCTTCAACACTAGATTTAGCAAGAATAATTTGCTTTTTTTACTTCTCCATTATACAAGGATTTCTTCCTACAAAAGCATAACATCTTGAAGTAACTTTTTAGTATCAAAGAATCTAGCATAGCAGCATCAACGTAGGCTTTAATATGAAAACTATTATGTTTATAATAAACTATTCCTTTCCCAGAACACTTCTTTATATATCTTAAAATCCTTAAGACAACATATAAATATTTCTTCTTTGAACTTTGCATATGCTAACTTACCTTACCAACAATAAAGAAAATATCAAGCTGATGGTAGTTATGTAGATATGCTTATACCAAAGTGTATCTTTGATGATGGAAATAGAGCAATCAGAAGTGTGCACTTCAAAGGTCAAGTTTCAGTAAGGACCTTGAAATGTTTATTAAATAAAACATGAGAACTTTATTTCAATCCATATATGGCTTTCCACGGCTTATAGATTTTGCTCTTTACCTAACCAACGTAGCACAAAGGTTGCTTCATGTAAACTGCTTCAATGAGATCACCACAGAGTAAGACATTGCTCAAATTAATTTTGCCTAAAAGGCCACCCCTAATAAATTGACATAGAGATGAGACGAATAGAGTTTAGCCGAGCAACTTGAGAAAGCCTCAAAATAGTCAACTCCAACAATGGGTGTATCCTTTAGCAGCCAAGTGCGCTTACTAGTAGTCAATAGTACCATCTAGGTCTAACTTGATGGTGAAAGCCCATTGACTTCTCCTTAATACACATATTAATTTTAGTGGTACAACCCTTAAATGCAATAGTTGTAACAGATTGAACATGATTATTTTAAAAAAAAAATGTCCAGCTAAAATATATATATAAATCTTCTTCGAAATAACAAATTTTAGCATTTATTGAAAGTTTAATATAAGTTAAAAGGTATGCACAAGTGATAGAATGTAGTAATGATTTAGTGATGCGGACATCGGCACGAAGATCTGGCGCATCTATCACAGGAGGCGTCGTAAATCGACGGCTCTAATTTAAGTTGTTATTTAAAATTTATTTTATGAATTTTAGCTATTATCTTGTGTTATTTCTTGTTTTACCCTTAGGTTAGTTTATTTGAGTGTTATGGCCTAAGGGACATTTTTGTAATTTTTTATTTTCTCATGTTATGTCCTATATATAGGGCCTTAAGCTATTGTAATAGGATGGTTAATTTGATGAAAATTTTGTGTTTTCCACACTTGTGTTCTTCTTGAGAGAGGACGAGAGTGAGATTTCTATGAGAGAAATCGAGAGTTTCACCAGCCGCAGGATGAGTACGGGCTCGTGACGTGAAGTCCCTTGGAGAAGGGAAAATGAATCACCCACCAACCTTGGAGACGGCCGGGTTCGTGATTTTCTCTTTGTATTTTCGTCTTCATCCACCACCTTCCTCTTTGCATCTTTCATTTTATCTTATATCGTTGTTTTGTTTTGTCATCTTTTCTTCCTCCCTCAACTTCACGGTCCAAGCTCCATACCGAGCTCACCAAAAAAGCCACCGGCCACCCATCCAGGAATTCCTCCAAACCGCCGGCCATGGCTCCCTAGCCGCTGGCCTCATCCTTTCCCCTCTCTCCTTGGATTTCCTAATTAGGAGTGCATGATACTAGGAATTAATTTGAAATTCAAATTTCTTTCCTAATTTATCATGCTATTTTTGGAAAGTTCTTAACTCAATTCTTTTGAATTTCAAATTCAAGTGGATTTGGTTAATTACTTTCCTAATCCTAAACTTACATTTATGCGAGCATGACACCTCATTGGCTTGGATTTAAATTTATTTCCTTAAGCTAAGTATCTCTTTTGGAAATATTTCAAATTCCCCCAGATTTCCTCTTAACCGAATTTTCCCCAAGTCCTAAGCTTTAATTTTATTTCCTGAAACCTGAAATCAGATTTGAAAAATAAAATCTCCTCCTCCTCTCAATCCCGCCAGCCCTCTCTGGAATTACATTAGGAAATCTTTCCTAACAGTCACAGCAATTGTTTGGAAATATTTCTAAAGCTGAGATTCTTCCTTGGCCGAAAATCTCAAGGCTCCACTGCAGTTAATGCCCTTTCCAAATCCTGCTTTTTATATTTGGAATTAAATCCTTGTTTTCTCTCTAATGCCACCTCCTTTAATTCCGAAATTAATTTCCACATCCCTGAGAATAGAATTTAGGAATTAATTCCTAAATTCCCTCTCAGGCATTCCAAATCTGAGAATTCCAAAATCTGAGATTTTTTTTCTAACTCCACGTAACAGCTCTTGGAGATATTTCCCCTGACTTCTCTCTACATCCAGCCGTTCAAGTCTTCAGATTTTCTAATTTTCCCACCGTCTCCCTCCTCTTTATTTCCTTCCATGTATGGTTTCCAATCAACTCCCCAAATCAATTCACTGATTTTGGGGAATTGAATTCCATTAAACTCCATGTGTCCCGCCATCCCCCACTTCCCTATTGGGTTTGATTTTCCAGCTCTTCTTTTCCCCTTGCTAGCACTCAAATCTCTACATCGTAGACCACTAAAATCTGAGAATTTCTCTCAGGTTTTGGTGAACATCTGAGAAACTGAATTCCCTCCCTTCCGCTGGCTGAAATCCTCCAAAGTAGCAAAGCCGGCGTTTTCGTTCTACATCATTTAGACTATTATCTCTAACCAAGGTTTCAAACCGGGCCTAAATCGAAGGAGCATGATTTTAAGGTCTTAAGTGAACTCATAATGTAATAAAGTTCTTCATATTTGTTCATGTATTAAATAATCATTTTGATATGTAGCTTTAATGAATTAAATTCATTCAACAAACAGTCCCGACATGACAAAGGCAAATATTTTTCTTTTAAAGGTTCTTTCATTTTTCAACGAGGTTATAGTAGGCTCCCTTCTCAATCTTTTTCTAACACTTCATACTCATCCAACAGATTTTAGCTTCATCAGTTAAACTTTATTTTTGCAAACCACACTTATCATTCAAAGAAGTTTGATATCTGTAAAACAATCAGTAAAAGCTTTAGGATAAATTTTACTATCATTCATAAACACTTCAACTTTAACCTTTTAAATTATGGCATCATCTATATTAAAATTTTGACATATATGATTTTCATAAGCATAATTGTTAAAACCCCTAAAACGTATCAAGACTTTTTCTTTATCTCCTACTAGTGTTGTCATTCAAATGAATTGATTATAATTATGAATGGAATCTACTTCAAGTTCCCATGCATGAACTTGATTGGCTTCCAAATTATCAATTTTTATTTTAAATAGATTAATACCATAACAAATTTGATTTTTTTCCATTTAATAAATCATTCAATTTTGATATAAACTAGTTAAAAGTCCCATCCTTTTCATGATCTATCAAGCTACCTTGATAATAAGCCCCATTTTTAAGTGATATTTTGAACAATTCAACTCTAATACCAATTTGATGCAGGACGATGAAAAATTAGGATTTCATAATGCAACTAATATTCTATTTAGTATAATTTCACAAAAAAGAAAAAAGAGAGGATTCATAGATCACAAGCCACCAAGCAGTACGAGAGTTTTAAACTAGTTGATAATTAAATGATCAAAATAATCCAAAAAATTTAGCAAGAAATTGGATTCATATAAATCAAAGAATAGCATATATTGATTTTCACGGTTAAGATTTCTGGCATGTCAATTTCTAATTAAAATGTACTAAAGAAAACAATATCAAATAATAAAGAAAAAAATAAAACAATAAATGAAAATATAAAGTAAAAAAATCAGACCTCACACTCATACACGGAAGATGACTTCCCAAGAATCAGGTAGTCACATTTGTAAGGCACTCGAATGAATTACATATCCAACTGGCACTCATAAAATTAAAACTAGAAATAGAAAAGTTATTCAAGACAAAGTTGTAAAGTGCTTGCCTCTGATCAACTATAAATAGACTCCTAATAATCTAATTCAGTTGACAAGGTTAACATAGAATCAATCTCAATTGAAGTTTAAATTAATTCCAAAATATAAGAAAGAATAGCCAATTTAATTTTAAATTTCATAATCAATGAAACAATAGCTTAACCATAATCACGAATAATCCAATCATCAAAGAAGTGGTAAAACTACAAACTAGAAATCTAGTCCTGCAATTTCATGTTAATCCACATCCTCAGCATTGCAGTTCAGGAAACTCGTAATACCCAAGGGAAGCCATAAGAGGGATTTAATTCTACCGTTATCATCAAAAGCGCAAAAACCACCACCCAAATTTCAATCAGTCATATAAGCCTAAAAATCACCGCCCATTGAACCAAAATCCAAAGCCCAACATCAGAATTTCCACTACCAAATGAAATTCTGCAACATAAGCCAATTACTAACTTAGCTCATATAATATTGCATCAATTTAAGGACCATCAACCCCTTATATCTCCAAACTAGAAACACCCACAATGGAAATTAACTTTAAACTAAATCAAGATTAAAATCATGCCAATTTTATGATAACACATAAAATTAGAAAGTAAAATACAATATTTCTCAACCATTGCCTTTACCATGTTCTTTATTACATAAATAAATAAAGCAAACAGACAAATAAAATAAAAAGTATTTAGTTTAATTGCTTAGTGTGACGCTTTTAATAAAAATAAATACATGGATTTTCATAACTTAATGCCTTCAATATGCTGTCCTCCTTCAGGATTACTTCTTGTAAGTGTTCATCAAGCTTAATTGGAATAGTGCTTTAGCAAATTCTAACTTATTAATCTAAAAAGTAAAAGTGACACTTTTAGAAGGATTGTATGAATTGAATTCACAACCAAGGAGTTTGATGACTTGAAAAACTCGAGACTTTGGGGAACCAATGGCATAAGATTGTTAGCACACTAAGTTTGATAAGCCAGAAAAAAAAAAACTTTGAAGTCCTAGTTCTGGCTCCATAGCATAGAACAAAAATTGATGGGCAATTGCAACTGATCAACTTGTTGAGCTAGTTTTAGACTTCTAGTGCTATCTAATATTTACCAAGATAATTAAAGTGATAAAAAAACACTTCCAAGAGTACAATAGACAACAATAATTTAACATCAGAGTATACTATTCAACTTGGAATAGATGCGTTTAATTGATCTCTCGATGGTGTGAAGCATAAACATCATCTACATTTTATGAGCTAATGAGTCACTCTAGGGAGCTTTGGATGCACAAACATCTAAACTGGGAGGATAATTCAATTCAATCTTATTAATCATCCAAAAATATTATTGGATTTTGGCTTAAATGCTGGAAATTGATAAAAGAAACATTGGCGCTTCTAAGATTGCTTATGAAAACAGATTTACTGCTAAAGTAACCAAGCCACTACTTCTCATGATTGATATACCCCTCGATGAATTTGTCTTTTGGGTTTGATTTTTGAAGTGTCACTATATAGTGCATATAGATGTTAAATTAACTTCCTAATTAAGCAGCCTTTGACATATTTAGCAAAAATATACAAGAATTTCTTCTGAATATTGAAGGGGGTAACAGGAATGAAGCCAAGTCTTTGGTCATTCTTCTTTGATTCTCTTTGGACTTTGAGAAGTTGAACATGAGGTCTATTTGTTTATATTATCACGGACTTCTTCTCCCTCTAGTACATTGGCTGATATTGGCTTGTTTTCTCAATTCCTTATTTGCCACTAGCATAAGAATCTCAACAAATAAAAAATAAAAAAATGGGCATTATAAACATTTTAATCCTAACGAACTATTAAAGAACCTTCTTGAAAGAAACTTATATGTGACAAATGAAAATGGATGGATTTTAAATCCAAAGATCTACTTTAAGTGCCCCTTATACACTGGGAAACTACATGTAATTTATTCTAAAAGAATAACATCAAAAGAAGTTAACAGGGATGATCCATAAAAGTGGAGGAGTTTGTCATGGAATGGTTAGGAATAAAAAAAGAGTAACCTAAAGTGTTAGTTCTATGTGGAATCTCATTGTACCGATCAATCCAGTTGTTTTGTTGACTCATACCACAGTTCCGTTGATTGAGATTGGAGGGGCGTTGCAAGGGAGCCTTCCCTTGCTTGGGGTTTGGGGGACTTGTCCCATAAAATTTGTTTTTCCATACAACCATACAGTGCCGCAACACTGTACAATAGAGCGTTGCAGCGTTGTACACTCATGCAATACAGCGTCCTAGGTTGTAGGCTTGTAGCATGGCGACGCTGCAGCCTGGACTTGGAAACAGAGAGCAGAGCATTGTAGTGCCGCGAGTTGGTCTGGGCGATTTTCTTTCTCGTTTTTCATATTTAGCTTGAAGGGTCGTGTCCCTTCGTATTGAAGAAGTGTATCTCTTTGTTAATTTTGAGTAAAACATAGTGAAGTAAAGTGAGACAATGAGAGAGTGAGAGAGAGAGATTTGTACAATTTCTCAAAAATTTTATAGTAAATTTCTTGGTGTAGTGCGGCTCCGTATTTTTTCCCAATTTCAGATTTTTCCACGTTCAATCCTGGTATTCATTTCTATTGTTTTCTTTTCTTGTTTGTTTCATTGTGTGGTTTACTTTCCAACATAAACTACCTTCCCTAGTGTTAAATCTTTGCCATCCCTTGGCCCTTGATCCCATGGCCAGCATAGGGATCCGTAGGAGCTCACCTGGATCATGCCAATCTCCTTCCATATTTGGGTGGCTAAATTAGAAAACTTATATTAGGGAAATTATGCATTAGTCAATAACTATTTATTTCTTTATTAAGATATTTTGTATAGATCTATAAATATGGATAACTTTGTGCAATAAACTAAGCATTTTTCCTCTCTAATTCTTTGCATTTAGCATGGTATCAAAGCCTTCATCATCGTTGCTGGAATTCCGAGTTTTTTTTGTTCTATTGTCATGCATTCATTGTCAGCCTTCCCTTGAGACCAGGAGGGAGACAAGGGAGAGATCGTGCATCTAATCCCTTGCTATCCTATTTATAGCAAACGCAACCTTCATTATTGAACTGCACCTTCTTGGCTTGATTGATATAGCCTTCATCACTACCCTTTGACATCATAATGTCTGAAGCTAATTCTTCCTAAAACTTTGACCAAATGGAGGACTCTATGGTGTAACAAGGAAAATGAGATATCCAAAATATGCAACCTTTATATGCTTAAATGGGAAGAATTACTTGATGTTGTCTCAATTTGTGAAAATCTACTTGAAAAGGAAAAGAAAGGAAAGATGAATCACCTCCTTGGGGTAGGACCATAAGAAGGAAATCCTAATTTTGGGGTATGGGATGAAGTAGACTCCATGATTATGTCATCGTTATGGAATTCCATAACTTTGAAATTAGTGATACTTTCATATTTTTATATAATGCAAAGGACATATGCGATGCCGCCAGGCAAACCTTTTCAAAAGCTCGAGATACTGCTCAAGTCTTCGAAGTTAAGATCAATGTCATCAGTACAAAACAAGGAGGCAAGACCTTGACTAAATAAGCCACTCTCCTTCAAGCCTTGTGGCAAGAATTTGATCACCACAAATGTAGAGAAACTACGTGTCTAGAAGATGCTGCTATCCTAAAAAGTTTTATTGAGAAAGATAGAGTGTATGACTTTCTTGCAGGATTAAATGCGGAGTTTGACTAGGTTAAAGTTCAAATCCTTGGCAAAGTGGAAAGCCGAGAAAAAGAATGTGGTTGCAAGAACAAGTGCAAAGGCAGAACTCAGAGCAATGGCCTTAGGTATATGTGAGCTATTATGAATCAAGATTATTCTAGAAAACTTAAGGATCAAGTGGGAGGGATCCATGAAGCTACACTGTGATAACAAATCAACAATCATAGCTCACAATCCAGTTCAGTATGACAGACTTAAGCACATAGAAGTGGACAAGCATTTTATAAAGGAGAAATAAGATAGTGGACTTATCTGTATTTACCAAGTCTCATCAAAAGATTAGCTTGCAGACAGTCTTACCAAAGGACTTAATAACTCTATCTTTCTTGGACTAATTACTAAACTAGGAATAATATATCTAGATTTCTTAGCTTGAGAGGGAAAGTTAAACCCCAGCCGTCCCTTGGCCTTTGATCCCATGGCCAACATGAGGATATGTGGGAGGCTCACCTGGATCATGCCAATCTCCTTCCAGATTTGGGTGGCTGATTTAGGAAGGATTATATTAGGATAATTATGCATTATTCCGTAATTATTTATTTTCTTATTAAGATATCTTGTAAATTGGGATAACTTTGTGCAATAAAATTAAGCTTTTTCCACATGGCCACCTAATGTGAGTATTAAATTGTACTATACCATATATGGATCTTTCAAAGTATAATGATATTATTTTCTTTTAGATTATGTTAATCCCAAGCAAGGTTTAGGTCTTAGGTTTCAGAGTGGGTGATGTCCCGAACCTAAATAAATAATTGATTAAGTTTGGTTTGGTTATGACAGATCCTCTAGCTACATCTAGTTCAAACCATAGGAAGCTAATGATATTCGTTCATAGTTTGAGTGAGACCTGACTAGTAGCAACCCAATATTGCATCCTCACTTGTGTAGCCTAAGTTTAAAAATATGCTTCAATTTCATAATGAGATCATTAAAGCTAAATGGATGTGTGAAATTTGCTGAACATGTAAGATCATTTGGGTGTTTTAGAGATGGTGAAGGTTTGCAATGCCGGTATCTTGTGGGATCACAATAGGGGAAGATCTGTGGCGAGGAAGTGGTGGGGTGAATGAGAAAGGAGTTTCTATGTGATGTAATTTTTTCCCAGTCCTAGTCTTTAAAAATTAAATCTAAACTCTACATCCTGAATTTGGGAAGGGCATATACTGCATCACCACAACATCATCAATAGGAGAATACATTATCCAGCAGAGAAAACACCTTTGGTCAAATTTAGAGAGTGGATTAATGTTGGGAATGAGGAGTAAACACCACAATGACGAAACAAGCAAGAAAGTAAAAGAAGGGAAAATAAAGGACACCATAATTTAACGCGGAAAATTTAAAATAGGGAAAAAACCACGGAGTCGCACCACACCAAGAAATTCACAGTGAAAATTGGGAGAAATAAGTACAAATATCTCTTCTCTCTCACACTTTCCTTACTTTTGTTCTCACATACACCGCTCTCTATGTCTAACACACACTTAAAAATACAAGAGAAAGTCAAGTAAATAACCCCAAGGGACGCAACCCTTCAGTAAAACGAGAAAGAAAACCGTTAAGTCCATCTCGTAGCGTTGCGACACTAGTTTGGAGCACTGCGGCGCTTGAATCTCTGTCTTGATTGGCTACAACGTCATCTATACCGCTACAGCTCTCTAATCTGTCATTCAGCACTGGGGTGCTCAAGAACACAACGCTAGGGCGCTCAAGAACACAACGCTAGGGCGCTCGGGTATGCAGTGCCGAGGCATTATGCAGGAAAAAAAATTTCTAGTGCAAAGCACCTAAACACAAAAAGGGGGTAAACCCCCCACACCCCCCAACAAGCACGAGAAACTTGAGGTCCGAGATAACATAACAACTTGATTGATCAACACAATCAGATTTCACACAACAATTAATACGATCACAAATACAAGCGAGTGCAAATAAAACAAAGAAAAACATTTGTATTGCAACACGACAAGTGTCCAAAACGGCTAAATAGCTATTTTTTAGTTTTAAAATAACGTTTGAGGGTCTCAATTAGGCCTTAGGCTCCTAAGAATTGACGTCAGCAATCTAAAGCGATTGTGGCTCACCCTACCTTCAAAAGCAGCAATAATAATAAATTTGTAGAAACATGAAAGAATCAAGTCTTAAGATTAATCAATAAAAGGTTGTATATAAGAAAAAGCGCAATGATAAGCCTCAAAAGATCGTAAATTTCTCAAATGCACCTATGAAGAATCATGATGCAGTAAAAGGATATACAATATGCAGGTCGATACCATAAGTTTGAAAACCTTCATAAGAGATTCATATTACCTCGATAGTCAGAGCTTTGTGAGCTTTCCAATCAACAATACCACCAAATTTTGTCACTGCCTCCTTAACCGATTCAAAAGGTGTTGTAGTGTCAACAAACCCTCTATTTTCACTCACTTTCTTTACTTCTTCAGAAGAAACAGCTGAATCTAATGCTTTTATTTTCATATTTTGGGCTTCCACATGATTGTGCAGATGATGACCAGTGGGTTTAAAAGGTGCAATATCTTCTATCTTACCATTCTCTTCAACATTAGAACTTTTATTGGTTTGAGCATTAGCAACTCCAGCTGGACTTTCACCTTCAATTTGACTTGATATAGTTTCTTCCATTCCCTTTGAGGCATCACCTCTAACAGGCTGATATTTTTCAGATGGCAAAGAAGCAATTTTGTTACCAACACTTGCAGTAGCATCATCATTGATTTGAGCTTCTTTCGTCTGAACATCAGCACAACATATTTCGTGATGTTTATGCGTTGCAGCTACCCCCTCTTCTAGGATTTTTACCACACCTGGGGATTTAATACCACAAAAAAAATCAGATAACAGTGAAGCAGAATTTAATTTAGTTGAGGCGATATACTCACCATCTTGAATGTGGCTTTGATCTTCATGTTGAGATAGAGTATTATCCTGCTTGACTTTTTGAATTTGTGACAGATCAGGAGATGAAGAGCAATGAAATTCGAATGAAGAAATCACTATATTCTCCAGAGCAGACCCTGGTTCAATTGAGTTTTGTGAGGTAGGTGACTGTGCAGTCAAGGATAGACCAGTCACCCCTTCTTCTGAATGCTTGGTGTCTACTTCCTGATGATGTTTGATATTAGTTTTTCCATCGGACAGCAGAGGATTAGGAAGCCTAGACTCATTGGGAAGAGATGCTATTGGAGAAGAAGTTGGTTCCTCAACAGGCAAGTTTCCGGCATCTTGATAACCTGCCATAATCCTTGATTTTTCTTTTGTAGTATGATGTACCGGCACCTGATGACTGCATAAAAAGATAACAATTTAGTGAACTGTGGAAACAATAAAATGAAGTCATATGAGTTACTTAAACTAAATTTTAATGCTTTGAAATTGTTTTGAAGGGTGTCTCCAAGACTAGTGCAACAACAAATCTTGAGTGGTAATGTCCTTGATCTCTAAAGTAGAGGTACAAGTTTTGAATCTTTGAAAAAATAAAATAAAGACTAATGCAACCAAATAACTCAAAAAGCATGTTTATAAAGATGACTCCTATAAATCTTGTACCTTTCAATTTAAAAATGCCCTTTTAGAGTTAATAATATCATACCTTCTACTAAAATAAAGGCCAATAACTTGTACTACACCCAAATTCTAAGAAACGCATTTGAGCTGAACGAGAAATTAAATTCACTTTTTATGGTAAAGCTGAACAGTTCAAGAGAATCCAGCTGTTAACATAAAAAATAAGTGAATAGTTTTCAATGAATAAGTGAAGGTATCTCCTCTTCAATTTAACAATTGTTGCCTTCTTATGGTATCATGAGTATGATAGATTATCTACTGTACAACTGCCGCCATTTAAAATAATTTGTCCTGTTGTGTGTCAATTAAAACAGTTCAACGCTTCTTCAAACAACACAAAAACAAGCATGACAATATTGAGAAAATTCAAAATTTTACATCAAATACGAATATGGATGCACCATTCTATCATTCAAAATAAATATCATATTAACATTGTCCATATCAGCACCAGCAAGCATGTCTTCCATATCGGCAACAGAAACTACATCTTTATGCATGTTTTGGCATCCTTAACATATTCAGTATAAATGTGCAGTCCAATCATGCATGTTTGGTATGTATCTACCTACAATCTGGACAACCCACTCCTGTATCTGACTATTTACATTTCATTAGGAAGCTCTGCAGAAAGAAATGGAATAACAAGTACTGGTTGCAAGGGAAATCCTTGTGCAAGTAGCTTACAATCAGATGCAAGTTTCTCAACCAAAACAAGTGCAATACATTTCAGGGTTTCATTCCTTCCAATCAAGCTTGCTAAATACAAGTTTCTTTAGTTCTTTATTCCCGAACTTTATTCCCTTGATCCTAAGTTTAAGGTGGAAATATTCTAAGCTAATTAGTTCCCTAATGAATTAGGGAATCTCTCACATCATAGGATTATCTCGCATGACTTGCTTTCAAGCAGAATTGTGTTCAAACATAAGCCACTTCCTTTGAACTTCTATACCCCTAATTCAACAAATCCCAGAAAACATAATTGCCAACAGAATTGACGAGGAAATATGAACGAGAAAGGCAAGAAAAAAATGAAGTAATGAAGGACAAAACCCAAAGACTCTTCAGGGCTGTGTTTACTATCCTAATTTAGGCAAGGTTTAAGCATGATTTAGCTTAAATACCATCAAAAATATTTTTGAGGACTTATAATCATATTTGATAAATCTCATTTGAGGCTCATTATAGAATAAATCTACTATTTTTTAAATCTCACTTGTCACAGTATTTAATGGATAAGCAATTCTAACTCTCATAAATCTTAAATCCTCCAACAAGCAGCCAAACAATTTCTCAAAGATTAAGTAAGACTTAAGAGTTGTAGTACCAAATAGTTTTCAGTTTTTAATTCCATCAAGATTTATAAGGTCTAATAAGACTTCGTTCAGAACAACTTTATTTTTCAAACCTCAAGCACAATTTTTGTTTGGCCATTATTTTTTCATAGCTTTCAAAAAAATTTTGTGCTAGGAACTGTTTTTGCAACAGCTTTAAAAGTTGCTTTCTTTACAAGAGCTTTGCAAAGTAATAAAAAAGCTGTCCTTAACCAAGCCTAAATCCACCTGTAGCCAAACAGTCCCTTCACATGAAGAGGCAGGGATTGAGAGAGAGCCAATCCAGGTACACGATTACCCATTTATTATCACAAGAAAAAGCCACAAATTAAACAAAAGTGGCATCCTTCAAAGCTTTTTAAGCATATGAAAATCAATCAGCTAAAACGATATATAACTGAAAGCCCCAGCCAAGCTGCAAACTTGGTTCAACTGTACAACCAAAAGCTCCGAACTTCATAAAAATTTATTTTTAACATAGCTCCATCAACCTAGTTCGCCGGAAAATTACGCACCTCTCAAAAATCACTATTTCCAAACCCTTTTATCTGAAAAAACCAGTCAATATCCCTAACTTCGATAAATCTTATAAGTTCGTTATGTAAACAGGATTCAAGCTGTCACCCCAAAACAACTCACGCAAACACATCTCAAATCCACGCTTCACACTTAATTGAAGCAGAATCTATGCGTGTCCTCCCAAATAAGCGCCAAAAATACATGAATCTAACTTAGGGGTTCACTCATGACTCTATCCCCAACAGCCAACAAAGTGAAGAGGATGGAAACCCCCATGATAAAGTGTGGAGCTTCTTTCGAGCTCAATAACCTATGAAGAGCGGAGCTCAATTTAGCAGGATATGAAGTGATGCAGTAGATTGATAGAAAAACTTACTCCACCTTCTTATTAGCTTCTTCTGGTTTGAAACGAAAGCAAAATCGAGTAGCTCCTAACCTCGGCAAATCGACTGGTGATCGAAACCAAGCTACGGTCCTACGAAGGATCAAGAAAAACAGGCTGAAGTCAATTGTTGAAGCAGAATCCTTCACAAGTCCAACGCTCGCTCTCCCACCTGGGCCTGGCCGATCCCCTTCTCTTGCAGGCTCACAGATCGTTAAAGACTTTTTTTTTTTTCAAATTTCGTGTGATATTTTATTTACTTATGTATTTATTTATTACTCAGAAAGTCACAAAATCTATTAAATTATGCTTTTGTTCATAAATTTTTGCCAAAAAAAATCTCTAATTATTATTTTGCTTTAAAATTCTGAAAAAAAAAAATTGGTAGGTTTGCTGACCACAGCGACTTGGGAGCAGTTGAGGTGGGCTCTGCCTACAACAACCGCATAGAAATTTTAATGTAAACTTTAGTTTCGCAAGTCAAATCACACAATTATGAATTTCGATTTTTCAGCCTTATTTCATGAGAATTTTTTTTTTTAATGTTTCAAGCGAATCAATTATGTTTTATTGGAGATAATTTTATTATTATTATTATTATTGATACATCCTTAAAAAAGTATCTTGATCGAACATGAATCTCGAGGAAAAATTAAGTTCGAAACTTTCGAAATTAAAATCCAAAATCCCGGGAGATTGACTTCGTTTGTAACCATCTAAACTCTGATTTCAGCAAACTTACAGTCGAACCGAGTGTCTCATAAATACGAACTCAACTACACCAAAATAGACTCCATCTGAGTCCAAATAGATCCAAATCAAAGATCTGAAGCGCTAGGGTTTGAACCATAATTTGGATTACCAACCAGTTTCCAAACATGACGTGCTTATAGTCGAATCGAGTGACTCGATGAGATGAATCCAATGAGCTCAAGATAATTGAATTCCGACATCACTAAGGCATACAAATGTCCATCAAACGGTCCACAATCAAGGGATTCAACAACGGCTGTCCATCCAAGCCACTCCCAATATGTCCATGATCTACCATATATTTACGGTTCATGTCACTCTATAAAATCTATAAATAGACCCCTCCTCTCTCTTGAATAGGAGGCTCCAAGCAAGAGAGAGATCAGAGATCGCTCTTGTCTCCTCGCTCCTCCTAGACCAGCACCTGAGTTCTGTTGGGCAACCATTGGAGGACCGGACTTCTGTTGAACCACCACCTGAGGCTCGAACTTCTGTCGGACCACCACCTCAGGCTCGAACTTCTACCAAACCACCACCTCAGGCTCGGACTTCTTCTCGACCACCACCTCAGGCCCGGACTTCTGCCGGACCACCACCTGACGCCCGAACTTCTGCTGGACCACCACCTGAGGCTCGAACTTCTATCGGATCACCACCTGAGGCCTGAACTTTTACTGGACCGCCACCTCAGGCCCGGACTTCTGTCGGACCACCACCTAATGTCCGAACTTCTGCCGAACCACCACCTGAAGCCTGAACTTCTGTCGGCCAACCACCTGAGGCCCGGACTTCTGCTAGACCACCACCTTAGGCCCGGACCTCTGCCGAACCACCACCTTAGGTCCAAACTTCTACAAGACCACCAACTAAGGCCCGAACCTCTACTGTGACACCCTCTGACGCCCAGAGTTCTACCAGAGTACCGTCCTACAACAACGGTCTTTCTGACCTCGGTCTCTTGCCAACTACGGTCTTTCAAACCTTTATCTTCTGCCAACTATGATTCTTCTGACCTCCGTCGCCTACTACGGTTCCTCGGACCTACTTCACTAGATAATAGTCTTTCTAACCCCGGTCTTTTATCAACTATGGTCTTTCGGACCCCTTTCTCCTACCGACTATGGTCCTTCCGACCTCTATCGCCTACTATGGTCCTTCTGACCTCCATCACCGAACAATGGTCTTTCTGACCCCGGCCTCCTGCCAATTACAGTCTTTCAGACCCTATCTCCTGTTGACTATGGTTCTTCTGACCTCTATCGCCTACTACAATCCTTCCAACCTACATCACCAGACAATAGTCTTTCTGACCCCGGTCTTCTTCTACCTACGGTCTTTTGGATTCCTGCCGACTATGGTCTTTCCGACCTCCGTCGTCTACTACGATCCTTCCGACCTCCATCACCAGACAGCAGTCTTTTCGACCTCTATCCTATTAACTATGGTCCTATCAACCAAATAAATATGTCTATTTTGATTATTGTAACTCCCATCATGTAATGCGCTCTATATGATGTACAAGCCAAGGCCTTCTCCCATGGAAGGGCCTCATTTGTAATCGACTGTAAATACTAATTGATTCATTTAAACTAAGTCAGGCCTCATGTTCCCCCCCCCCCCCCCCCCCCTTTTTAGGAGTTTCCACGTAAAAACTCTAGTGTCTCTTATGAACGCTACACCCTCTCACTTATCTGCTTGTGTGCTGGATCTTCGAACAATGCTATAACATTAAATTATATATTTCTCTACCGCCGCGAATATTCCAGGACACAACAACTATAAAATTATTTAAAAAAATTATATTAAAAAGCTGTTTAAAAAAAATTTAAGAAAACTATGAGAATGAGTATTATATAACTAGCAAGTGTGTGTGTGTGTGTATATATATATATATATATATATATATATATGATTATATAAGATTATTCTAACGTAATATATTTTTAATCATTATGATATTTTAGCATATATTTTTAATTTTTATATGTGGCCTATTAAACATTTATAATATTTTTTTCATAATAGTTATATTTATAATGTGCAATAATATATTTTTAATCATTATGGAACTTATTTTTTAGTATATATACAATATATGGGGGAAATTATATTCTACTGATAAATACACAGGGAGTTATAAGAGCTTGAATTTTTTAATATCTGATATGTCCTAGGCATTGGGAGTTATAAGGGTCTATTTTTTGATATGCTAGCAAAGAAGTCATAAGGGCCTATTTCTGATGGGAGATATAAGGGCCAGAGGGAAATATGTTATTTTTCTATTCTTATATTTGAAGCACTTGTTTATTTACTATTAGTGCACATTTTATTTATTTTAGGTATCTGCAATTAATATTACGCTAGTATGATATATTTTTATTGAACTACTTTTACATTCAGTTAAATGCAAAATAAGTAAATTGTTTGAAAATTTAGATTAGTAGGTGTAACTTGTTAAGATATATTGGCTCACACTTATTCCGGCTTCTACTTTAGGTTAGAGGAAAGAAAAGAGCCTGTTGAGTATGTGAGCGCTTATGATTTGATTTATTTGTATCTATATAGGTATTTTCTTGATTTTGTACCGTAATGACTAGGTTTATTTTATTAGGTCTTTTCTAGTGTGTAACCATGTATTGTAGTTTAAATATAGCATATGCATTTTGATGAAATGAAAGAAAATTTATGAATTGGCTATTTTCTTTTATTTACAAAAGCTAATTAGAAGCTCTATTGTATGTTTTAAATTTTAAATTGGAAGAAATCTCAAAAGTTTCCCAAACATAAATCTTGGGCTTAGGATGTCCGACTTTAACACAATATGACATATATGTATGTGGATCATATTGAGTTAAGTTGTGACAAATCAAGTCATGTATTAATCCGCATATAAATTACAAAAAGGGGTGTAAGTGAGTTGAGTCGGCTTGAGCTTGACTCGTTTATAAGCTCGCGAGCCGAGTCTTGATTGCTTATCAATATGATCGTTTATTAAAAGAGCTCGAGTTTGACAAGGCTCGGCTCGCGAGCTGGCTCGAATTCCACTTGTAATTTTAAAAAAAAAAGTGGACCAGGTACTCGAGGCGGACGAAGAGCTCGAGGAGGCAGAGTGCGGTCCACACTATGCAGATGAACCGCATGCGGCGTGCAGACAAGGGCCTCGAGGCGACCGCTGACCGAGAAACTGGGTGAAGAAAAGGGCGAATGGCGGAATCGAGCGGCTCGATGAGCTCGTTTTAGTGTTGCGAGCTCAACTCAAGTTCAAGCTCGATATTTTACTCGTGAGCCGAGCTCGAACACCCCCTAACTCGAGCTCGACTAAGCTCATTTACACCCCTAATTATAGCATAAAATATTATATTAAGAAGCATGCCATGCATTGATCCTTATACAAATTGCAACATAAAAATTATCTTAAGAAGAGCCAATCAAAGTAGTCACAAGTAGATTACCCATGATAGTCTCATAATCACAATTTGAATGACTACTTAAGACAAGCCTAACATACATGCAATTAGCATGTTTACTTGCAAACTCAAACCTCTATAACATATTCATACCTTTAAAGTTTTTTGGGCTAATTTTTATTTATGACTTTAAATATGACATGTAGCTCAATATATTTTCTCTTGTAAATTTTGAAAGATCTTACCGCCCAAATCATGCGATACGTGTTATTATCATTGCAACTTCTTCCACTAATATATGCCAACTAAAATTTATCATCATAGACTCACAAATTGATGTGGAACATCATAGTTATAACCTACCTAAGGAATAACTTATCAAGTCTCTTACAAGCTTTCTAGAAGATTCTATAGCTATGATATATATGTGTAAGCATTGCAGCATGGGACATGATAAATATTATATGAATTGAAGTTTAGCGCTTGATTTACTCTCTTGTTCTTGAAAAATCCTTCAAGCATCATCTTTTTCCAACGATCTAACATTTGATTCCCCACATCACAAATAAGATAGTTATAAAAAAATTATTAATAACATTAATATTATTATAAGCGATAGCTTGAATTTAATTCCAATAATATAATATAAAAATTCTTTTGATATATGCCATGTAAACTTATTATTTTATGCTTTTGACCAGCCATTGGATCAAAATAATCGACCACCTCACAAGCATGTTTGATCCTTTTTTTCCCAATGCATTGGATCCTTCGTAAATTATAATGACACGTGGCAAGCTCTCATCCATTTGGAGCTATGATATTTTACATGAGTCAGGACTTGGATTCTCAAGTGCCTTTCATGTTCTACAGCTAAAATATTTCTTCTTTGGACCGCGACATGGTCGGCACAATCAAATGTCCTGTGGGGCCCATCCGACCTTCTTTGCATTATTGTAATTTTTCTCCGTACTTGGGATCATGTATTTTATTTTTTTCATTTGGGAAAGTTCTCACGCAAATGAGATACTCACTATTTAAATTTAAAATCTCTTGATTGATAGGTAAAATTCTCAATTAATATTTTGTTGCAAACTAGAATATACGCGATGATAGAGTTAAAAAATTTCTGTCTTAGCGTTGTACATATATCTAGCACACAAACAAGAAAGAAATAGAAACATAGGGATTTTTACGTGGAAACCCTGAAAGGGAAAAAACCATGGGGTCACGCCCAGTTGAAAAAGTTCAACTAGTATTTTGCTTGAGATACAAGAGGCCGACTCGTCCACAAAAGTTAGGACGATCAGAGTACAATGAATCACTTCAGAATTGAAATTCAATTACAACGTCGGACAGAGTTCGGGCGTCTCTTGGAAATCGGGCGGAATGTCGGCATCCTTCGGAGGTCGGGCGGAATTTCGGCGTCGTTCCAAAGTTGAGCAGGATTCTGGCGTTGGACAGAACTCTAGCGTCCCTTGAGCGTCAGACAGAACTATGGCGTCCTTCGGAAGTCCGGCAAAATTTTGGCGTCGGGTAGAACTCTGGCGGTGGTCGAGGAGGAGTTCTTCCCTCCTATCCTTCTATTATTCTTCTCTTCTTCTTGCTTAGGTCCCCACTCAAGAGAAATGAGGGGTCTATTTATAGATTTTCTGGAGTGGCATGGCCTGTAAATAGATGAGGTATCAGGGGCAAATATGGAGTGGTTCGAATGAACGGCCAATATTAAATCCTTCGATCATAGACAGTTTATTGGGCATTTGAAAGTATTAATGACTTTGAAATTTGGCGATCTTGGGCTCGTTGGATTTGTCTCGTCGAGCTGCTCGATTTGACTATAAGCTCGTCAAATTCGGAAATCGTTTGACAACTCAAATTGTGGTACGATCTTTCCAATAGCACTTCAGTCCTTGATTTGGACTTATTTGGGCTCAGATTGAGTCGAATTTGGTGTCGTTGGGTTCGTATTTCCGAGACGATCAGTTTGACTATAAGTTTGTTAAAATCAGAGTTCAGGTGATCCTGGATTTAATTTTTTGAAGTTTTCGTGTTGATTTTGCCTCGAGATTCGTGCCCGATCAGGATAATTTTTTGATGATATATCACATTTGATATGAGCCATGTTCATAAACTTGATTCGAGAGTCTAAAAATATTTATATTTTAAATTAACTTTTACTTCTTATTAAAATTAACAAGCAGATTAATTAATGAGTTTAAACTAATATTTTTTTAATAATGAGCCATATAGTAAAATGTGTGACTCTTAAAAAAATAATTTTCTCAAACTATTTTTTCAGTGAGTCAAATATATATTTTTGGAACATTTGAGCCATAAGATGAACTTACGCACATTACATATGTAAGTTTCGAACTCAATGCCTCTTAGTTGAGAGTCAAAACTATCAACCAACAGATCACGATGAGCTACATCTTTAAGTCAAATATAAATGGGACCAATTCAAATTTGAGCTAAAATTTATAATTTTGAAATCGGGCTTGAATAATATTTATATTGATCTTTATTTTTTTATCAACTTTTATTTTTAATTCATGAATTTTGTTGATTTAATATTTGATTAAATTAGCATAATTTTGTTTTTTGTTTGATCAATTTTAGAAAAAATAAAAGCATAAACATAAAATTTAAAGGAAGTTGAAATTACAACTAATAGCTGAACTAATATTTTAAAAACCAAATTAAGGCTTCATTTGAGACCACTTTTTTATTGTTTTTTAAAATAGAGTCCGTTTTAAGAATCAATAAAAAAATCGTCTCAAACCAAACCTAAATCCGCCAAATATAATTAGTTTGATTTGATTTTTCAATTTTAAACAAGCAATGCACACTCATATCCATATAAAATCAAGCTATTATATGAGAAAAACTAAAATGCATACATAAGTATTGTTGTGTGCTTTAAATTTTGTGATAATAGAGATAGCATTTTATGCTCTAACTTTGCAATGAGATATGCATACACACCGATAAAATAGAAGAATATATATAACTCAAAAGAGAAAAAATTACGAAGCTTGACCCATTTTAAATAATACATTACATATTTGAAGTTCCAAAAGCCTATTCTTCTCCGCAATCGGAGAATATGAGATTATAAAATTAAGAGCACTTATTTGATCTCTTATGGTTGTAATGGAGATTATTGAAGAAATAGCGGACGATAGAAATTGAAGGATGCTAGTCAAACGACATCGTTTAAATTATGGTGCTCGAATGATAATGGTGGGATGACAATAATCAGCTTATGGGCAATGGACTATGACAATCTAATGGCAGTGGGGTGGTGATTGCCAGCATCGAATACTAAGTAGTTTTAAAATTCTTCAAATCAACAAGCACTCACCAAACTCAAGTACAAGTCCCCTTTTTGTGGAGATTTGTAGTTTATTTATAGTACGTTGAGAAATGACAATTTGATTAATTTTGTCAAAAAGTTTATAAAGCTTCATCGGACAATTATATAATCATATTGCATTCTTTAATTATATATTATTTATTTAACATTTAAGTACTTTAATGACCTCAAAATTAAGTGAACTTAGGTCTATTAAATTTGTCTCATTGAGCCCATTAATTTTATTATAAGCATGTAAGATTCAAAAATCATTTGATCATTCAACTAAAAGTCCTTTTTTTTTTACAATACTTCAAGTGCTTGATGTAAATTTATTGGGTAAAAATCAACTATAATGTTGTTTAGTCTTGCCTTGACAATAGTTCTATTTGTCGCGTGCTAGAATATACGCGGCAGTAGAGTTAGGAAATATTCGTCTTAGCGTTGCACGAGTATTCTGCACACAAACAGAAAATAGAAAATGAACACCAAGGTTTTTACGTGGAAAACCCAAAAGAGGGAAAAAATCACGGGGCCTCGCCCAGTTGCAAAGTTTCACTATTATTTGTTTGAAGTACAAAGGTTGATCCGTCTTACAAATCAAGACGATCAATTTACAATCAACTTCTCACAAAGTTACAAAGTTCTGCAAATTCCCGGCGTTTTCCAAAAATCCGGCAGAGTTCCGGCGTCTTCAGGCGGCAGGAAGAGCTCCGGCGGTGGTCGAGGAGGTGAGGAATCTCCTTTTCCCCTTTCTCCTCTTCTTCTTCTCTCTCTTCACTTGAGTCCCCTTGGTGTAGAATGAGGGTTCTATTTATAATTTTTCTGGAGTGGCATAGCCCGTAAATAGGCATGAGATCAAGGGCGAATTGGGAGTGATTTGAATAGACGGCCGGTATCGAATCCTTTGATCATACACCGTTTGTTGGTCATTTGAAGGCCTTAATGGTGTCAGAATTCAATGATCTTGGGCTCGTTGGATTCGTCTCGTCGAGCCGTTCGATTCTAGTATAATCTCGTCAAAATCGGAGACCGTTTGGTAACTCAAATTGCGGTTTGAACCTTCCAATTGCGCTTTGAACCCTTGATTCGGACTCATTTGGGCTCGGATTGGGTCGAATTTGGTGTCGTTGGGTTCGTATTTCCGAGACGCTCAGTTTGACTGTAAGTTTGCTGAAATCGGAGTTCATGTGCTCCCGGATTTAATTTTTGAAGTTTTCAACTTAATTTTTCCCTTGAGATTCGTGCCCGATCAAGATAATTTTTGCATGACGTTTCACTATTAAAAATTTATTTAAATTAAATGTTGGATAACTCTGAATTAATTTGAAAAATTTTCAATGCAAATAATGCTTGAAATCTGTGTCAATCTAATGAAGTTAATAAGTTTATGTATATATGAATGCATAAAGTCACATTTTTTATGTGTATTTAGATTTTAATTAATGTATACAATTCGCGTCATAATTTTCCAGTTGTCATAATTATTAGAACAATTCGGGTCAAAAAAAATTTTTTTTTTTTTTTTTTTTTTTTTTGGGACATTTAGGCCATTTAAGGCAAACTCACACACACAACGCATACACATGGACTCGAACCTTGGACCTCTTAGTTGGAAGCCTAAGCTTTCAACCAATAGGCCAAGGAGAGTTGTGTTCGGGTCAAAATTTTCCACAAGCACTTCCCAACGAAAGCGACGGCGTGAAAGACGCGCGGGTTAACGACAAGCTGCCACCTCATCGCCGACCTCATAATCGTGTTCTCTTCTGGAATTTGCAAGTGACAACAGTTCATGTAATATAGGTTAACCCATATAAAAACTTCATTAATTGTACTAACACCATTTAATAATTAAACAACTCGACAATTATTAATTACAGAGTTACTAATCACTTTAAGCAAAAGAAACTTTTTGATGATTTTTACATACATAATATAATACCTAAAACTATTCTATTTATAAAACTAACACCCAAATTTTTATATTACTTATATACCATCTAAATACATTTTCTTTCCTCTAAAATACCACTCGGTTAAATCACTTCCTCAGATGCGACTGAACCCCTCCCCTCTTCTTCGCTCGAGCAAATTTGCTTTTCGTCTTCTTCATTTCTTCGTTGTTGTCGCGTGAAGTGCTTCATGAATACTCGCTTTGAGCTTCTCCGCTTCAGACAATGACATTGTTGCTGTCAGATAGGAGGTCCCGATGGGAGTTCATCACGAAGGTAGTGATATTTCTCCCATTTCTTGCACTTTTTTTGGCTAAATCTGCACCTAAAAAAAATCTAAGAAATCCCAAATGTAGGGCAAAAATTAACTCTTTTTTATTTGTGGAATCAATTTATGAACTGCATTTTGATAATTTTATGCAGTGTATTCTAAATTTGTAGCTTCATTTCGTTGAGCTTTAGTGCTTGATCATATAAATATTCATAAGTATTCAGCATTTTGTGTTTTCTTATTGTATTTATGATTTTTTTTTTATAATCTGAGAAAGAAGAGCTAAATAGCTAAAAAACTGGATCAAACAAAATGGAGACTGCACTTCTGTCATAGAAATGGAATCAAATTCCTATAAGAAAAAAGTTATCTAATTAACAATCAAAAGAAACAGATATAGAAAAAGACCAAGATTATCCATGTAGATAATCAAATACGGAACAAAAATAATATTCAACCGTATTTAAGAATGTGAATGTAGGCTCCAAATTTACATCATTGTTTTTAAAAGCAAAACAGAATGAGCAAAGACCACTTACTCAACCGATTCAGGATTCGTTTGGGACGGCTTTCTTACTGCTTCTTAAAGCCACTTTCTAGTACAAAATTTTAAATTTTTATTCTAGAAAGCTGCTTTAAGCAGCAGAAAGAAAGCCGTCCCAAATGAAGTTCGTTTGGGACAGCTTTCTTTCTGCTTCTTAAAGCCGCTTTTTAATGCAAAAGTTTTATTTTTTGTACTAAAAAGCGGCTTTAAGAAGCAGAAAGAAAGTCGTCCCAAACGAAGCCTCAATCTCAGCGCTACCCATCCATCCGTAATAGCCAAGACGAATCACTCGTACACACGTGTAAAGGTACACACCTACTTTAGCCTACACACACACACACTGTGGGAAACTTTTACCTTATTATAGTAGAAAGAAAAAAAAAATAGTAGAAATTAATGCAGTCTTCTTCCTCCTCACAACATAGCAAGAGTGATCTAGCTTTACTGTAATTTACACTTCTTTGTGGTATCAGAACAAATATAAAAGCCTGTTGCACATCAAATGGCTCAGTCTTCTTCCTCCCAATTTGGCTACCCATCTATTGAAAGTTGAAACTCTCACTGACAACTGCTGCATTCTTGCAGCACTCAAATTTGTTGTTTCAAACATCAAAATAATAGTCTCTGCTCAACTATTAAATGACAATTACCCGATTGGGAGGTCTCAAGTCCTCAAGTTGTTTCAAGCTAATGGATTTTCTAGCTTTCTCGAACCCACAGCAGCTCCACCACGACGCCTCTCTTAGTCCTCCGATGGCATCACCATCGTAAATTCAAAATATCATGAATGGGTTCTCATTGATCAGAATCCAGCAGCAACCCTTTGCTCCACCATTCACCCCCTCAAATCTTCCCTATGTCTTAAATCTTGAATCCTGTTCGGCCATCTAGATCACCAACGAACGGAGGCGGCAAGCTTCAAACCATTCGTGATTCATTAAACTCAAGAATGAACTCCATAAAATCTCAATGAAAAACCTCAACATGAATCAATATCTTACCAAAATCAAAACCACAGTGGGTAAAATCACAGTGGATGGAGCAAATATAGATACATAAGATATTATACTATACACACTTAACGAAATTCCGCCATCTTACCAAGCATCCAAAACATCAATTAGAACAATGCATCATCCCAAATGCCTTGAATACCACTACTCTCATCTACTCAGTGAGGACATTAATCTTCAGGCGGAGTTGTCCCATCACTAGTCATCTACCGATCCAACTTTGGCAATGTAATCCTACAGAGGTCGTGAACGACGTTGTAGAGGACGGTCATCTTACTTCAACAACATAACATCACAATCCTCCTCACATACTTGTCAAATCTACAACAAAAAGGGACACTCAGCCCCTAATTGAGGCCTCAAAAGAACACAAGTTAAAATTCTTCAAATTTGTATCTCTCTCCTCTACCCCACTTGAACTCATACACTCGGATGTATGGGGACCTTCCCCTAGCATATCTAATCAAGGATATCGTTACTACGTTGTGATGATTTTTCGTGCTTTGTGTGGTTTTTTCCCATGATTCACAAATCTGAAGTTACATCAATATTTATCAAATTTAAAAGTATGATTGAGAACCAATTATAACACCTCATTAAGTGTTATGTCAATAAAGAACTTTAATCCTTCCTGCAACAACATGACATAGTCCATCAAATCTCATGCTCATATATATCAGAACAACACAAACTAGTAAAGAGGAAGCAATGCCATCTCATAGAAATGACATGAACGCTTCTACAAACGGCGTCTATACCATACTCTTATTGGCTCGACACAATACTCACAACCTCGTATCGAATAAACTGGCTACCATCAAAAGCCAAAGTGCATCTAGTTGCTCAAGGCCACAATTATTTATTGTAATAAATTTTCATAGAGAAAAATAACAAATGGAACCTAAATATATGATTTTCTTTTAGTGTAACCTTTCTCATATAATAATTGTTGTCAAAATTTAGAGAAATAAAAAAATTAAGTCATTCATTAATATTTCTTCTTCTTATTTTTTTTTTAATTACTTTCTAAAACATTCAATACATATATAATTTATAAAATATTTATTAAACATTAGCAAATGAATGACAACGATAATCCAATCAAAACATCGATATCTTCTCTTGTTTTCATACCTGAAAACTCATGCTATTCAAAATTCCATTCCAAGAGAATAAATTTGAATTTCAAATTCTCAAGTGCAAGGAGATTATGCGCTCAATCAATTCCTAAATAATTTATTTTATTAGAAATGATTAATAGGGAGAAGAGATGATGATTTGAAATCGAATTGGGAAAGAAAATACTCCAAGGAAAATCATTAATTTCGTACCACCAGACCTAACTATAGTATCTTGAGCCTCCGGAACCTAACAACGATCCCTCGACCCCTGTCACTCGACTACGATCCCTTCGACCCTCATTGTCTGACCATGATTCTTTCAAACTCTATCGATCGATCGACTACGGTCTCTTCGACCTCCATTGCAAACCAACCACGACCCTACTGGCCAAATGGAAAAGTCAATGTTCTCTTGAGAACATGTCTCTTATCATTTGATTCTTTCAACTACAACTATGTAGCATACACTATATGATGTGTATTTATTATATTGTGCAAACGTCTTCCCCTGAGAAAGGGTATCATTTGTAATTAAAGAAAATAACTAGTTGAATCATTTCAATTGTGCAATGCTCCGTGTTATTTCCCTTTTTTAAGATTTTTCACATAAAAATTCTGATGTCTCTTATAGCTATTGCACTCTTCTCTCTTATCTCTCTATGTGTTGCATATTCGTACAAAGCTAAGACTAGGGGTGTAAATTAGTCGAGCCGAATTGAGTATCTCCCTAATTGAGTTAAGCTTGTTTAGTTGTTAGTGAGCTCGAGCTCTAGCTCAACTCGATTGTTGAGCTTGGTTTCTTAGTTTTAAATTAAGATTTATTTTTATTTTTATTATATATATAATTAATTTAATGTTAATAAAATATATTATATAATATTAATTTAAATTATTTATTAAATAATTTTAATTTAATCGAGTAGCTTAACAAGCTTTCGATTTGAGCCACGCTCGAGCTCTAGTATACGCTCGAGCTCGAGCTCGAACTCGTGGCTCGATAAATTCGACTTGTGAACTCGTTAACGAGTTAAGCTCAAGCCACTTGGCTCACTTACACCTTTAGCTAGAACGTTAAACACTCTATGTCTCTATCGCCGTGAATCATCTGGCACGGGATAGAGTAATTCTACCCTATCCTATCTAAATGCTTAGAAAAAATTTGATGCATCAATGCAATGAATTGGCATAAAAGCTAACTGTAATTATTGATTATTACTATCTCTCTTGTTCTTTTCAATCCCACTTAATATTAATAAATTATTTTTTAAAGATTATAAATATAAAACAAAATTTTTGTTTGGGATGATAAAAAATTATTTTAAAAAACAGTAAAAAAAATAGTTCCAAATAAAATCTAAGAGATAGAAAATTGAATAATCTCTTATAGTTATTGGCCAAGGGCTTATAACTAATTTTACTTCATTTGCTTTATTTGTCGGCCTACCAGTGATCAGGTGATGATGATGATGTCCCTTCTCAGCCGCTCCCTTTCCCAGGCTTTGCAGTTTCTCTGCTTCGTCTGCCCCTCCCTATTGCCGTTGCTACCTAGCTAGCAATTCTCCTTTATTTGGTACTATGGGCTAAGCCTTTTCCTTTAATAACAGTAGCCATCTGTTTTCGAAAAAAAAAAAAAGAAATATGATGCATTTAAAATATTTAAATGAATAAAAATAAATGTAATATAATTTTTTATTTGAATAATAGATATAAAATGAATGCAACCTAAAATAAAATGATGGTTGTTGACCGGTGATTGGAAGCGGCCAACTGTTGATCATCAACTATCGTGGTGGGAGTGAAGAACAGTGATGGCCGCTAGTGGGGTTAAGTGGTCAGCAGTAGTCAATTAGATGGCTAACGATGATAGCGGTGACAACAAAATCACCTTATAATTTAAAATAAAAAAAAAGGGAATTTGTTAAATTAAATAGTTAATAACTTAATATAATGCTATAAAATAAAATATATTTGCATTATCTTGAATTCTTCAAAGCAATCATGCCTTTTAAAGGTCAGTCATGGCACGTTTAAACTTGTTTAAGTTACCTTCTTGTAAGGAATGACGGCTTTTAGATGAAAGGAACTATGGGTTTAGATATATCCTAAAGGATTCTAAATAAAAATTACAATAGATGCATCTATTTTTTAGATTTTATTTGGAATATTTTTCTTACTGTTTTCAAAAACAGCTTTCTAGAATAAAATTTACTTGTTCAAAAAAAAAAAATTGCTAGAAAGCTGTTTTAGAAAGTATTAAGATACTTGTCCCAAACTAAGTTATAATGTGTTCAAATGGCAATGAAGAGGGTAAGTAGTTATAATCATGTTTCTTTAATCATAAGGGGAGGCTATTCGTTTGCATGATAGTATGGAGTTATACGCATGTTTCTATAATGGAAATTTCAAAAGCATGACAGTAAAATATATATATATATAAATCTATATATTTAATATCTAAGATTTCTTTTGGAATAGCTTTCTTATTGCTTCTTAAAGCAACTTTTTAATACCAAAATTAAAATTTGCGTACTAAAAAACTACTTGAAGAAGAAGTAAGAAAGCATACCAAATGAAGCCTAAATTTATTTACTCCTATGTATGTCTTAATAATCTAAAAATTAGAAAATAATCAATCAAGTTTTGTATTTTTTTCCTCAAAATATGTCTAAATTTTTTAAATATATCATATAGTATTCTCATCATATTTTTTTCTTGAAGTATAATCAAAATCTCTAAGCGAGATAGATGAGCCTAAAATCATTGGATTTAGTTTGAGATTAATATATTATAAATTTGTTAATAGCAACATTAATTTTAGAATAAATTCAATAAATTTTAAGCTTATTATAATATAACTTGTATGATGATATTCTAGATATAATTGTTTCCTCGTAATATCACAATCCTAATTATGCTTGAAAGTAGTCTACCAAAATAGAATTCTTTCGATGATAGAAAAAAAAAATCAAATTGATTCAACTTTGGCAGCTTGATTGTGTCTATGTCCATGGTTGGAGGATTTTGTTCTCTTTTAAGAGAAAAATTATTATGTATGGTGTCTGGATGTTTTCAGAGATCAATCAGGACACGCTATGTCACCCAATGCATAATATATTAGATGACGTGGTACATCCAGAGGGTTAAATTGGTCTCTGGATGCGTTCGAACACCGCACATAACAATCTCTCCTTTTAAGAAGCTATAGATTTAAAATAATATGATTATGATTTTTTTTTTTCAACATTAAAAAAATAAACTAAAATATATAATTGGTTCGGGCCTACCAGCCCGTCGAGCCCGACATCCGCCCACTCTATCAATAGCCTTTAATTTATCAAATCCGGCCTCCTAATTATTAACTAGGAATCCGAGGTCGTTCTTCATACGCGCGTGAACCGACCCCACCAGATCTTCGTTCAGCGGGCTCCACCACAACCACCAACTTCCCCTGATCCCCTTCCTGTACAAAAAGCGGCCGTCCCCCTCCGCCTTCTTATTAAGCCCCCACTCCTTTCCAGCTCTCTATCCGTTCCAAAACTTGGCCGTAGCACGCCATGGTGGACATCGACCGCCGGATTTCTGCACCATCACCTGCCGCTCACGCCGCAGCCCTTCGCCGTCTCTCCACCCGCGCTGCTTCCACCAGCAGTATCCCCACCCCGACCTCGTTATCCGCCTGCGCCTCGCTAACGCCTATTGCCGAATCTATCCTATCCCACCTTCGCTCTTCCGGCGTACACATTCTTCCCGGTCTCTCCCCTTCCGAGCTCACTCGCGCGGAGGCCGAGTTCGGCTTCTCCTTCCCGCCCGATCTCCGCGCTTTCATCTCCCTCGGCCTTCCGTCCGGTCCCGGTTTTCCCGACTGGCGGTCACCATCCCACCTTCGCCCCCTTCTCGATCTCCCTGCAGCCTCCATCTCTTTCCAGATAGCGTTTCCTCGAGTCCATTCATTCTGGCCTAAATCCTCTTGGGGCCCCCGCCCGAACGAACCCGACGAAGCCCTCCGGTTTGCCCGCTCCGCCCTTCGACGCGCGCCTCTTCTTCTTCCGGTATTCAACCGATGCTATCTCCCCTGCCTCCCCGCACTCGCTGGAAACCCCCTTTTCCTCGTCGAGGACTCACGCGTTACCATCTGCGCTCTTGATCTCTCTGATTTCTTCCTCTCCAACTTTTCTCCTTCCCTCCGTCTCCAGCGGCAGTTTTCAGCGGCTGAGCCTCGACCCCCTTCCCCCCTCGATTACGCCTCCCGTCGATCACTGGACTCCGCAGCAAGAACCCCACGATGGATCGAGTTCTGGACTGAAGCCGCCTCCTTCGACCGCCGTCGACGGAGCTCTTCATCCTTTTCGTCCTCGGAGCGTTTCGTTGAGATCCGGAAGCAGAGGATGTCACCACCTGCTTGGGTTGGGAAGTACTTAGAACGGATTGGGGAAATTCTGAGGGATGGGGGCTGGAGGGAGAATGATGTTGCAGAGATGGTAGAGGTTGCAGCCTCAGGGTTCTTTGACAGCGCTGCCTGTGGCAAAGACAACGTGGTAGCCGTGGATGGGGAGGCGGTTCTGGACGCTCTGCTACTGAAAGCCAATCGGTGTAGCGATTCGCTCCGTCAGGCTGGGTGGAGCTCAGAGGAGGTTTCTGATGTGCTGGGATTGGACTTCCGGCGATCGAGAAACACATGCCGGCCAGCCGTGCGGCTCCCAAAGGATATTGCGGCGAAGATCGAGAAGCTCGCCGACGTGGTCTCACGTACTTCGTGATGCGATTGTCACGATTCCTAAATAAAATCGAAAATGAAGGTTCTTTTTAGTTGTTTTGTCACTCCTTTCTAGTTTAGAATTTTAAAGCGAGAAATATGTATTAGAAGTATTATAGTACTGACTTATGTTGCAACGGTATTATTATAAATGCAAATTATATGTTACTTTTATACATATGTTACCTGTAAAATTTTTATTTATATATTCATATTCATTTAAATTCGACTAAATTTTTTTTGGGAAAAATTGAGGGTTTAGCCCATTCTATATAAAAGAACGAGTATTACAAAAATGAAACAAAAAAAGAGCTTAGCCAACAAAAAGGTGAGGCTAAGACAATAAAGGAATGAGCAAAAAAGCAACAAAAAGAGAAGAAGATCCAAAATCAGGCAGAAATCCTGCTAGTCAGGACTCAGAACTTGTAAATGCGATTATAGACTAAATCCAATCCTCCTTTGGTTGCCCAAATACCGTCCTAAAGGAGACAGCAGGCCTCATCATTATCCACGACCCAAAAAACCTGCCAAATAAAAACAACCCACAGCGACGAATTCGGAATATAGACTGCCTTAGCATACGGACTTGCAAAGGAGCAATCAAAATGAACATTCCACCAGCCAACCGGCCGGGCAGCAAGGAAATGCCGCCAACTAACCTTTCACCAGTCCTCTTAACCAACCTAAAATGATCCTAGCAGTGAATGAATAACATAACCAGAGGTGAACATTCCACCAACCATAAAATTCGAATGAATTCATTCTAATATATTTCATCATCAAACATGTTAGTGAATATCAAAATCACTTTAAATAAAATCACAAACTTCATTCAGGACTTCTTTTTTATTTCTTAAAGCAATTTTTTTATTAAAAAAATAAAAATTTGCTTTAAGATGTAGTATACAAGCAATCCCAAACATAGCCTAAATATGTTAGAATATTTTAATGCAAAAGAAAATTAAGATGGGCTTCCAATTTTTTTTTTTATCCTATCAAATTATATATATATAATTCATAAAAAAATATTATTTTGTTAGTTGGGAGCTTAGGCTACCAACTAAGATGTCTTGTGTTCGAGCCTTGTATATGCGGTGTGTGTGAATTTGTCTTAATTGACTTGAATGTAAAAAAAAAAAAAACAATATAAAAGCTGCCCCAAACAAAACCAGTCTCTAGAAGATCAACCCTTTATTGTTCTTTTTAAGCACTCATTCAGAATACTTACCTATAAGATGACAATATCATTGGACTCTCCAAAATAATTTACTTGTTTTCTAGTCATTTATTAAATAAGCTAAAAAATCTGTTAATACTTAACTTGTTTGTTTAGCGCATGATCTAAATCTAAGTAATTATTCGTTAAACGTTTCAATATTAGTGGTTTGCCAACATTTATTTTCTTATACCTCTAGAAGGAGTCACAAAACAATAAATTTTATTTAATTTTTTCAGGAGTTGTTCTTAATTTACAACATCGAAAAAAACCTACTCTGTTTTTTCTATGCACTAATTGGGCGACAAGCTTCTATTTTTTTAATTATGGCTTCATTTGGGATTGTTTTCTTATTGCTTCTTAAAGCAATATTTTAGTATAAATTTTTAATTTTTGTACTACAAAGCTATTTTAAGAAGCAGTAAGAAAGTCGTATTGCTACTTAAAACAATTTTTTAGTATAATTTTTTTAATTTTTGACTAAAATTTGTTTTAAGATGCAGTAAGAAAGCCGTCCCAAATGAAGGCTTAAATTGATTGGGATCCCTATTCGGACATATCTGCATCAGAATGTCTTAGATAGCAAATGGCTCTTTAAAACTAAATTCAACTATGATAGTATTATTGCTAGATACAAAGCTTGGTTGGTAGCTGAAGGTCTTAAACAAGAGTCTGGATTTGATTTTCATGACACATTTAATAATGTAGCAAAATTCTCTACCATCTGCTATTGCGGTTACATACCAATGGCACGTCCTACAACAAGATGTTTCCAATGCCTTCTTGCATGTCCAACTAGACAAGAAGGTTTATATGAAACAACCACTTGGATATGTGGATTTGTAATACCCAAATGAATTAGATCTCTAATCGCAGCCTTCATTTTATCACATCATAGTAGGCTGCTTGCAGTATCTCACTATGACTTGTCCAGACATTATGTTTATTGTCAACTATTTGTGGCAATACATGCATAAGACGTAACTTCTTCACTTTCATCTCCTCAAACGAGCACTTCGTTACATCAAAGGTACTCTACAATTTGATTTATCGATTTCCCAATCCTCACTTGTTCTTCAAGCTTTTTCAAACTCTGATTGGGTTGCAAATTTCATGGATCGTCCATCGATCATCGGACATTGTGCATTTCTTGGTGCCACTCTCGTCTCCTAGTGTGTGAATAAGGAAACTGCTATTGCCCGGTCCTCCGCAAAGGCTGAATACAAGGCATTGGCTACCCGCCGCGTGTGATATTATATAGCTTCGTTCACTACTACAGGATTTTCACATCAAGTTAGTTTCAACACAACTCTTTTGTGACAATGTATCTACTCTAGCATTAGCCAATAACCCAATGTTTCATACTCGCATAAAGCATATAGAAATTGTTTGTCACTTTATTAGAGAATACATCAAACGACATCACATCTCTACTCATCACATTGCCACCAAAGATCAACTTACATATCTCTTTAGTAAGACTTTGTTTGGGACGGCTTTCTTACTGAAAGCGACTTTCTAGTAAAAAAATTTAATTTTTGTTAATGAAGTTGATGAAGTTTGGCTTTGCCCTTATTCTTAAAAAAAAAAAGTAATTTCACCTTAAGGTTGAAGGATTGACCTTAAGCAGTGCTCAGTTATTGAAAAGATCACTGATCATCAATCAGACATAATGAACTTCAATTTCTACTTCTGCCTGCTCAAATGCTTTGTCTATTCAGAGAATTTTTTGTCTTTGACTGGGCTTGCATGATTTCTAACTCTGCAATGGCTTCCCGTTGGTGTTGGAGGAAAGCAGAACAAGGACTCTCTTTTTTTGCAAGGAGAGTTCAGTTGTCGTGGGGAATATGATCACGCGTTAGGCAGAAGGAATGGACCCTTCCTTCCATCGCTCCTGTCCTCAGATATCATAGGAGAAAAACCAAAAAAAGATACCTCATAGTGGAATGTCGGCAAAGGAAAATAAAGGAATGGACATTGATAGAAATAACTAATGAGGGAGCGTATTTGTCAAAATGTGAAAAAAATTTAGTTCGAATAATTTAATATAAATTATATTAGGATAGATATGGAAATTATGGCCGAATAAAATTATGGCTTTATTCATTGGTGGAGTTATAATTTTTTTTAACCCACGAGGGGCCTATATGTTAAAAACAAAAACAAACAAAAAAAAGATATAAATCCAACTAAGGGCAAAGCCAAAATTACAATAAAAAACAACAAAGAGGAAAGAAGTAGTGGAAAGGTAGAAGTTAGCCGGGCTCGGTATATAGGAAATCTTCAAACCATCACCCAGAAGCTAGATAAGGACCATCCAAAGGAGTAGATGAAATGAACAAGCAAAGTTTGAGACCAAAAAAAAAAAAAACCATCAAAAGGAGCACCACCAATGGTTGCCAACAAGTCACAACGTGCAGGAAATGATTTAAAACCTCCACATCATAGCCCGGACCTTAATCCGTGAAGGCCAAACCAACAATCCGAGAGCAGCACCCACATTAACCAACGAAAGATCCAATAAAAATTAGAGCAGCACCCACATAAAGTAACGAACGAATAAGCTAAAACATAAAGCCAAGCCAATCATTTCTTTTTGGATTTCCTTTTTCTCTGTTTACCACTCTTCTTAAGAAAACCAACATCCGCAATTTGAATAATACTTACATCAAAATTTCCCGAGATGCCAATTCTTTTTCAATCATTACATCCCCATCAGCAGAGGAAATTCCAACATACAACTAGTCATCATTCAACACTTATTTATTCTAAGATGTGCAAGCAAGTTGAGCTAATAATGCATCACTTGACATAACAAAAATAGGCACATCAACCAGAGGGGTACCAACTGTAACACCCTAATTCAACAAGGGACTAAAATGAGCAGGTGTAACCAAAGCATTAGCCATCTCACCACTCTCAACAGGCAAAATTCGCCCGACAGGTGGAACCAATTCGCTGTCCGATGGATCATCTGAAATCGCAATTTCAACATCACTGCCATCCCCAAAAGAACCAGGTGAAACAATATAACTAGCTACAAAATTGATTAAGCATTGATTCGGCTCAACCTCATTAATAACACCGGAAGGAACCACCGGCAAAGCAACAAACGACGGGTTGTCAACACCCATAACAAGCTCAGCACCCTTAGAGAAATTAACCCCATTAAGCGCCCCTCAAATGGCATAACAAGAATAATAATAGGATTTTTCACATTATCACCAACCAAACCTATAGTATCTGGAGAAGGATGAGCCTCAACATTGACAGGAAGGAATTTAGTAGATAGATTAAGATAAGAATGTAAAATATGGCATTCCTCTTTCAAATGGCCTAAAGAATTACAGTGCACGTAATAAGTAGGGATTTCTTCCATAATCACCAACTGTATATAACCAGATCAAAACCCACCCAAATCTTATCCGGATATTTTTTGGTAACATCCAATTCAACAAGAATGCAGGCAACAGATGGGTGAGAACCAGAAGTCATAGCAGTATCAGTTTTTAAGGTCCGGCCAAATAAGGAACCCAAGCCAAGAGGATTCGCTGAAAGAAAGGTGAGTCCGCATATTAGGAAATGAAATCCATTTGGGGATGATAGGAGAATCAACATCAATATCCAAAGAAGGTGTCCATTTGACTAATTTCATAAAATAATTGCTCAATAAGTAAGAATGATGAGTAAAGACCCTACCGTAATCCAAATCGTTGAAAAGCTTGATCAAGACATTCCTAGGGTTGAGGACAATGACCGAACAATCACCATTCAATTTCAGATTGAAAAAAAAAATCTAATGGCTTTAATGGAAGGCCTTCGGCCAGGAAATTTGCCAACTAAAGCGAATTCCAAAAGAGCTGCTAGAGCTTGGACTTCCTCCTCCGAAATCAAGGCCGGGAACCCACAATGAGAAGAAATTCTCAAATCGGGAAAAGAGACTAAAACATTAGATGTGCCGGACAAAGCATCTTTAAATGAAAGAGGAGAAGTCAAATACTCTCTCAATTTTTTTCATTCATGTTTGAGATTTATATCATAAAATTTTGAATTTACTATTTTAAGAAAATAAAATATAATATGATAAAAAATTATAATTTATAATACTTACTCTTCATAGTTTGAAAGAGTTTAATGATTATTTAATGAATAATACAATTAAATTTTTTTAATATAATTAAGTAATTAAAGACATTATTCATATATTGTTCTCTAATTCTATTATGTAGTAGATTGTTTATGATAGTCATAGTAGAAAAAGCTTTTTTCTCTTATATTATACTCATCTCAAAATAAACTCTATAATATTAAATTTATCATGATAAAATATTAATTATAATATCTTAACGTGCTTTATTTTTATATAAAAATTAGAGTTGTAAGGAGATGAATAAAATGATAAATGTGATTAAATATACTCTAATTTTAATAATGAATAAATAATAATAACAATATAGAAATAAAAAATAAAAGAATTATTAAATTTTGGAGTGGCCATCCGGCTGAAGATTTTTATTTTAAAATGTCAATAGCATTAATACTATGGCAAATAAAAGAAATGTAGAAATAATTACTTTGGGGATATTCTTATATATACAGTGATGTCTTTTTCTCGATTTTTTTTTTTTAAATTTCTTGATTTCCTTTTGGGAAAACACTAATCTTTTGTTCTATTTTATTCGAAAAGTATGTTAAAACTGAAGTTAAGTAAACTGTACTACTATCAATATATAGACTAATAGTAAGGAAATAATTGTAATATCAAGATCTGCTCCAGTATCGTCCAGGACGATCTGGGATCGTCCTGGGACGATCAGTGAAAATTCAGCTCCAGTTTTAGCCCAGTTTTGCTCCAGGTGATTTTCTACATGCATCGTCCAGGCCGATTGGAGACATCGGCCAGGCCGATCGGCACTGTAGAAAATATCGTCCATGCAATAGCCCTGAAGGGAGACCAGGCCGATCCTTTTGGTCAGATCGTCCCGGGACGATGCTGCGATCGGCCAGGCCGATCTGTGTATTATAAGGCTGATTTCAGTCGTTTTGAAGAGAGAGAAAAATCAGAAAATTAAAAATAAATATCTGAGGAGAGAGAAAGTCGTGGGATTTTGGAGAAAAGTGGATTTTCGGACGACGCGGAGCCGTTTTCGATCGAAGTGACTGTTGAGGAATTTGCTGTGCTCGAGGTAAGGCACATTCTACCTTTCTCAATTTTCAGTTCCGTCGTGTTTGGCGGTATATTCTGTCCGGGTTTTGTTTCCGTTAGCGAATTTTGTCCGTATCTGTTGATTGGCTCAGTTTTTACCGCGTAACTTTCTGTATATTGTTGACGTGCCGAGTGTGCACATTTTGGTTATTTTCTGAAGATTTTCGTCCGGGTATTTTTGATTCGACTGTGTTTTTAGTCGACCGGATTTTTCTGTGAAATTGGAATTTATCTGTGCAGTAGAATAAAGGTTTTGAAATGTTGATATCTGTATTCTGTGCGAATTCGGTAAATTTTCTTTGCAGGAATTTTTGTGTAAATTCCGTATACTGCCGTTGTGCTGCCCGATTTTTGGGTAATTTCTGAATTGTCCGGATTTCTTCTGAATTGAAATGCTATGTGTATAAGCTATAAAAAGGGAGTTATAAGGGGCCTGGATCCTATGAGATTCAGTTAGTGAAACGGGAAATCTGAAATGAGCTCAATCTGAAATCTGATATCTGTTCTGTTCCGGATCCGATGAATTCTGTTTTGGTGCTATAAGCACATCTGTTTTGGTGCCGTGAGCACAAAGGGAGACATAAGGGGCCTGAATCCTATGAGATTCAGTCAGTGTCTGGGAAGGGAGGCATAAGGGGCCGGAATCCGTAGAGATTCCGTCAGTGTCAGGGCATTTAGCTATATGTATCTGTACTACTTTCTGTATTTGTTCTGTTCTGATACGATCTGTACGACTCTGATGTGATTTGATATCTGTCCGTAAGTTTTGATTTCCGATTCTGTTCCGACTTCTGATCTGATTTCTGTCTGATAAGTTTGGTTTTGTTTTCTGAGGATTTAGATTGGTGGTGTGTTGCTTTGCTGAGCTGTTGAGCTCACCCTTGCTTTCTGGTGGTTTTCAGGTTCTGGGAAGGGCAAGGAGGTCCAGGATTAGATTTCAGAGTCTGATCAGATTAGGTACTTTTGTACTTTTGATTTTTGTACAGTCATGGCTTTCCTGTTCTGTCTTTCTTTCTGTTGAAAGCCATGTACTGTTCTGTAGATGATTATTTTGAGGAAATGAAAAGATAGATGTTTTGTTCCGCTGCATTTGATGTTTTTAGTAGCTCTGTTGTTCTGTGTGCTTCTGTTGAGTTAAGAATTTGGAAGATCAGTTCAGTAACCTAATCCAAAGCCAGATCCTGGTTAGCTATTCCCCGTCGCGATCCGGCGCGGGCGGGATCCGTCTCGTCTCGGGTCGGGTCGTGACAATAATACTACTACTAAATTCGGTTTTCGTAACACTTTTTTTGACCTATTGCAGATGCTAAAATATATGCAAAACTTTTTGCAGCGGATTAGAAAGCATTGCAAAACCACCGTATCTACAAGCGTTACAAACGGCTTTCCCAACACTCTTTGAGGTTTCGTTTGGGGCAGCTTTCTTATTGCTTTTTAAAGCAACTTTTTAGTATACAGATTTTATTTGTTGAACTAGAAAGCTATTTTAAGAAGCAATAAGAAAGCCGTCCCAAACGAAGCCTGAATCTTTATGTCGTTTCAAATTTTTGACAGTAGTAGCTTTAGAAGCGATTTTAACCGCTGCCTGCAACTCTGTAATATAATGTGGTTTATAACAACGGTTAAAACCGCTACCCAAAAATTATAATTTAGTCCTAAAATCTGCTGGTGCCAATGAAGCTCCTTCAAGTCCTTCTAGTCCTATTAGTTTATGGATCTATCATTTAAGAACAAAGTTTTGTTACTGACCATAGAAATATTACATATGTTGATTGCTCTTCAAGATAGCACTCTTCATGACATATGTTATATAATGCAATGGAAATATTACAGATTTCACAAAAAAAAAAAAAAAAAAACCAAAGCTTAGAATGGCTCAAAAAATTTCATTCAGACAACGAAATCAGTAGATGATTAGTCAATTCCCTGGTTGCCGAATAGACCATCCAAGGAAAGACAAAAGAGCAATTAGGATGAAGTTCCGAATATCTAGAAAAGTGATGAAGAATTTTTCCTTAGAGAAATACTTCACCATCTAGAGCTAGTACTTTCTATGATATCAGTCATATATAGTCATCTTACCTCTAGAGAATTAGCTCTTCTGAGAGTTAAAATCATACAAAATATCAGCCTTATATACTTCATCTTACATCAAATTTCTTGAAGCCAATGCTTCATGCGTTGAGACTGTTTGTTTGCAAGAACTTAGGTTTCATTTAGGATAGCTTTCTTACTGCTTTTTAAGATTTTGTTTGAGACGGTTTTTTCATTGTTTCTTAAAGGAGCTTTTTAGCATACAAATTTTAATTTTTATACTAAAAAGCTACTTTAAGAAACAATAAGAAAGCCGTCCCAAACGAAGCCTAAAGCAATTTTTTTGTACAAAATTTTTAATTTTTACACCAAAAAGCTATATTAAGAAGCAATAAGTGTTAGAATAATTAAATATAATAATTATGCGAGACATCGCAATAAATATTTAAGTATATCTATATATTTAATTATATAAATCATTAAGTGACCCATAAATTTGAATTATTGAAATTTAATTTATAATTTAATTATTTACGTTTAAATCCTATTGGTCAAAAAGAGATATTTTGATCAATCGTTTATTGACCGTTTGATTAAATAACTCCTATGAGCAATTATTATAACTAATATGTAGGAAATAACTACCGGAACTCTCTTTATCTCATTATTGGAGTTAGTTTGTTCCATAGAGAATTAACTCATAAAGAAAGAAGAAAGTGAAAGGAAAAAGAAAGTTTCGAGTTTTTGCAAGAGTTAGAGAATTAATTTTTTACATTTTGCGAGTTTTTGCAAAAGTTTAAGAAATTGAATATTACAATAAGAAATAAGCTGTTTTAAGAAACAATAAGAAAGCCGTAAAAAACGGACCCTTAAATTGGCATTGGTAAAATATGCTGCAGGAATTTAATGACATCAAGACCGTGTATATTACAAGGTTCTAATGGGAGCAAAAATAACTCATAAAGCCAACCAAATCCAAAAAATTAATGAGCAGCTGGTTAGAATATAATAAAGTGTTCTTGTGAATAGCAAAAATAATCAACCCAAGCAGGGGCGGAACCAACCCTAATTTTCAGGGGGGGGGGGGGGGGGCATGGGGTTTTGCCCCTAAACGCAAGCCATAAAATTGATAAGCAACCATAAACCAGAGACTCAGAGGAAAAAAAAAATTATACATTGAGTTCTGAAAATTTTGGAATAATAAGTAGCAAGAGCTATTACAAGTAAAGCAAATAGCACTAGAAAATTTGTTGCACTAAACACCTTCAATAGATCCCCATACTAGTAGACCAACTTTCTTTTTGCATGCGTACATATAAGAGCTGAAATACATATGGAGAAAAAATCCAGAGGGAGCCAAGCAGATGAATGGAGGCATGAAATTCAGCGGTGACAACAGATTCAGCTGCAATGAAGGATTCAACATCGGGATGGATGGATTCGATCGTGGATGCTCCTCAATGGAGCAGTAGGACGGGCGGTTGAATAAGCAAAGTAGCAGGGTCGAGATTAAATGATGAGTCGATTAGGATAGATAAGAGAATAAGTCGATTAGGAAAAATACTAATGGACTCGATCAAATGAATGATGATAGAGAATTCGACAATAATGAAGGATTCGGCTGTGGCGATGGATTCAAAGTCAGGACAGGCAGATTCGGTCGTGGATGGTCACCCAATGGAGCTCTGGGATGGACAAGCGGCCGATGAAGCAAGCAACAACGGTCGATGAAGCAAGCAGCAGAAGTCGAGATTATGGAATGTATCGATTAGGGCAGAGGAGGGTAATGAGTTGATTACGATTGAGGAGGAAATAATAGGTGATGTTTTAGTAGTAGTGAAAACTACTGCCTATACAAATCTATAGTGGTGGTATGTAAACAACTACTATAGACTGCTACTAAAGGATTTTTTTTTGGTAGTGTAATCAAAATTACTAGAAGCTTTTTCCTACTTGTTGTTCATATTACGACTTATTTTATCATGCAACAAAGAAATAATTGAATCTTTATAAATAAGATTCAATGGGTTTCGCCCCTGAACACAAGCCATAAAATTGATAAGCAACCATAAACCAGAGACTCAGAGGAAAAAAAAAATCATACATTGAGTTCTGAAAATTGTGAAATAATAAGTAGCAAGAGCTATTACAAGTAAAGCAAATAGCACTAGAAAATTTGTTGCACTAAACACCTTCAATAGATCCCCATACTAGTAGACCAACTTTCTTTTTGCATGCGTACATATAAGAGCTGAAATACCTATGGAGAAAAAATCCAGAGGGAGCCAAGCAGATGAATGGAGGCATGAAATTCGGCGGTGACAACAGATTCAGCTGCAATGAAGGATTCAGCATCGGGATGGATGGATTCGATTGTGGATGCTCCTCAATGGAGCAGTAGGACGGGCGGTTGAATAAGCAAAGTAGCAGGGTCGAGATTAAATGATGAGTCGATTAGGATAGATAAAAGAATAAGTCAATTAGGAAAAATACTAATGGACTCGATCAAATGAATGATGATAGAGAATTCGACAATAATGAAGGATTCGGCTGTGGCGATGGATTCAAAGTCAGGAAAGGCAGATTTGGTCGTGGATGGTCACCCAATGGAGCTCTGGGATGGACAAGCGGCCGATGAAGCAAGCAACAACGGTCGATGAAGCAAGCAGCAGGAGTCGAGATTATGGAATGTATCGATTAGGGTAGAGGAGGGAAATGAGTCAATTACGACTGAGGAGGAAATAATAGGTGAGGTTTTAGTAGTAGTGAAAACTACTACCTATACAAATCTATAGTGGTGGTCTGTAAACAACTACTATAGACTGCTACTAAAGGATTTTTTTTTGGTAGTGTAATCAAAATTACTAGAAGCTTTTTCCTACTTATTGTTCATATTACAACTTATTTTATCATGCAACAAAGAAATAATTGAATCTTTATAAATAAGATTCAATGGGTTTCGCCCCTGAACCCAAGCCATAAAATTGATAAGCAACCATAAACCAGAGACTCAGAGGAAAAAAATAAAAAATCATACATTGAGTTCTGAAAATTGTGAAATAATAAGTAGCAAGAGCTATTACATGTAAAGCAAATAGCACTAGAAAATTTGTTGCACTAAACACCTTCAATAGATCCCCATACTAATAGACCAACTTTCTTTTTGCATGCGTACACCTAAGAGCTGAAATACCTATGGAGAAAAAATCCAGATGGAGCCAAGCAGATGAATGGAGACATGAAATTCGGCGGTGACAACAGATTCAGCTGCAATGAAGGATTCGGCGTCGGGATGGATGGATTCGGTCGTGGATGCTCCTCAATGGAGTTGTAGGATGGGCGGTTGAATAAGCAAAGTAGCAGGGTCGAGATTAAATGATGAGTCGATTAGGATAGATAAGAGAATAAGTCGTTTAGGAAAAATACTAATGGACTCGATCAGATGAATGATGATAGAGAATTCGACAATAATGAAGGATTCGGCTGTGGCGATGGATTCAAAGTCAGGACAGGCAGATTCGGTCGTGGATGGTCACCCAATGGAGCTCTGGGATGGACAAGTGGTCGATGAAGCAAGAAGCAACGGTCGATGAAGCAAGCAGCAGGAGTCGAGATTATGGAATGTATCGATTAGGGCGGAGGAGGGAAATGAGTCGATTACGGCTGAGGAGGAAATAATAGGTGAGGTTTTAGTAGTAGTGAAAACTGCTACCTATATAAATCTATAGTGGTGGTATGTAAACAACTACTATAGACTGCTACTAAAGGATTTTTTTTTTTTGTAGTGTAATCAAAATTACTAGAAGCGTTTTCCTACTTGTTGTTCATATTACGACTTATTTTATCATGCAGCAAAGAAATAATTGAATCTTTATAAATAAGATGTCTAATAGTCACTCTTTGATTGAAAAAATATTGTTTGCCACATAAAAGAAAAAGATGGAACATGGAGGCTATTCTGCCTTACCCAATGACACTTCACTTAATGCATCTCATCTTGCTTTGGCGGGGGGTTGTTTGTTGGATGACTCGTTACATTTTCGTGATCTGTGGAGTTATGGTTTCTCGATGCATTTGGAATAATTTGTGCGGAGTTGTGATATATGGATATGTGGGTTTTTCTTTGATGTTTGTCTTTAGGCTTTGTCTTCTTAGGATGTTGGTTTTGTGCTTCTATTAGATTTATTTGCTCTTTTGCATTGCATGAGGTTTTTTTTTTCCTCTGTTGCAAAATTTTTGTCAATTTATTTAACTATTTAAATATTTGTTGATGAATTTTTCTATCATTCTTTATTATTATATGGAGTTTGATAGCTAATTGATATTTATGAGGAGCTCTTTTTTAAAATAATAAGGGAAATATTTTGATGTGTGGATGAGTTGGGGATGCTTTCTTTTTGGAAAATTTTATATTATATAATTTTTGCTAATATTGCCATGGAGGACTATTTTTTTTTTTTTTTTGCTTATTTTGGGATTTGATGGTTCCCCTCACATAAATCTATTTAAGTTAGATACTATATTGTTTGGCCACCTCAGATGACAACTATTAGATCACTGATGATTTATCATATTTTGGAGCTCATTTTTTATTTTCTTTAGATAGTTTCTTTATCTATCACGTGTAATTGTAATTTCAATATATTATTTTTCTTTTTTATAACTTGGTAGCTCTTTCTTTTCGAAAATTATGCCCATTAAGGACTACATCTACAACAACATCATCAAGCCTTTATTTCATTGCAAGAGTCCGCTTGTATGAATCATTATTGTCCATTGTGTTCTATTAAGAAAAAAATTCTTATTTAAATATAATAAAAATATCATTTCTAATATTTTTTTAACTGAATTTTCTTAGGTCTATCTATACTTTTCTGAACATAGGTCATATTTAATACATTTACTCTTTTAATTTGGACATCAGATGGCCGAAATTTTATGTGCCATTTAAAGACAACTTTGTCTAATCTTATCAGCCTCTAAATAAACTAACATTTTCAGAGACAGGGGCGGAATCCCATGGCTGTTAGGGGGGGGGGGGGGAATTGCCCCCCCTCAAAATTTTTTAAAAAATTTATTTATATGATTTTTTTAGGTAATTTACCTATTTTGATTTATTTTTTACTCTTTATTACAAGAATTTTTAGGTAATTGCCCCTTTTAAAAGTTTTAAAATACTATGTTCTTTAGGTAATTGCCCCCAATAGATCGAACCCCGCCAGGGGACACTGCCCCCTTAGACCCCCGACATATATGTATTATAAGTTTGCCCCCTAAAAATTAGGGCTGGTTCCGCCCCTGTTCAGAGATATATTCATTTCACATCAAAGACTCTTCCATCAATAATATAGATATTAAAATCCTATTTATTTTTCATTTTGCATCAAATTAATTTTATTAAACCTCAAGTTTAACTTATTTTTAAACTGCAAGTATCACGACCTCTTTTTGACACATTTGACACATTTGTGAGGATGATTTATCCAACTAGCTATCATTGTGACTTTAAAGCTTCTTTATCATGGAGGGTTCAATGATTTAGGGGAGAAAGATTAGGGTTGTATATTTTAAATTATTTAATATTTATTAAAGTATAAATTAAAAAAATAATTTAATTTTATTAATTAATATTAATTAAAATTACATTATTTTTTGATAAAAAAATTTAAAATAATAAAAAAATTGTATTTAATAAAAGCATGATTCCCATTTTTAAAGTTATATATATATTGAATAATACTATATTGTCTTACTCATTTTCTAAAAAAAAAAATTTCACTTTCTTGGCAACATATTAATAAATATTATTTTAATATTAATCTTCATTAGAAGGATTTTAATGAAACTACTAATGCCTTACCTTCATATACAAATATTTAATCCATAATTCCATATAAATTATTCCTATATTAGGAAAATTTGCGGTGCTTAAAAAAATTATATAAATGGGTCTTACCACGTGCCCCCTAGGTCGCGCTGTAGATCCCTCATCCATCCCTATATAATCCTAGAGATGGAAGGAAAATGGGTGGAGAGCTCTGATTTGCGGAGAAGATAAGCCGCCGCGAGGCTGGGCGACGGCAACCCGAAGCAAGGACGGAGAGAAAGAGTTAGAGATAGAGAGGCGAGGGCGAGAGCCACGCGAGCTTCGGGCGAGGTAAGAGTGTTACCAAGAGCGCGAGTTCTCTTCTTCCCCAACACTAGTAATAATGCCTTCATCTATTTTCTTCTATGCTCTTATCGTCTCCGACGTTGGTCGAGAACCCAAGAGGAGATTTCCCAGAAAAGAATTAGGTATGAAAGAAAGATCACTGTGTGTTGTGTGCCAATCTGCAGGAGAGAAAGAGAGATTTTTGAGAGGGTTCAGAGAGCTTGAGAGGAGAACGATTAAGGGGTTTTTTAATATAAGAGTTTTTAACTAGAGAGAGATTTGAGAGGAGCACGAGGAAAGGATTTGTGGAGTAGAGGGTTCTTTCTGGTCACATTGAGTGGGAGTAAGTGCCCGCCTTTGTTGATTCTTTTCACCTGTCTCGGTCCTTTTGGCGAACATGGCGACCAAGCTTGTGGTTAGTATCCATCCAGCCCATGGCTCACTAAAGACTTTCTTTTATTCATTTTCCGCTTTTTGGTAATTTCTAATTCGAAATCTGTTTCCAGATCCTTGGAATACCCTGGGATGTAGAAACTGAAGGGCTGAGGCAATACATGAGCAAGTTTGGGGAGTTGGATGACTGCATAGTTATGAAGGTTACCATTATTACTTTTTTTTTCCCGCTCTGAGCTGCTTTTGTGCCGAACTTCATGAGAAGTCTTTTGGATGGGCTTTAACCATTGCATGACTACAAAACTTGCAAATTGGTTACCTTTTGTGGCTCATCTTTCATGCTTTTTGAATTTATCGTACTGCTAAGTGGAAGTTGATTTGCTACGTTTACATGCTTTTGGATCTTCCACCTATGTTACCTTTATTAAATTTTAGCACATCCCATTGCAAATGGTCTTTGTTCTTGTTATTGTGTGTTTCAACCTTTTGTCACCTTCACCACTATCAACTTGATGTAAGTTATTTCCCACTTCCTCATTCTTCTGCAAAAGAACTCATTTAAAGAGCTGAAATTTAAGAAACTTATGGTCACGCTAAAACTTATTGTCATCATTATGACATATTCTATTCACACTTGGAAATTATGAAAGAATTCTTCCTCACATTTTCTGATTAATCAATGAGTTGACACATTTGTTTGTTTCTACTGCTAATTATGTCATGCAGGTCTTTCACTTCCATTAAAGAGGATCATGACTGACACTTTCATTTTGAAAAAGTTCTCTTGGGCCAATAAAGATTCACGAAACTGTCTGCCCTTAGCCAAGTTTGATTGAATGTGTTATGCATTTCCACCTCTTTAAGTTCTTTACATGGCGTTCCTAAATGAAGTTTATTTCATTGAATTTTCCTTCTTGCCATGAGAAGAAAAATGATGGCTGAGTGTTTTTGAAGAAAAGGATAAAAAGAGAGAAGAACAAAGAGGAAATTTTGTCTAGATTTTTTATTTTTGGTCACGATGAATCGTTTAAAATTGATGCGAGCACAATAGCGACAAAGGTAAGTTCGTTGGTGCTAGGAAAAAGTTCTTTGATACGAATGGGGAGTATTACTTGTAAATTTTCAGTATAATCTCCATCAAGTCTCTTATTTTTCTATTTTGTCTATATTACTCTTTCAAAACATAAACATTGAGAAAATTTGACCGTCCTATAATAGTGGAAATATATCTCCACGCGTCTATGTGTGTGAAAGAGATAATATCTCTGTATCACATAAATTTGAGTACTTATTGTTTTATGTTTTTACATTTTTCTTTTCATCCTCATTATTTATCTTACAATTATTTCCCCAACAATTGGCATCAAACCAACTATGATGCTTTAAGGGAAACTTGAAAGTAATGCCTGCCAATGATGGAATAGCCAATGATGGAATAGTAAATATCAACAAGTTAAATGGAAAAATTTTAGATACTTGAAGATTCATATTTGTGGGCTATCCATGCCAAATGCCAAATGATACTTTATTTACCTCTCTTGGAAATAAAACTAACATTTATAAACCATGAAGATTGGGATATCGTGGATAGGCGGATATTCAGTGGGTTGCACTATCACTTATTAACAATATTGATTGATATGCACTATATGAGAAATCTACTTATAGCGTGATGAAAGTACTATCAAACTTGCACGAGAAGTAATTGATATTAATCAAGGTATTTATAATATGAATTATTTAATGTAAGGATAATAGGTGTTTATGTAGCATGTTATTGAATTTTAATTTGATCTTAAATTACTTGTGTTTGATTGATGTTAACTTTGATGATGAAGTTTATGCCTTGAATTTGTTGACATCACTTTTAGAGAGCTGGTGAAAAGCTTTGCTTGTTGTCGACACGCATATGGGTCTATGAAACTTAAATTTAGTGATTTTTTAGATTAAATCTTAAGTGAGGACATTTGGAGATGAGAATTTTTTGGGAAGTTACTTTATTAATAGTAGGAAAGAATTATAAAAAAGTTATAATTAAGGAAGATCCAAAATTTGAGGAAAAAGTCAACATTTCAATCAAAGGATAAATTTGTTCATAAGGTCATATCAGCACATGCTAGTGATATTAAAATATTGAGAATATGAGAAGTGATTACCTACAAAAGAAAGGTGAACAAAGTTTGAACCATAAAAAAAGGGTCGGTTAATGTTGTTAGGGAGATTCATTATGTATTAAGTCTCAATGCTGATAGTTCCGTGGAATCTTATATTCTGAACTTATGAGCATCTTCTCACGTAATTTCATTTAAAAGCTCATATAGAAAATTATGGGATAGGTTATATCTTGTCAATAACGAGTCTTTCTGTATTGTGGGTGATGTTGATGTTAAATCAAAACCGTCAATAAGACTACATTGACTGTTTATCTAGATGCAAGGAGATCCCTATTACTGCATCAAAGATGTTCGTAAGAGTTGTTTCAACTTGCATTTATGTGGATGTCATGTTGATTATAGAAGCAAGTTTTATGAAATCGATAAATTGAAGGACAATTATCAAAATAGTTTGACATGAAAGATTTGGGAGAGGTAAAGAAAATTCTTTGGTTGAGAATTGCTTGTGGTAAATTTTCTGATATGTTGAATAGTTGAAGCCATCTTAAATTGATTATATTGAGAATTTGCAATACATATTTTATGTGTCAAAAAAAAAAAAAAAAAAAAAAAAACTTCCTACTAGTGACTTTAAACTCAATAATTTGAAATTAATGAGGAGATAAAACATATGATTTAAGTTCTTTGTGCTTCTTCAGGTGGTTTTGTAATGTATGTTATGGTGTGCATTAGACCTAATATATGGTCATGTAATGGGAGCTATAGTGTACATGTTAAACTAAAAAAAATGTATATTGAGAGGCAGTAAAGTGGATTTAACCATACTTGAAAGGCACTATCAACACATCTCTAGTATTTGGTAAAGGGTGATATGAAACTACCATGCTTTATAGATGTTGATTTGTGTATTAATTTCGATATTGGAAGAAGAACAATATAATCCATTTATATTTTGGTTGACATTGATATCTATATGGTATTACAATTATAGAAATTTTTTTTCAAGGTGAAACATAAAAGTAGAATATGTTATAGCTATTGAGATTAGTAAATAGATGATTTAGCTGAAGCATTTATGGAAAGTGATGGGAAAGAGCAAGATGCCAATGCTCCTTTTTATGATATCAAAAGTGCCATACATCCAGCAAACATTGTAGCATTTCATTCCTAGACAAAGCATGTGCAATTTACATATCATTTTATTTGAGGTCTCTTGGAAGATGATTCCCCATTATTAAGCAAAATAAAATGACCCAAGAACTCAGCTGACACAATTATTGTCACCACTAATTAAGTGAGCCTCAAGTAATTTCAATGGCGATTGATGTGATTCTGCATAGATTTAACTTCAAGTCATTACATAAAAAATTTGCTTTCAGAGTGGGAGATTGTTAACATATGGAGTAAATTTTCCCTTACAAGATAAGCATAAATGGAAAAGAGGTGATTTTTATTGAGAATTATAGATTCTAAGGTTTCTGTGAATTTACTACTAAATTCCTATTATGGTTTATATTCAAATTTCTTTGAACCTTATTTATTATGAATTTTCACTTTCTTAACTTATTTGAATAGGGGACTTAGACAAGGCCCATTGATGTGAATTTTTCCTCTTGCCATTGGAAGAAACAGGATGATTGAGGTGCTTTTGAAGGAAGATAAGAGAGTGAGGAGAAAAAAAAAGAAAAAAAAATATAGGAATAAAATAAATTAAGAAATATTGCTCTTTGGTGAAGCGTTTGAATTTTCTAAAGCTATGGTGTTGTAGACAATCGTTATAATGCTTAAGGCAAGTTTGAGGTCCCCAAAAAAATTTCTATTAGTGTGAATTTGGAAAATTACTCCAGGTTCTCTGGTACATTCTGTTCTTACATTGCTATTTGGTTCTTCATTATTCTCTTAAAACATGAATAGCTGCGAAAAAAATTTATGTATTCCTATTTTTTGTTCAGTTGTATACATGGATTAAATAATCTCTCCGAAGCTAACAAATTTTGCTGTCTTTTGTTTGAGTTTTCATGACTTTACTTTCATCTTTGTCATCATTCTTATGCAATTTTTCCAGCGCATCTTGGGAGAATGGATTGATTATTCATGTGGTTTTTTAGGTCTACCTAGCTTAGGCTGCACTTGAGTAAGGTGCTTGAGCCTGCACAACTAGCGTGTGCTGGCTTTAGCTTGTGCTGAAGGCAATATTATCTCCTCTTGAAGGTAGTTTTGCCTCCTAGAAGTATTTTTACTGTTTATTCAGTGTTGGTGTCCCACCACCCAAGAAATGGTAATTAGTGCATTAAGCAATGTAAAAATTATCACCTTATTGTATTATTTGTATAAATATATATACTTTATTTTTTGTAAATCTTTTACTTTTTTTAATAGATGTTTAGGGGTTTGTAAATTGTAATTAAGCCTGCTCTCTTTATTATTATTAATTTTTCAAATTCTCCAAACATATTCTCAACCCCGGTTCATATATGCAAGGATAAGCTTTAAACTAAAGATGTTTTTCAAGCTGATCATTTGAGATATTGTCAACCACCTCCCCTCACACTTTAAGGGATATGGAAGACATTCATAGCCTGTTTACATGCGTATGAATCTATGAGTGCGGGTTCTAAGCTTAAAGGTGTGATTAAAAAGTGATGCATTTACAGTTCTTTGTCCTTGTCCCTGTCCCGTACTCATCTGCAAGTATGCAGAATATGTTCTTTAAGTTTGAAATAGTCTTTGTGTTTGAGCTAGAGGAATATACTTTGGTTGTTATGGATTGATCAAAGTTTGGTTGTTATCTTACATAGGACAAACATGCTGAGTAATTGAGACTTATATTTGTGTTGCGCATTTGCTAAGCTAAACGAAAAGAAAATTTATGTTGATTATAACCTGAGGTGTGATAAATCGATTTATGAATTATGTTATTCGAAGGCATGAGTTTGCATCAATTGTCCAGTAAAAAGAGGCTAATTGAGGTGGTGAAGGTCGGGCATGCACCCCCCTCCCTCTTATGCGCATATATAAGTTTTAACAGAAATGATATTATTCTTAGATGGGGGTTCGATGATGAGTTGCGATCCTTTAGTCCTTAATTCTTGTCACATGTCTGCAAAGTTATGAGGAAGTAGCATTGTGATCAAAGGTTGGAGTCTAGATGATGCGTTGTAGTAAGCCTTCATCCCTCCCTCACATGTTTATGAATTCAAAATGAAACAATGTTATAATCATGATGGAGGCAATGATATGTGTTTAAGTTTGACACTTAGCTCTTTCTTTACAATTATGAATCTACTGAGGTAAATCTTTGGAGACTTTGCTCTCAGTGGATATAGAGTTTGATCGATTGTTGCCTAAAAGCCTTATGAAACTACCTATAACAATGGAGGTTTTTAGATGTTGCGTCCTTAGGACATGGAGTTTTATTAATTTTTCCACTTATGAGATGCAATAGGACTTCCTGTAAGGGTGGTTTTTAGAGGCTACTCTTATATCCACCCATGAGGTTGCCATCTTTGAGGGAGGCCCTTAGAAGTTGCCTTAGGAGCTTCTAGGGAGTTGCCTCCATTAAGGGAGATCTTCAATGATTACCCCAGGGAGATGAGTTTGATCTATTTTGTTGCCCAGGAGCCTCAACAGGGATGCCTCCATTAAGGGAGACCTATATACTTTGCACTAAAAGAAACTTATTAGATTAAATCTTGTTAATGTTAAATTGGCATAAATGGGTATTCTTACTTAGTCTACTTGCAAGCTTACTAAATGAGATTAAAATTATTGCACGAGGTTTTTAAGTTGACCTAACTAAATAAAATATTTGATCTTCTTTAGTGCACCTTCTTTTATTTGTGTGACCTTGACCCATATGGAAGTGATAATACTTGGATTAACGTCCTAATTGTATTTTTTGGTGGTTATCCTTGATTGATAAAATCTTCATGGTAGATATAGTTGCAGAGTTGCTTGAGATCAGCATTTAAAGGTGGGTCACTACCACATTGTTAAAATGCTTTTTCTCATGCTTTACATACATTTGTATGAATTGCTAATTGTAAGTGAATGATTCAACTATTGATTTTCCTCTTGGTTATAATGAGTAAATTTGAAGCAAGATTTTTCTATTGAAAATCTTAGATGTAATGGGGTCCAATTTAAGAGCCTTTTTACACGTCTTATTTATTTTTACCCAATTTGCTGTTATGAGTTTTGGAATTGGGAATCCCTGGGGCTTAGAGAACTAGATTCTAGGTAAAGGGTGGTTACGCTTCAAAGCTAAAGTGGGGATTGAGAGATGATGCAAGAATACTTTCCATAGATGACACCCCATTCCTATATGCTAGGAAGTGGCCTTGGGGTGGTTGAGGTTTTAAAAGTTGGCTACCTTGTAGCTTGTGCTTGCATCTTACTCTAATTGAGGGTTGTAGCCCTTATGAAGGATTTCTTATACTCAAATTTTTTAATTGACTTGAAGAAGAGTTGAAATCAATTCAACATTGATTTTCTTATGAATTGACCGTGGGAGGAAAAAATCCTTAACCCTTAAGATTTTTTATAGAATATCAAATGAGTGTTTCTTTAATACCATTGTAAAATTGCATAAAAGATGAGCCGTGACTTCTCTAAGATGTGTCGGACCAAATAATCCCTTTATGTGAGTAATTCAGTTCGTTAGTTAATTGGAGGATGGGTAATCGATCCACATAACCTTTGAGATATGTTAGATCATGCACTTGCAATTATGAATAGATTGATGGAGGCCTTAGGCCATAATATTATTGGTGCTTCATATTTTAAATAAATGCTTAGATCTTTACTTATGGTTCAAGCCCAATGCCATGATCTAAATTTGATGGCCGAATTCAGACAAGAAATCACAAGACTTGATGGCTCGGGACATGCTTCATTTAGGTTCATAGGCAAGTGACATGAACTTGATATTAGCAAGCATTGTGGAAGTTTGGACCTTTGTCCTATCCGAACTTTGTTGTGTGGATATATTTATGAGTTATTGTTGTCCTTGCTTGATTGGTTGGAATTAAGCAGGATTTATTTTTTTAGCGCCATACTACTTAGAAGGCATTACTTTTATAGGTTTACTTTCATCTGTTTGTTTATCTATTTGGTTATCTTAGGCAGGTTAATTTTATGGTTCTATTAGTTTGAATTCAAGTTTGCACCATCTAGTTTCACTTTTGCACTTCAAAGCCAACTATTTGTTAGATGTTGGTTCAAATATGTTCTTACTTTTGAGGAATTATTCATGCTGGCCAAGTTTTTACGACTATACATCAGTGTGCATATTCATGTAATACATACCAACAATGACATTCAGTGATTTTTGCATATTTGTCCTTGCATTTAGATAACTTTTTATTATTTTGCGGATATTTGTGTTCTTCATGATGTTCATTGGGTATTAAATGTTGTACCCACCTTTTAGCTTTTTGTTTCATCGGTTCTTGATTTACCATCTATTTGCATCTTCTATTTTTTTTTCTCTGTCTCTTTGAACTCATGATTCCCCACTTTCCATCCTTGCTGTTCAAACTTCCCTCATTTCTATATCTCCACTAATTCACTAACCATTCCCTCTTGTTATTTTAACTTCGGCTTGCATTTCGGTCCAAGTAAGCCATCCTGAAAATACTTTTGTTTGTATATAAAAAAATAAAATAATGTATATAATAACAAAGATTTGTAATCACTCAAGAAAAAAAATAAAACAAAGGAAAAAAAAACCCACGAGACAAAGAACCAAATCACATTGCACACGTCCTCCACGTCGTGGGCAAAATGATTGCTTGTGCAATTCTTATAAAGCGATGAGGAAAACGAAAAATTGAAGATTACGTTTAGTTGTATTTTGAGTTTTCTCTCGCTCTGGAGATCCCGACACCCTCCTTCATTCTCTCTCGATTTCTTGCACTCATGTCGAAAGCCAACCACATACACCTCCTATCGGATTCCCTGTTCGAAGAGCTTGATTCTTTCGATCAAACCCATGCTCCTGACTTCCCGTCTTGACCAAACGGTACTCCACCTTTCCCGTTTTCGACCCGGATGCCTGCTTCTCGAGCGAAACCCAGCTGCTGATCTCCTCATGTGTTCGATTGAATGCGACCCCTGTTTCGATTCTTGCCGGCCACACCATCTCCTCCACACACGAACTTCATCGTCATTCAAAGCCGGCTTCGCCAGGTACCTACACGCACAAACAACCACGGTCCGCCTGCCCGATCCTGTTCGCCTGCCTCTTGTTTGAACCCTCACGCGAACAAGAATCCCAGAGCTTTTCATTCCTCCTCTGTGCGAACGAAAGCCAGGCCAAACAACCTCCTGCCTGTCCATCTTACTCAAGCAAACACACGCTATTTGTTTTCTTGAAATAATGAGTGAGATAGAAGAGTGGTTTCTTGTATTCCATTATTATTATTAATGAAAATAATTATAATTAATAATAATAATAACTACTATTATTATTATTTTTAATATTAAAAGAAAAAAAACATATGTTGTAATTGTTAAATCAGAGGCTACAAGTATCAATTGGAGGCTCAAAGACGCATCCCAGGGTTTTTTCGCTCCCCCGAAGCCCTCACTATCGTTATGATCCAGCCAAGTGGACCTAAAGGGCAAGTGCTCTCCCCAACCGAAAGGTTGTCGAAATGCTAGGGAAAACGACAAAAAATGTTCAAAGACCAACACTGGGGTCGATTTGCTCCCCCGCCTGAAGCCCTCGTCGTCGATTTGATCTGGCCGAGCCGACTCAAAATGGCAAGTGCCCTCCCTAACCTCCCCTTGCAATGAGGGGATGCCGGGAGGCTACCAAAATTATGCAAGGAGATCGTCGAACGGGAGAATTTTAATTAATTAATTAACAAATTTTAAATAAACTAAAATTTTACTTAAATTAAATAATTAATTAAAATTTAATTGGTTAATTTTAAAATAAGATAGTAATTAATTAAACTAAAAAATTAAAATCAAATCATTTTAATTAATGATTAACTAACTATTTAAAACAAACTTAATTAAATAACTAATTTTAAAAAATAATCAATTAAATTCTTCTAAGCAATAAAATTTAAATTTATATAATTAATTTAAACAATTAATTTAAAATTTAATGAAATTATAACGTTAATTAAAATTAAAACTTCAATCAAATTAATTGAGCAAATAAAATTTAAATTTAATTAATAATTAAATTAAATTAATCAAATAATTTTAAAATACATGAGTTGAGTTGTTAATTTTAAAACTTTAATTAAATAAATGTAAATTTTAATTAAAATTTTATTTAATAATCTAATTTATTAATGCAATTAATTCAAATTGAAATAAAATGCATTAAATAGTAACATAATAATGTTCATACTATCCAACATAAGTACAAGCTACTAACTTGCAAACCAAACAACTCTCTAAACAAGTAAAACTCTCCAAACTCTCAAAAACACTCTCAGACTCTTAGTAGTAGACTAAGTTGCAGTTACTTGTGAGCTCCCCAAAACCCCTCTACAACTTCAAGATCCAACCTTTTCAACTCCATGCTACGAGCACCAATAAACAAGTAGATGAAAGTTGGCGCAGGGTTAAAGGGAAAAAACTAGTGCGGTACAGAACAAAATTAGTGCTAATAAAACAAAACAGGTACTAATAAAGCTACTGTTGAAGTAGGAAAGCTACAAGCACTACAACAAGCAAATTTATAGTAAACTATTGAAAGCTAGGGTAGAAAGCACTAGTGTCAGGTGGTAGGGTGTGTCACTCATAAGTTAGCCCAATAGACAACTACTATCGAAAATATGATAAATTCCAACTAAATTAATGCACACAAACTCCCAAGGGGAGTCATAAACTCTCCCCAAGGGGAGTAATCAAAAGTCATAAACTCTCCCCAAGGTGAGTAATCAAACCCACTGGCTACTTCTAAAGGGAAGCAATAAATCCTACAAATTAAATGCTACACGGGCCACCTTTAAAATAGTTCGTAACAAACTCTTATCTAATACCATATCCAGCTTATTGGTTCATGTAGTTAAGGATGTTAAGATGGGTTTTCGAGTCGGGTTTATATCCAACTTGAAATTGACTCGCCTTCAACTGATCCTACCCGATTAGACAAACGGGTTAGAAATCTAGACTCGAACCCAACTCATCCCTAACCAGGGTTGATTAGACTCGGCCCACTGACCTGATTGAGCACAACTGCGATTTAGCGAGCGAATGGGGGAGTGCGACTAGGTAAACTGGCGAGCGGGCAACAGGGGTTGCAGCGTGCGGTGAGTGCGAGCACTAGGATGAGCGCGGATGGACGAGCGAACGACCTCGAGCGCGATTGTGCGGGTCATTTTTGGGTTGATTTCGAGTTTTTAGGTTCACCTGAACCTGACCCGAGTTTGCAATCGTGTCAAAATTTGAAAACCAAACCTAACCCATTTTCCAAACGTGTTGACCCAAACTCGCGATTGTGCGGGGTCATTTTTGGGCTGATTTTAAGTTTTTAGGTTGACCTGAACCTGACCCGAGTTTGCAATCGGGTCAAAATTTGAAAACCAAACCCAACCCATTTTCCAAACGGGTTGACCCAAACTCGAAATTTTTGAGTTGGGTTCAGGTTGGGTTTTTGGGTCATGTCAAATATTGACACCCCTACATGTGGCATTAGAAACTGAAATTGAGCTCAACTCAAACTAGTCAATTTTATTGGTTTGTGCAGTTTTATTGTTTACGCAAGTTTTGACCAACTCCACTTGAGAGTTTCTGTTATTATAGACGTTGACAGTTTAAAAATGCCCATTAAAGTTCAAATTAGCTTTCCCTGGAGTTGAATTTTTTAATAATTATTATTTTCTTATATTTGAATGTTATATTAATCTTTTATCTTGAAATATCATATGCTGATTGTTACTTATGCTTTTTGATCTGTAATTTGTTTGAAAATCCAAGCTGTGTGGGGTTCTATAAATTTTTTCATATAAGCTTCTATTCCGTAAGCCAATCTAGATGCTCTTTCATATATGTTAAGTTTGTGAAACAGGAAAGGTCAACTGGTCGATCTCGTGGGTTTGGTTATGTAACATTTGCCTCAGCAGACGATGCAAAGGTGATCACACAATTATCAACTTTTCTTTATACTAATATCTAAATGAATCTTTGCATGTTGGGTTTATATATTGGATTCCTTGGTGAAGCTAAGGTGTCCTAACTTTTGTATTTTTTCCCCTCATGGTCAAAGGTTTAGCTTTCGGTACACAAATTTTACATAAATTCAGTCAGCCCTAATTTATTTAATTTATCAGTCGGGATTTTCGTGTTTGCAATATTTAATACTGTTAACAAAGTTTTTGAGGTACCTTTTATGTTCACAAACATGTCTACTTGAAGTTTTTTAGCGCTTTTGTTTATTTGCTTGTAGAAGTCATAGTTATAGTGATGACAAGATGATAATAACTCGTGCTGTTTAAGCAGTTGTTGAACATTGAAGAAATGGTAATAATGAATTTTAAGGCAGAAAAGGTAAGAAAAACAGAGTGTTGAAAAAAAAGATGTGACAAAGGTATAAACAATATATATATTAGTGGAGAAAAGTTTTGCTATGAATAACAAAATTTGTCAAGAATGAACATGGCAATGATAGGTGGCTTATTCTACATTTGTTTTAATGCAAACAGAGCTCGTTATAGGCATCAAGTTTGCTTTGATTACTAAGCAAAGCTATATGGCATCCAAGACCTGTTTGGTTGCATTTAAGTTAAAATAAACCAATAATCTAAAAAGCTGTGGTTGCAAACCTCAATGTCTACAATTGTCAAAAATACAAATTGTGTGAGAAGATGAATTTTTAGCAGATTATATATTTATAGTAGGAGTTTAGTTTTTTAATTCCTTAATACATGCCTATTTTATTACTCTTTTTTCTGAGAATTTTTTTGTACTAATGATATGAAGTTCAAGGTCAATGTACTTCTTTGTTCTTGTGACTCTAGTTTCTCTGTTAAGCAGGAATTCTTGTTTGGGGTTAGATTCATTATTTATACCTCATTTACAACTAGGAATCTTTGGCCATGGAAGTATATTTGTGTCGCACGTATTCTATCCAAAACATTTAGTGCCTTATTTGATGATGGACTTCATAGATTATCTCCTTTCAATAGGTTTTGTGACATATGTAGATTCTTGGAGAAACCTTTAATGGTAGATTGTTTTTCTACCGTTGGCAGAATTTCCTTTTTTGTTTTTTTGGTTTCAACTTTTCATGACTTAGTAGTTAGTAGATATGAAAATCAAAGGAGTAGTTATTATTAATTTGAGAGGTACGAGAGGGAAAAAGCTTTAGTTTTATTGCATAAGTTCTTCCCTATATATAGATCTATACAAGATATTTAATAAGGAAACAAATAACTACACAATAATGAAATATAACTCTTCCTAAATCAGTTGCCCATCTATGGAAGGTGTTTCAACGTGATTCATGAGAGCTTCCCACGGATTGCTCTCTGTGACCGTCAGATCCTTTGCACAGGGAACGGCTGGATTTCAACACTCCCCCTCAAGCTGGGAAATATGGATCTGTCATTCCCAGCTTGTCAATCATTCTGAGAAAGACAGAACTGTCCAGTCCTTTGATAAGAATTTCTGCAAGTTGATCCTTTGATGATACATGGTCGATACTTACTAGACCACTGTCTAGTTTTTCTTTAATGAAATGTTTGTCCACTTCTATGTGCTTGGTCCTGTCATGCTGGGCTGGATTCTGGGCTATGCTGATTTATTTTCACAATGTAGCTTCATAGGCTCATCCCGCTTGACCTTTAAGTCTTCTAAGATTATTTTGATCCATAGTAGCTCACATATTCCCAAAGCCATAGCTCGATATTCTGTTTCTGCACTAGATCTTGCCACTACATTCTATTTCTTGCTTCTCCATGTAACTAGGTTACCTCCAAAAAATGTGCAGTATCCAGAGGTAGATCTTCTATCAACAGGTGATCCTTCATAGTTAGCATCCGTCTATACTTCTAGGGTTATTCTGCGATCTCTCTTAAAGAGAATCCCTTTTCCTGAGTTTCCTTTAAGGTAGTACAATATCCTGTCAACCGCTTGCATGTGGACATGCTTTGGATTTTGCATAAACTAATTGCCCATGCTTACAACAAATGCTAATCTGGTTTAGTGTGGAAAAGATAGATTAATTTTCCTACCAGTCTTTGGTAGGCCCCTCTATCCACATCTGGATCCTCTCTAGCTTCCCCTAGTTTAAGATTAGGTTCTACTGGTGTTGGTGCTGACTTACAGGCTAGTTTTCCTGTTTCTTTCAAAAGATCTTTAATATACTTTTGTTTTGAGATGAAGATTCCTCTGCTGGAGTGAGCTACTTCGATTCCAAGAAAGTATTTTAGTCTACCAAGTTCTTTGATGTCAAATTCCTTGGTAAGACTTTTCCTTAGACTTTTTCCTGTACATTATTTCTAGTCAAGATAATATCATCTACATACACTAACAATATTGTGACTCCCCCTGAGTTTGAATGTTTAAAGAATAGTGTATGATCCCCTTGGCTTTGTTTATACCCGTTAAGGAGCATAAACTTAGAGAACCTTCCAAACCAAGCCCTTGGTGATTTTTTGAGCCCATATAGGGCCTTTTTTAATCTGCACACTTTGTCAACTTCAGATTTTTCCTTGAACCTTGGTGGTATTTCCATAAATATCTATTCCTCTAGATCCCCATGTAGGAATGCATTTTTCACATCCAATTGTTCCAGATGTCAGTTGTACTTCGCTGCTAGTGAGAGTAGTATTCTGATAGTGTTCATCTTGGCTACAGGTGCAAATGTTTCTTGATAGTCAATGCCATATGTTTGAGTGTACCCTTTTGCCACTAATCTTGCCTTATATCTTTCTAGTGTGCCATCAGCTTTGTACTTTACGAAGAATACCCATTTGCATCCAACCGATTTTTTTTCATGTCGGTAGATTGATGATTTCCCATATTTTGTTCTTTTCTAGGGCCTACATCTCATCTATCATGGCTTTTTTCCAATTTTTATCAGATAAGGTCTCAGAAATATCTTTAGAAATGTGGATATCTTCTAGTGTAACCAAGAAATTTTTATGTGAAGTTGAGAAGTTGTTGAAGGATATAGAATTGGTTATAGGGTATAAGGGAGGTGGTGAGCTTACCTTGTTTCTAGGAGATGGTTCAGATTCTTGGATCTGCTTTGGATTATAATCTGAATTTGTACGCCTAGAGTATACCTTCCCAAATCTAATGACAGCTTTGTCTTTTGTTTCCCTATCCTGATTTTCAGGTGGATTGGTTTGAGGTGGTGGAGGAAGGTCAATAGGTTTTAGTTCATTTTCCTCATCTTTCTTAAGTTCAGTTTCCCTCTGAAGATGAGGTTTGAAAAAATAGGAACTTTGTTCATCAAAAATATCGTCAACAGAGACAGATTTTTCTTGTAGGAGGATGATAACACTTGTAACCTTTTTGGGTAGCTGAATAGCCAATAAAGATGCATTTAAGTGCTCTTGGATATAGTTTTCCTCTATTTTGACTGTGGATATGAACGTAGGCTTTGCACCCAAAGATTTTTGGTGTAAGGTTATGATGAGTTCAAAATTCGGGGTAAAATGAGGACAAAATTTCCTTTGGAGTTTTGAGTCCAAGGGTTGTTGAAGGAAGTCAGTTTATGAGATAAGTTGCAGTTAGGAGAGCTCCCCAATAGGATTTGGGTATATTGTAGTGGAATAGAAAAAGCTCGAGTGGAGGCTAGAAGGTGACCACTTTTTCTTTCTGCAACCCTGTTTTGTTGTGGCGTGTGAACACAGGAGGACTCGTGAATGATCCCTTCACTTTGGAAGTAGGAGGAAATTGTTTGGTTAAAATAGTCTTTGGCATTATCGGAGAGAAATCTCCTTATTTTCACCCCAAATTGATTTTGGATCATTGTATGAAATATGGGAAGAATTGTGCTAACATCTGATTTATTTTTAAGTAGATAGATCCAAGAGACTCTAGTGCAATCATCTATGAATGATACAAACCATCGAGCCCTAGAGATATTGGGGATTTTTGAGGGTCCCCATATATCACTGTGAATAAGGTACAAATGAGTATCACATCTCTCATTTTTATTTGGGAAGGAAGTTTTTTTATGTTTGGCTAACTCACAAGTTTCACAATGAAGATGTTTATTTTCTAATTTTTGAAAAAGTTGTGGATACATATGTCTTAGGACATCAAAAGATGTGTGTCCTAACCTATAATGATGAAGCCAAATAGTGGAATTTTTATCAACTAAGGATAACATAGAGCAGCTATTTTTAGATAGGTTTAGTTTTTTCAAGTAATACAATCCAGCTTTTTCCTTAGTAAGTCCAATCTTCTTCTCCGATTTCTGGTCCTAAAATAAGCAATAGTTAGGGTTAAATAACACTTGACAATTATGATCATTGGTAAGTTTTTGGATTGAAGTTAGGTTTGTGGATAATTGAGGTACGTGGAGCACATTTTTTAGGGTGAGTGAGGGAGATAATGTTATGTCTCCTTGGCCTACTACCGTGGTAAGAGAACCATCGACAGTGATGATTTTCTTGTTGCTTGTACAAGGAGTATAATTGATGAAGTGGTTAGGGGAGTGGGTCATATGGTCTGTGGCTCCTGAGTCAATGATCCATAATTCCTTTAAATGATTTATAGAGGCATTTAAACTAATAGAAATCGAAAACTTACCAGAGTGCAAGTGAGGAAGATGCGTTTGGATTTTTAAGGGATACCAGGAGTCTTTTCATTTTATCAATATCTTCTTTATTGAGTTCTCCAAGGCTGGACTGTGCTTCCGGGGTGGGCTGACTTGTTAGGTAGTTCTTTACATTTAGACGATAGGAAGGTTGCATGCTTTGAAGGTCACCTTGTCCTTGGTGCACCATCGATTCCTCAGTTTGATCAACGTTTTAAGAGGAATTAATTTTCTGACATTGGATAGCAATGAAGGCTTCCTATAATTTTCTTGTTCGACAATAAAGGTCGAAAGAGGATTTTTTTGGAACAAGTTTTCCCGATTAAATAATCGGGCCAAGCCGAGTCTTAAAACGACTCGGTTCGGTTTGTTTTAGGTAGCTAGGGTACGCACAAAGGAAGGCACGGTTCGCCCTCTCAAGCCGCAAGTCGAGTCTCCGTCTCGACTTCCTCTGTTGGCTTTCCTACTTGTAGTCGACAGGCGGAGTTCTCTGGAGAAGGCGTTGGCGTTTGGTGAAGACCCGTCTCCACTGGATGGATTGACAACACTTGATTTTCAACGGCAATGAAGGTCCTTTCTTTCTCCGTTCGTGCCCTTGGCTTTGGTCGCACGGCTTCACTTCTTTCGTCGTTGGCTATGACTATCCTCCTTGGACGACTTGCTCTTCCTGTCGTATCAGAAGTTTTGATTCGGGGCTTTGGCTCCGTCTCCGTCAAGGCAAGCTTCGTCTGCGGCTTGCAACTTCCGTCTAGGACTCTGTCCGTTGTCTATTCGCCAAGCTTCTAGGTTGGCTCTGATACCATGCTAATTTGAGAGGTACGAGAGGGAAAAAGCTTTAGTTTTATTCCATAAGTTCTTCCCCATATATAGATCTATGCAAGATATTTAATAAGGAAACAAATAACTACACAATAATGAAATTTAACTCTTCCTAAATCAGCTGCCCATCTATGGAAGGTGTTTCAATGTGATTCATGAGAGCTTCCCACGAATTGCTCTCTGTGATCGTCAGATCCTTTGCACAGGGAACGGCTGGATTTCAACCGTTATCATCTATGTTGCACCGATACGGTGATACAGATACGATACGATACAGATACGGGACACGCCAATTCTTAAAAATACAGGATACGGATACGGCGCGGATACGGCGTCGATCTACAACATGTTTTCTTTTTTTTGGTTCAAATCCCTCCATTCGAAAAGGCCACAGTATTGTCATTACATCTAATTGAAGAAGATGATGAATGATATGAAGCATGAGTACTTGGAAGTGGAATATGTTTTGGAAGCTCTTTTTACTCCTTTGCTCAGCTTCACTGATTTTTCTTTGTAATTCAGTCATTTGTGATGAGCTTATTTTCGGGAAAACTTTGATTCCATGACCACTAATCTTCAACAAATGAGCTTTCACTCTATAATATGATCCTTTGTATGTTGCATTACAAAAAATTGCATTTGAATGCAATATTGACTCCCCCTTCTGATGTTTTACTTATTTTTGTAACATAACCCCATAAAGGTTTGTTATCTTCAATATTAATTTCTGATGGACCATCATCAGAACCAATTCCTACTCCACTATAGCTCATTATCCTACAAAGGGTCTATACAAATTAAAACATATGAATTTGAAACATGAAAAAATTTAAGTGAAAGTGTAGATATGTTGCGACTCTGTCGGGGGTCCAAGGGGGCGCTGCCCCCTGGCTGGGTTAGACCAGTCAATACCATTCGGTACCCCTCTATGCCGAGCAGTACCGAGTAATACTGAGTTACAGTACCGAGCGATACTGAGTTCCAATACCGAGCGGTACTGAGTTCCAATACCGAATAGTACTAAGTTACAATACCGCTCGGCTCTGTTTAAAATTGCGCAATAAGAGGCGCGCCTTTGCCCAATTTGACCTAAAACCGCCTCGAGGCTTACGCAATTCCTCTCCTGGCAGAGGCGTACGCCTCACTTGGAATGAGGTGCGCCTCAGAGGCCTCAGGTCGAACCCCGCCAGGGGGCAGCGCCCCCTTGGACCCCCGGCAGTCCGGCATACTATTCTATTCATCATCTTTAGTAATAGTTGTTAGTGTTAGTCTACTTGTTCATGAGTGCATGCTTTGATTGGAAGACATTGTACTCTATAGGAGAGGAGGAAGGGGTGAGAAGATTCCCTTGAAGACCCATTTAGTGATGGGACATGATTGAATTATATATGTTCTTTCTTAATTGTACTTTGGGAGTTTTGATAGACTAATATTTTGTGGTTTTGTACTTTGGGACATGATTTTATTGCATTTATTTTTTTACTTTATCCTAATTTTAATTGTCATTTAGATGTTTTTATTGTATGATAGAATCTTACTATTTTTTACTTGCTAAAACCCTTAAATTCTTATTTACGCAATTCTTCGTCGGTGAGGCTTACGTCTCACACCGCCTCGAGGCTTACGCCTCGCCTCACGGACGAAAACCGCCTCGAGGCTTATTTACGCAATTTTAAACCTTGCCGCTCGGTACCGACTAGTACCGAGCAATACCGAGTTCCAATACCGCTCGGTACCGAGTTGTACAGAGCAATACCGAGTTCCAATACAGAGCGGTACCGAGTTCCAATACCGAGCAGTACTGAGTTCCAATACCGCTTGGTACCGAGTAGTACCAAGCAATACCGAGTTCCAATACCGAGCGGTACCGAGTTCCAATACCGAGCGGTACTGAGTTCCAATACCGCTTAGTATCGAGCAGTACCGAGCAATACTAAGTTCCACTAACGTTCGGTACCAAGCGGTACCAAGTTTTGATATCGAGCCTATGATTAAGAAAACGAAGAACGACGAAGAAAATGAACCTTCACTGCTCACGTCGTCTTCACTGTTCGCGTTGTCGAGCCGCTTCGTCGACAAAGGATGATCCTATCGACTTTAATGCTCACGTCGTCAAGCCTCTTTGTCGACAAAGGATGATCATGTTTGCTTCTATGCTGGCGTCATCAAGCCGCTCCTTCAACTATAACGAAGAAGATGAACACTTGTGTGGAAACGAAAAATTTAGCTCTTTGAAATGTTTTAGCCGCATAAATGAATATGGATATTGAGCGGAAACAGTGGAAAGTCGAAAAGAATAGGGTAAATTGTGGCTCAGTGTTTTTTTAATAGGACACGCGTATCCGATATGCGTGTCCTGTCAAATTTAAATAATATTTTAATCGGACACGACAAAGCCGTATCCGACACATATCCGTGCCGTATCGGAGGCGTATTCGTATACGACGCGTATCCGATACAGCACGCCTCATAAATAGGAGTATCCGTACAACATAGGTTATCATTTTCAGGTTCTCACCGTTTGTGATAATGTGGAAGTTGAGGATGGTGTTATCTTTCCACCTTGCAGACAGGGTGGGTCTTTGGGAGGGGGGTATTGATAAACCGGGATCGGCTTAGGTGTGCTTAGACGAACTAGCCCAGGGGGGCTGGTTTTTATACTTGCGGCACTGCAGTCGTCGACCCCCTTGTGGGGCCCCGTACTTGAATATGAGGGGGCAGTTTAGGTAGGTTATTATTTAGGGAGGAACTGTTTAGTAAATTAGGGTTGTATTTGTATGCTTTAAATTGATGAGATTTTCTAGGGTTAGGGTTACCTGGTTATTTGCTGAATTTTGAGAAGTCCTAGGGTTTGCTAGGGCTCTACCCATTGGCTAGAGATTAGGAGAGACAAATCCTCCTCTCCAATTGAGGATACATTGTATCGTGTTCGTTTCTTTAATCTTTATCAATAAAAATGTTTATTTTTGGTTATTTCTTTCAAACTCTTTCCAATCTATTTTTGCAAGTGCTGGAATTCAAACTCAGCAAAGGGATTTCTTGTGCCTACAAGCATTTCCTATCACATTGATAGAGAAGTAGTGGAAGGTGATGATGGCAGTCAAGAGATAACAATTGGATGATGAAGATCGGGCAATAGTGGTTAGGAGAGTATTTGGTTGATTGTGATGATGTTTGGGTGATGATGATTGGACAATGGTGTGTGAGCTACGATGGTTTACTTTGGCTCTATTGAGAGTTCATTTCAAGTCAAAATTTTCAAAGGTAGATTAAGTTCATTTTGAGTTAAAATTTTCAAAGGTAGATTAGATTGCAGATAATACATTACCCAGAAATTTCATTATCATTTTTGCAAATATTTTATATATATTTTTTAGTTTTCTTATAGGAGCAAGCCTGTATGCTTGATTTTATCTTCTAGTAATGATAGAAAACTTTTAATTAAGACTAGTATGTAGGCACTAAATAGTTGGCATACATTAGCAACTTTTTAGTTTAAGATTGGAAACTTTATTGCCCTTAGCTTAAAGAAGATGGTGGAGGGAAAGATGTTGAATCCAATCAACCCATGGTTTTGTCGTCTCAGGTTATCGTGGACCTTGGTATACATGATCAATGGAGGTAGTTTACACAACCTGGCAACTTGATCAAATGATTCTTCTTAGTAGCCTTGGGTTGTGTTGTTCGAGGGAACCTTGTCGATTGATAGTGAATGTTTGTCTAAGAAGATAATTTTAAGTCAATCTTAGCCAATAGAGGACATCCCAATTAAGTGCACTCTTTAATTTATCATATAGGGTATTTGGGGCCATTGGAAAAATTACACACTTTAGCCATAATCATAACTTAATGGTGCCATTTTATGGTGAAATCACCCAGTCAAGGGGCCCCGATAATATCTATTATTTTGTTGCAAAATCACCTGCTAGATGACATGCGTCACATAATCACTGTGAGATATTTTGATAGTGATAATGATACGTTTAATACGATATTTGTTTTTTGCGAGCTGAGATTAATATTAAATTTATCAACCTTGACAAACATTTCTTTGTGAGGGGGGGGGAATGGTTGCTACTTCAAACTTTGGGGAAGTTGATTTGCTTCATTATTATTATTTTTGTAATTTTTATATTTTTTGATATTTTTTCATTTTTTATATTTTTCTTGAGAGTTGGAGCTCCAAATGTTTTGCTTTGAGATTTGGGGGTATAATTGAAAATGGAGTGCCATCTGATAGAGATTTTTGTCAATGAGGTCATCATCAAGGTGAGACTTCTGATGTATTTGAATTCGACTTTGTTCTCTTACTTGCAAATGGTTGTGTTCTTGGGGTTTAAATATTGTCAACTTAGTCTTTGTGATACGAAGGATTGGATTTGAAATGTAGGACTTATGACCCCACACTATTGGTAGAGCGGTCCACTTGTGAACATGCTTTTATGTGATGAGTTTGAATTTTAGAAGAGTTCATAAAATTTTGAAGTGATTGCGTGTTCTTAAAATGATTGCATGCTTTTTGAAGTCTAAAAAAATTGAATTTATTCTGAATTTCAATCAGCATAGTATTATCCGATTTTATGTTCAAGCGTTCTGTGCATTTGTCGAAGCATATGCGGATAATTGATTTTGATAACTTTATTTCTTTTTTGGATGGTACACACTTTTTGGTGCATTTGAGTAATGCATTTATATGATTTATAATGCCATTGCATGCTTTTTGATGTATTTGTATCATTTTCGATGCATGATGCTCTTGCATATTTTTTTGCGTGCATTTGCATTGTTCACTTGCAAGTTTTTTGATGGATTTACATGATCATTTGCATGTTTTTCAAGATTTTATTGAGTTTGAATGTTTTCTTAAGATGCATGCACACAACAAAGAAATACCTAGATTTTTATTGTTTGAGCAAAAGTTTTCTTATTGGAATGCGCACAATATATATATTGAAATTTCAAAAACTTTTGTTCGCTAGAATGTGTATTGGAAATTCAGTGGCGAATTAGAATCTTGTTATGCATTCAAAATAATGTAATTTACTGTTTGCATTTACTCCACATGAGCGTTCAAATAGTCCCATATATGGATGCCTTTTCGCCTTTCAATCGAGGTGCTCGCTCGATAATTTTCATGTTCAATTATAGTCCATGACTTTTGAGTGTTTTAGAAGTGAGAGGTTTTTATGTTCGTAGGAAAGCTGTTGTGTTCATTGCAATCCTATGTAAGTCCTTTGGTGTTCAATCATATGTTCAACCTTGTTCCTTTAGCATGACTTACATAATATTTTAATTTTTCATTTTAATTCTTATCTTTCATTTTATCATGTTCATTTTCAATGTGTCATTGCATTTTGTGGTTTTTTTTTTAAGTTCATTCATTGCTCATTTAGGCAATCTCCCAGCATCCCCCCCCCGTGTAAGTGGTATCTAAGAGGAGTGCTAGGCCTACCAACCATGCTTTAAAAGTGTGCTTGGTTTGTGTTTGGGACATCGAGATTGAGAGTCTTCATACACAACACACTTAAAAATGCTTGTATAGGTTTTCATTATTTGCACCATGAAATACACAAGGATTTCTCCATTGCATTGGAATAATACACATTAGGGTTGTCAAAATCGGGTCATGGGTCGGGTTTGGGTCCAACCCGGAACTGACATGGCACTGTTTGACCCGACCCGACCCATTTTTACAAACGGGTCGATTTTTTGGACCCGAACCTAACCCGCTTTAGGTCAACCAAATCCTGACCCTCTTCGGGCATGTTTTACTAAAATTTGTTTATTTGATTCTATTTAATTAAATCTAATCGAGATTTATTTCAATCATTTTAAAATGAATTAAGCTTAATTCAATTTGGGCAGCATGATTTATTAATTTTTTGAAATGAAATCTACTTATTTCATAACGATCTATTAAAATCCTCCTAAATCAATTATAAACGGGTCAAACCGGGTTGAGTTCAGGTTTACAGGTCAACCCGAACCCGACCCAATTTTGCAAATGGGTCGAAATCCCTAACTCGAACCAGAAATTTTTGGGTCGGGTCAAATATTGACACCCCTAATGCACATGAGTAATTGTGTACGAATTTCCCCATTGCATTGGAACAACGCGCACATGCTCTTAATTTTTTGTGCCTTTGCTTACATTTTTACCATATGTGTGAGGCTACCTTGTTGGAGATGATTAAAAATGCATTTTCTCCTTTTTTTCTTTAGTTTTTGCTCCTTTTTGCTGGTTTTTTCTTGGGATGATTTTTTTTGTTCATTCTTTGTTTGTTTTTGGAGAGAGTGAAAGAGAGGAAGGAGAGATGTAGATAGAGGAGAGATATAAAGGGATGGAGGCTTACGGTTGTTTGGTAGTTAGTTGTGTTTGAGGGTGCGGCGACATTGGCGAAGGAGATTTGGCTTGAGAAATTTGTTGCATGTGAGAGAATAGTGAGCAAAAGGAGGTTGGGCTTTGAGTAGGCTGATGGAATTTGGCTAGGTTGGTGGTGAGTGCCTTAACCTGTTTATTTTTATTGGAGACTTGCATCACCAAAGAAAACTATGGTCATTACTAAGGTCGTGTGAATGAGGAAGCGGATGTGAAAGATAGTGCGGTTGAAGCTGTCAGAGACTTTTGAGGAGAAAAGATTAGTGGTTGTGCAAGGGGATGTAGAAGGCGATGTCAAGTGTTGGAAGAGACACGTAGAAGGCGACGTTAAGTGTTGGAAGAGACTCAGGGAGGGAATTATGGAGAAAAAATGGTAGTTGTTGTCAGAGTTGGGTCGATTGCCGGCGAGGGATAGTGAATTGGCAGTGTGTCAAAGTTTGGATAGAAAGAAGATATAATCACTGGCAAGCACTCTTCTCGTTTACAAGTAGTTAGTCCCACCAATACCTCTTTTAGAGAGCTAATGTTTCCTTTCATTGAGGGTTTCGAAAGTTTTGGGCAAGGGCAAGTGGAGTGTTAGCAGTGTTGGTTGGTGAGGAGAAGTGAGGGAGAAGTGCAAGGGTTGGAGAAGGAGAGCAGTTGATGAGTGGAATGGTTGGGACTATTTAGTAGCTGCAGTGAGTTGAATGGCACTGGTTGCTTCTCAGATAGGTTTTGAAGAGGAGAAGCGATGGTTGGGCTCATGTGGATTGTGAAGAGGTAGGGAGACAAGGGCAGGATGGGCTCGAGAGAAGAGAACAGAGAAAATGAGATGGGGAGAAGAAGGGAGTTCAGGAGAGAGTAGTGACAAGACTAGTGCGTGTGATTAAGAGAGAGAGATAGTGGATGAGAGTTTAGGGAGATATGGGTAGAAGTGAGAGGAGAAAGGGTTTTAGGTTGGATGGAAGAAAAGGAGAAGGGGAGTCCATGGGTACAAAGGAGGTGAGATAGAGAGATTTGATCGTGTAGTTCTAGAGAAATCCTGAGAGATGTGCGATGTGGAGTGGGAATTTGACAGGGATAGTTATTGACCCCTTTTTGTAATAATAATGATGATTATGTTGAAATGAGTTTTTGTATGTTGATCACTTCTTTTGAAATTCTCATCGCTCACACAACTCAATTTTATGTCTTTTTGTGCATGAGTAAATTTTGTGTAATGCTTTTACATGGTAAGGCAATATGGATGTCCATTCTTGGTAATTTTGACGTTCATTGGGTTCATTGGGGCAATACGTTTTACGAAATAGGTAAGAGTTGAGCTATTTTTTGTGATGTTGCATTTGTTGGTCATCATTGAACATTTATTTAGTGCTGTGAGAGGTTTTTTATGAATTTGTGTCATAGACATGTCGAAGTAGTCAGTTTTGTGAGGTGGTGATGGTTGGGTACTTGCAAGTGTAGTCAAGGCATTTTGAACTTGACATGTAACATCATGTTCATTGTTTGCCATTTTTTGTCGTGTTTAAAGTGATTGATCATGGGATTATCATGGAGGCCAACATGGTGGTTAGGTGATGAAGTAGGGCGACAACATACTGGAGATGAAAATTATTGATGGTGATCGTGGCATCAAATGTTGGGTTGAGCGCTAGAGTTCTTCAGATCTCAAGTTCTCTCCAATTTAAAGTCATACCCTAAGCTCCATTTCATGTGGAGAAGGGGTGTATAATTATAGTTTTCTTGAGTAACATTTTGGTAATTTTGACAAAAAATTTAGAACTCTCCATCAAACTTGTGTTGATTCCTTTGATCATTGGCCATTCATTTGGCATTTAAATATTTTAATGATCTCATACTTGAATGATCGGAAGCTTGTTGTTCTCTCATTGAGATACTCATTTTGATTGCAAGCACGCTAGATTCATAGATTGTTTGGTTCATCAATTAATATCACAAAGTTTTTAATCATATTTCAAGCACTTGATTTGGTCTCATTTAGACTCGAATTATATCACTTTTAGTGAGTTGTGTTCGTCTCGTTGAAATGTTTAGTTTAAGTATAAGTTTACTGAAATTGTTGTTTAGATGGTCCTAGAATTAATTTATTTAAGTTTTCATTTCAACAATTGCATTGAGATTGATGTGATCAAGCAAATTTTTTGTTGATGCATCACTTATGATTTCTTAGGTGTAGGTTTTGAGGTAGTAAGGCCGTTTTATTGCTTATTTTTGTGAGAGACTAAAATAAGCAATAGTGGGTTTGATTTTATTGATGATAGATAGGCATTTCATGACTGATAGATTTGTGCAGTGATTTTGTCCATATTTGATTTGCAAATGTCAACTTCTGCAATTTAGTGAGCCAAATTTAATATTTTAATGATCCCAGAGTTGAGTTATCATAGTCTTGTTGGAGTTCTCTTATTGAGATGCTCATTTTGACTGCAAGCACATAAGATTAAAAAATTGTGTGGTCCATCAATTGACATCTCAAAGTTATTAACTGTATGTCAAGCACTTGATTTGGCATCATTTGAACTCTTATTGTATCACTTTTAGTGTCGTTGAGTTCGTCTTGTTGAAATGTTCAGTTTAATTATAAGTTTGCTGAAATTGTTGTTTAGATGATCCTAGAATTAATTTTGTTAAGTTTTCATTTCAACAACTACATCGAGATTTGTGCTTGATCAAGTAGATTTTTTGTTGACGCATCACTTTTGATTCTTCGGGTGTAGATTTTGGAGGTTTTGAGGCAGTAAGGTCGTTCTATTGCTTATTTTTGTGAGAGATTAAAATAAGCAATAGCAACTTTTATTCTTTTGATGATAGATCTCCATGTGATGACTCATAGATTTGTGCATGGTTATGTCGATATTTGATTTGCAAATATCAACTTCTGCAATTCAATGAGCCAAATTTCTTCCAGTTGGATTTTAATTTTCAATGGTTAAATTTTTTTCTTAAAATAATTAATAAAAATATTATAAATTTATATTTGTTATTAAAGGCTGAATAATATTGATGGTTTTGGATTCCTGACAAAATTATTTTTTATAACATTGAATCATATACTTGTTTCCTGATTATTCATTGAGATAATTTATTTATTGTTATTATTAGCAACAACCTGTTATATTAGATGAGCTATAAAATTATAGTCTAATCAATTGTTCTTGTAGTACATGGAATAAATTTTTTTAAATTAATATTTTATTTGAGTGTCAATATCGGGTTTATTCAATTTTTGATATATAAGTGATACTGGAGTAGGTAAAATTGAACATTTTCTTGTATTAGGTTTGTTTTGCAAAAAACAAGAGTTTCGCAAATATATATATATATATATGTATATATATATATATATATGTATATATATATATATGTATATATACATATATATATATATGTATATATACATATACATATACATATACATATATACATATATAATTCATTGGCCGAGTTTAAAGAAGTTTAGAAGCATCCCTATGAAAAAATTGTTCGATAATGCTATCACTTAAATGCAAGAATGTATAGTTTGATCTTCTAATATTCTATTAGAGTTGAAGGAGAAGATAAACGAAATTTTTAGATGTTGCATTTATGTCTGGACAAATGATTGAGATATTTTATTTTGATATTTGAACGTGAAGTTATAAGAATAGACACCAAGAAGACAAGATTTCTTAAATAATTTCGGGTGGATATATATAGAGCAAAAGTTCTTCAAACACAATCATCATGTGGTTGATCTTCACTTTATTCAGATGTATTATCATGGGTTACAATGTGAAAGAGTAGATGGTAAGCAACATACACAGACATGCTTGGATTTGGGTTTGAGCTGGACAACAGTCAAAGTAAAACTCGAACTCATACTAAAGGTCTTGCCAGGTTGTTTCATTTAAAAAATTCAATCTTACTTTGAGTTAATAACTTACTTATTCAATTCTTATAGAGTTCCAAAGTAAAATATGTCTCGTTTGAAACTTATGGATGATAAAAAATAACATCGTCAAGATCTACTATTGGCCTTTAAATATTAGTTTAATAACCACCTTCTCCTTCACATCGTAACTAATGATAGCACATCTGAATAAAGTTAAGGCTAACCACATGATCATCGTGTTTGAAGAATTTATGCTTTACATATATCTAATTGAAGCCATTTAAGAAGTTTTTTGTCTTCTTGGTGTCTATTCTCATAATTTCAACATGTAAATATGAAAGTAAAATATTCATATCATTTGTCTAGATATAAATGCAACACTAAAAAAATTTATTTGTCTTCTACTTCAGTGGACTATTAGAAGACTAAGCCATATATTTTTGCATTCGTATGCTTGCATTATCAAACAATTCTTTTATGGAGATGCTTCTAGACTTTTCTAAACTCGGCCAATATTTTTTCAAGAAAAAATATAAATTTAAGAAACTCTAGTTTTTGGTAAAATAAAGAGAATACAAATAATTCCACTCAATATTCAACTTTACCTGCTCTTGGATCAATTATATAACAAAGATTGAAAAAACCAAACATTGACACTTAAGTAAAAGATTTATTTATGAAAATCTATTCCATCTGTTGCAAGAACAGTTGATTATGAATATAATTTTACAGCTCATATAATGTAATGGATTGTTGCTAGCAATAATAACAAATAAATTATCTTAATGAACAATCAGACAACAAGTATATGATCTAATGCTACAAACAATAATTTTGTCAGGAATTCAATGTCATCAACATTGTTCAACCTTCAATAAGTAATGCAGATTAATAATATTTTTATAATTATTTTATGATAAATTTTTTAACCTTCGAAAATCAAAATAGTATTTATATTATTTTTAATATCTCTAAATTAAAATTATATATATTATGTTGAATGTAATAATGATTATAAATTTATTTTTATGCAAATAATTTCAATTAAATTTTATCCTATTATTCGTTCTAATTATTTTTGGCTTTGTTTTAAAATTTCACTATTTAGATATGGTTACAAAATAAAAAAAAATATATTTTTCTTAAATTAAAAAAAAATCATTTATATATCAATGTATTCATTTCAAATATAAATTCACTCAATAATATATATATATATATATATATATATATATATATATATATATATATATATATATAATCTCTTAATTCATTAAAATTTAAAAGCGGCAAAACATTTATTTTTATTACTAATTAATTATAATATAGTATTTTAATTTATTAGTTTTTATTACTAACTCATTTAATTCTACTCTCTTTAATTTTATAATACTAATTAATTATAATCTCATAACTTAACTTATTTTTTTAAAATAATAATTAGATACGATCTAGTGTGTTAAGTCATTAAATTTTTTTACTTGATTAGAACGTTTAATCAAAGCAACTTTAATGCACCAAATTGGTTGGCACATTTAAAGGAATTCGCCATATGGTTTAGTGCATTCTTTTGAATTCGCCATACAATTTGGTGCATTCATTGCTTTTATAAATTTTTAGGTTTCTGCTTTTGTTGCTAATTGCCATTCTAACCCCACTCCTTAAAAAGAAAGTCTTGGAGATTTAGTAAATTTATCTCCTTTGTACAATTGAAAGATTTAATTCAGTAACTTCTTTCCTTATATTATTTTTTCTTTTTATAAAACTTATTATTTATTTGAATGATCAATTGACTTATTATTTAAATTTTTTTATATAATTTGGGTTTAACAATGTATGCTTTTCAATCAGCTGCATGATTTTTTGTGCTTGGTTTTTTTACAAATTGATCATCAACAACAACATCAAGCCTTTATCACACTACATGGGTTTGGCTTCATGAATCCTTCTCTTCATTATGTCATATTAAGAGTTTTAAATCTAATAAAGAAATGTCATTTCTAATATTTTCTAACCAAGTCTTTTGAGGTCTACCTCTACCTATCTTCTACTCTCCTAACCAGGTCATTGGAAGGCCGTCATTTTAAGTGATCAAACCATCTAAAGACGATTCTCTCTAATTTTATCTGGCACTGGAGCTACTCCAACCTTTGCACGAATAATGCTCATTTTGTATCTTGTCTTTAAGAGTAAAGCCACTCATCCACCTGAGCATCCTCATCTCTGCACTACTTAACTTAGTATTAAGCTTCTCTTTTAATAGCCAACATTCTGATGTAATCAAAAAATATAGGGGACCCTATATTTTTTGATCGCAAAAAATTTACAACGAAACGACACCGACAAAATGTAAAGGACTAAAGACGAGAAGAGGAAAGAACAAACTCTTACATTTCAAATAAAACTAAAAAGAAGAAATTACAACGACGACGACTTGCAAACTTAAAATTAAAGACGACACCCTAAAGTTGCTGCACTTGGAAGAAAGATACAGGTGGAGTGGCACTTGCGGAGAGACGAAAGAGGTTAGAAGCCCGAGAAGAAAGGTTGGAAAGAGCCCGCGGGATTTCCGGAGGGGATGAGAAAGAAGGGTGGGAAAGAGCCCGCAGGATTTCCAAAGCAAACCCGCAGGTTTTAACTTTTCCAAAAATCATATTTTCATAACATTCATACTTTCAAAACATTACAATCCCCCATATATATAGGTATGAAAGGGAATACAAAGAGACACATTACATTAATTTTAACACAAGAAACTAAGCATTAAACCCAAATGCTTTTCACGCAAAAACAGCCCAAGCCAAGAAACCGAAGAGGTAGCCGCGGGAGCCAAGGAGGCCGAGCGGGAACCAAGGGGGCACGGTCACGGGAGGGAGCACAGGCACGGGAAACCAGCAGCCGACCGGAATCCAAGGGGGCAAAATCACAAAATACTAAAGGCCATGGTGGAATTCAAGGAGCCACACATGGGAAGACTAAACAAATAACTTGGGATTCCAAAAGCCCTTTTTGGAAACCCATGAGACAACTTTAAGACATTAAAAATTGTAATAAAAATGCATTTAAATAAAAAATAAATATGAGCTAAAACTTAGCTAATAATGAGCTATCTTTTAGTTCCATTTAATGAACTAAAATCCAGCTCATAAATGAGCTAAAATTCTAGCTCATATAGTAGACTCAAGGGAAGCCAAAATTCAACTTATTTTGGACATGAGTTGACCCCCCCCTTTGTCTACATCACATTCTGTGCCATAAAGCATTGCAGGTCTAACCAGCATCTTATAGAATTTTCCCTTAAGTTTGAGTGGTTCTTTTTTATCACACAACAAGCCCAATGCATTCCTCCACTTCATCCATCCAACTTGAATTCTACTAATAATATCTCCATCTATTTCACCATTACTCTGAACTATAGACCAATATATATAAAACATGTACTCTTATTAATAACTTGATCACCCAAAGTTACAATCCCCCACTAGATTTATTACTACTAAAATTACACTCTATATATTCGGTTTTAGATCTACTCAAACGAAATTTTTTAGATTCTAAGGTTGACCTCCATAATTCAAGTTTACCTTCAACTCCCTCTCTAGTCTTATCAGCAAGAAGAATATCATCAACAAAAAGCATACACCAGGGTCATGAAATTGATTATGGTAGAAAATTATTGAATTATCATCTATATTGAAAGTCTTCATGTTTTTAATTTTCATGAAAATTAAGTGTTTTGGATCATGAAATTTTGCTTGATTTTGTCCATCTTATAATAAATCTGCCTTAGAAACTCTCGACTGCCCTATATAACCACATCCTAAACCATTTCTTGTAGGATGGCATTACGAACTAGTTCTACATACTCGCTTCTTCCTCTGTTTAATCCAAAAACATCACAATGATTGTAAATTTAAGTAGTTTTGGTACCTTATCTATGCGGAAAAATGCTTTCTATGAGGTTTACTTACCTAAATTTTCCAGTCACCATCCTTGTTGCTTGGAAACACAGATTCGTAGTTTTGAGGCAGTATAATTGTTTCTTTACAAATTGTTTTGGGAGAGGAATTGGTCTAAAATAAAAAAAGAGTCGAGATGAATGTTTTAATAAAATGTTGAATTGAAATTCATGCGTTGTTCCTCAATAGTAGGATATGACAGCGGTGGCTGTTTGCTGCAGCTGATATGATAATATCCTCGGGCCTTCTCCATCTACATGAGTCTGAACTTTTATAATCTTTCTTGGCATCATCATCATTAGCCTCAAACAACCTAAATCTTGATTTATTTCTCTTTTACGAACTTATACTTGTCTAAACTGGTGTTCTCTTTCCACTTTCATGCTCTAAGTCTGTTCACTTTATTGTAGGTTTTTTAAAGAAATTCTTGATAGTTTTTATAAAGATGGATCAAATGTTTTTATTTTTTTATTTGTCATTGTTTTTCTTCTTGCAATGTGTCGCTCATTTTATTCAATGTAAATGTATTGCCTATCCTTCAGCTTCTTCACCTTCAGTCATTTAGTTATTTAGGCATAGCTTATCTTTGATTTACTTTATGGCATCTGAATTACTAGTTAGAGCACACGAAGTGTTGTGTTTAGTCCTCATTAGATAGTTGATGAAGTATTGGTATAAGAATAGCAAGTGATTGGCGCTTACCCTTAAGTTTTTTTGGTTGAAAATATGTCCAACCATTTTTTTATCTATCCCAAATTTACCCATTTTGGTTCACTCTTCGACAAGTGGTTGTTGCGGTCTTTGGCTTCCATTGTTCTTTAGTTGATTCTATTGTGATTGAGCGAAGTTTAGGAGTGTGGCTCCCATGATTGAACAAAGTTGTTGAGTGAGCTTTTGATGCATGATACTTAATAAAGCTTTTATATGAGAGACTGTGACGGTTGAGATGGAGTGATATCTTGTGAGCGGGAGATTATTTATTAAGTTTTGAGTTTAATCCTATACATTGGATTGCTAAAAAATTGTTGTACAGGAATGCCAAATAGCTCCCATAAGTTTAATCTTTTGTGTTGAAACTAGATCATTATTATTTCTACCTCAATTTTGATCTCCTTTTGAATTGTTCCACAACATAATTTATAAGTCTATTAATAATGGATCAAGAATTCTTTTACAAGCTTATGATTTTATTTTGCAGAATGCACTTGAAAGTGATCATGTCCTTGGAAATAGAACTCTTGAAGTAAAGATTGCTACTCCGAAGGTGAAGCTAGGATGTTAGAATGAGTTTTTTTCTTTCATTCAGAGTTTTTCCATCTAAGGGCAATGATAAAAGTTGAGTTCTAGTTAACTAAATTGTTTTTCTTGGTCTTGGTACGTTGCCATTCTTAATCAACTTCACAGGAAGAAATGAGGGCACCTGCTAAGAAATCTACTCGAATTTTTGTGGCCAGAATACCACATTCAGTCACAGAGTCAATGTTCCGAAGGTAAATATTTTCTAACAATTGCAGATTTTTAGTTTTTTTGGTGGTAATGGATGTTTGTGAGTCTGTGACATTGTGTTTTAAATACCACGAAAATTAACCCTGTGCAATGGAAAGTTTTGCAGTTATTTTGAAACATATGGAGAGATAACAGACTTATACATGCCAAAGGTGAGTAGTAGTTATGTAATTGTTTATTCAAAGGATGCGTCTTGATATTACATATGCTTCTTTTTCATTATAAACAAGTTTTATTCATGCACATTTGCCTGCTAAGATTTTATCTAGAATGAATCATTTCCTGGCACTTGGGGCTGATGACTGTAACCTTGCTAAAGGTTGGTGCCTACTTAGTGGAGCATGTCACAATATTTTGTATCTCATTACAATCCAGCCTAAAATGTTTTATGTAGCTGTAGCAAACCTTACCCAATTGCTACTCAAATGTAATGCGGAGGTGGAACAATTTGTGTTAAGGATCGACTCTTCAGTGCTCAATGGTTTCTAGGATTGCATATCTTCCAAAAGATTAAAGAAGCATGCTTGTCAAAGATATTAATGAAATAAAAAAAAAGGAGAGTTAAGTAACTTGTTTACGTTAATATGCTTGACTTAGGAACTCCCACCACAATTATTGACTCTTATTTAATGCTTTTGCTGGCCAGTTAGTTTACCAAACACAGTTTAGACACCTCACCAATTCAATTTGCCAAACCATGAACAGAACAGGTCTTCGAAAACCTTCCTAAAAACAGGTACACAAATATAGCTCAAACAAAAGTGACAATGACACTCAGAAAGTTCCAGGACCTTTTCTCTGACTTGCTTTGTTCTGGTTTCTTTAATTCTATATTGGTTAGTACCCAACACGAAGCATCAGCTATGGTGGTCAATTGGGCCAGTCTGTGCATGAGGTTGCATGGCTAGCGTACTTTGGAGTGTAATTAAAATGTTTGAATGAGCTCCCCGAGCTTTAGGCTGAAACCCTCTATTTTTAAAACTTGTTTAAAAAGGTTCATTTTGCCTATTCAAGCTTGTAGTAGAATATTACTTGGGTCTTCATCTTATGCAAAAGACGACGACTCATTGCAGAATACTTCTCCTCCTTTGCATATATTTGTCCCACACCACCCGAATTGCCTCTTGTAGAGTCAACACTCTTAGAGGAATTTGTGTCCAAACATCTCTGTTGCAGATGACAGTGGCAGGTTATAGTTTTCCTGTATTGTATTAGAGTTTCATGGTCTAAAGCTTCGGTGTTGCTGATATGGTTTTGAAAAAAAAAAAACAATAAGTGTCCCCAATGTCAAGGGTTTGATGGAGGAAATTGAGGAAATAGAGGAAATCTCCTTTTTTTCCCTTTTTCTTGCAGTTGGTTTGTTGAGATGAATTTTCTCACGTCTTTGCTGATTTCTGCATCAATGTCTTTTCCTCGGATTGCAACTTCCTCTTCATCTTTGACTAGGAACTCAAAGAATTCACCACTGCATTGGTTTTATAAAATTCAATGCATATTCCCTTGATAACTTATGCTAATCTGATAGACTAAAACTTGGAGTCCTTTTTATACAAGTCAAGCTTTTCCACACAACCTCAATTCAAATCTTAGTTTGGCTCGATAGCATCATTGTTGTCCTAATGAGCATTAATTTGCCAATAGAAACCTACCCATGAAGGCTTCTAAAACTCTTGAAATGACTAACATTCTCCATCATACCCAACTTATTAAAGACATTAAATCCCATAATTAATTTTAATAATAGTGCTCCTTCTTGAAATCATGCAAAGGGTGATAATTTAATTTTCGATAGTGCATTTAATTGACTATAAATAGGCCTAAATTCATCAATGAAAGGAGGGGAGAGAAAACAATAGAACAAGACTCTTTGAATTATGTGGAGTTGGATTCCTATTTGGGAATGATGGAAACAATTATGCAATACAACTCTAATATCTTCCAAATCCATCAAAAGATAGATAATTTTTTTTGCATAACGTTTTCCTTAGAGAGAAGTAATTAATCTTCTACAATATTCATATAAATAACTCGTTCACAAGTCGTTATTTGTGAGCCATGCTCTTTGTGGTTGTTGCTGGTATACTGCTCCTTTTACAAACTGTGAAAATCTCTCGCTTGCTATTTCTTCTTATAATAGATGCAAGCAACATTTTTAAACTTATTATGAGACTTACTTTTACCATGCATAAAGGTAGCCCATTCTTAAAAAATATAAAACTTATTATGAGACTTACTTTTACCATGCATAAAGGTAGCCCATTCTTAAAAAATCTTTATATGATTAATAATTCCTCAACTTGTTTTTCATCTCGTGCCCTCAGACTTAGAAATCACATCTTAAGAATTCTTTAACATCTTGTAAGTGGATTTTTTTTTTACAATACAACATAGTATCATTCAATTCTTTTAAGGTAAATGTAAAGAGCACAAGTGTAACAACACTTGATTCTCATCATGAACCAGCACATCTATATTCCTCAAATCTTTAACAAAGGAGTTAAACTTATTAATATGTGATTTTTTAGTAATTTCTTCTTACTTGTGTAGAAAATACAATATTTGCGTCTAATGAAATTTATTAGAGACAAGTCGTGTATGAAGATTTTTTGACTGGGAATAGGAACTCTTCACAATTATTTTCTCCAAGACTTTTGTCAAGACCTTATTCACCAAATATAACTATATTGTTGAGAGAATTCTTCCAATTGCTTTTTCTCATTAGATTTTTTTTTGGAAAAATCTACTTTCTTATGCAGAAGGCCCTATTGAGAACTAATTCGATGAATTAACAAAGTATTAATAAAGAGATCAAGACAAGTAAAAGGCATTAAGATTTATATTGTTCAACAAAAATAGTTTGCCTATATTGGGAGATGAGATATTTCGATATAAGCCTTTTAATAAAGATTATGAGAATAAGATTGATTTTAGTGACCTTAGCAACCCAAGTGAAAATAGATATTTTTATTTTTATCAACATATTAGTAAAACCAAAGTTAGAGACTTTAAATAAATTAAAGTGTGGAAAAATTGTTGAACCTTATGATATTCCAATATAGATGTGAAAATGATTAGGAGATAAATGAATTTTTTTTCTTGCTAAACTTTTTAATATTATTTTGAAGACAAAAAAGATGCTAGATGAGTGGAGTGTTTTGGATCCTATTTTTAATAAAGGTCAGGCATAAGAGTGTTTGAATTATATAGGAATTTATGTTCATGTGTCATATATTAAAACTATGGGAGAGAGTTATTGAGTATAGGTTATGAGTTTCTCAAAATCAATTTGGATTTATGCTGGATAGGTCTACTATGGAAGTTATACATTTATTGAGAAGTTTGATGGAGAGGTATAGAAAGAATAAGATGGATCTTCATATGATATTTATTTATTTAGAGAAAACATGTGATAATGTTCCAAGAGAAATGCTTTAGAAAGTTCTAGAAAAGAATTGAGTTAATAATGCTTATATTCAAGTCATTAAGGATATGTATGCATGTGTCATTACTAGTGTTCAAACAGAAGGTGGTTTGACTAATTATTTTCCTATTTCAGTTGGATTACATCAAGGATGAGCTTTAAGCCCCATATCTTTTTGATATAGTCATGGATGAATTAAAGAGGTCAACCTTAGAGTCTAAAAGCTTTCGCTTGAGTAGATCTAAAACTGAATACATGAAGTCTAATTTTAGTAGCAATAGATCTAGTGGGGGGATTTTTATTTTGGGATATTAAGTCATTAAAAAGAGTTCACGTTTTAGATATCACAAATCTATTGTTCAAAGTAATCGTGAAATAGGTTGGGATTTTTTTAGTGAAATTTAAGTTGGATGGTTGAAGTGGAGGAATGCATCGGGCCTATTCTGTGATAGAAAAGTACCCCTTAAAATGGTGGCGAGACTTGCAATATTTTTGGCACAAAATATTGGCTATTAAAAGAGAAACATAAAATTAAGTTAAGTGTTGTAGAGATGAGGATGCTTAGTAGATGATTGGATTTACTCTTAGAGACAATGCGAAACAAGTATATACGTGAAAAGGCTATAGTAGCTCCAATGGTAGATAAGTTAGTGAGCCTCCTTAGATGGTTTGGTCACATAAAACGTCGGCCTTCCGATGACCTGGTTAGGAGAGTAGATGTATTGGATTTGACTTGTGTTAAGAAAAACAGACATATTTAATTAGATTTGGTTAGAAAGTATCAGAAATGTCTTTTTCTTATCAAATTTAAATAATAATTTGACTATTAACAACACAGTGGAGAAAAAAGGATTCATGTTTCCAACTCTACATGGCGGGATGAAGTCTTGATGATGATGTTGTCGGCAAAAATAGTTGCCTACATTTTTGAAAGAGAAGAAAGAAATTGATATATTGTCAGGAAGCTACATAAGATTGTAGGTGTAAGCAGTTTCCCTAAATCAAACTATGCCCAATCTCACCATAAAAGATGCCCAAATCTCTCAATTTAAGGAGATAGAATAACATTCTAATTATGATAGAAATAAGAGGACCACATGGGAGATGATGAACAAAAATAATTTTTATTTAGGGGATTTACATACATGCCACTTTATAATACTCATATTATATATTTAACACCCTAAACTTAAATATTTCATTTATACAACTCAAACACAAACTTAACATCAGAATTAGCACTCCGTTCTCACTCTGTTATTCCTCCCCGCTGAAATCCCTCTTCCCGCTTGCGTCAGACATTCCCACCTCCTTTCCGTTCCGAGCATGCTCTCTCTGTTTTGCATCGCACAACTTCCCATTTCTAGCTCTTACGTACTCTAGCAGAAATCCCTTTTCCTTGCGTGGTCTCTCTGCTCACCGAGTTTGGAGGCTTCGGTTTTGCTCTCCATCTCACCGAGGTTATCTAAGACAAGGCTGTGGGCAATAGTTCATGGAAACAAGGCAATATATCATTTTCAAACTCTATTTTTCTTCCTTCATGATACAAAGAGAAAAAGGAAATAAAAATACAGAACAATCATGAGGCAACTTGATGATGAATAGAGCATTGGTTAATTTTATAGAGTTAAGAAGTAAGATATAGAAGCAATGCAAATGTGTAAATAGCATCCATTGCAAGCGTGAAAGAAACTGTTGTTTTTATCAGAAAAATAGGTGGTCTATCACAATTTTGTGGAGATGAGACAAACTGTTGCTGCTTTTATCGGAAACGAAATGACTTGCCTTTCGACAACAAGTAAATGAAACGAAAAATACCTAAATCACAGGAATGACAACTCGCGAGAGGAGCGAATCTTAGCGGGAGTTCATCTACAGGGATCTTAGCATGTGGTAGAAAGAGAAAGCAAACAGAGGACTTCCCGGGAAGAGCAAGTGAGGAGGTTGCATTTCGCTGGAAGGCCACATGAGCTGTTTGCGTGGTTAAGGCTTGCTGCAGGAAGAGACGGAGTAAAGGTTGGTGGAGACAGAGTGGTAATTCTGTTGTTAAATTAGTATCTGGGTGGTAGAAATGTAATATTTAAGTTTTGGGTGTTAAATATGTAATATGAGTGTTATAAAGTGGCATGTATGTAAATCCCCTTTTTATTTATATTATAAATAACATCACCACAAGCTTATGTGTGGTGGTGAGCTTTTTACTAGTTACTGTTACTAGCCTTTATAGCTTTCCACTCACAAGCTTCTTTTTTATAATGCTTTTTAATGTCTAATCTTCACACTCTCTTGCTTCACGATTGATTCAACCGTAGCTAGGCTCAATTCATGATTGATCCATGCTGATCTTGGCTCATTAGTTGGCAAGTTTGCTTCGATTTGAACTCAATACAATCTAAAATCTTATTGTATTTTCTCTTTGATACGCGAGTAAAATCTACATCTCTAGTTTGCTGTGCTAACATGGGGGCTATGTTTAATAAAATTTCATATTTGTATGCTTATTTACTATGGCAGTTGATGATTATTCTCAATATATTTGAGACCGTTATTTTATATACAATATTGATTAGCATAACACCATTTGGTATCTTTTTTAGTCAGCTTAAAATAGAAGACCATCTGCTAGTCAAATCTTTTGTTTTATACTTTTCTACAGGAGCAAGGTTCAAAAGGGCACCGTGGAATTGGATTCATCACTTTTTCTAGTGCTGGTATGCTCTGTTTTGTCTCCTGCTTTGCTATGCCCGCTTATTAGTTCAATTAGTTTTTTAGATTTCTATTTTTTTCTTGTTTTTATACTGAAGTACAAAAGTCAATTATGCAACTTATTTTTTCTTAATGCATATGTCTGTATCTATTCAATTTATCATAGTCCTAAAATTGTCTATCAACCATATTTGATCATGACCTTTTTTATGAATGGTAATCCTTCTGTCTTTTAGATAAAATAGCAAAAAATAGCTTAATAAGCTACAAGTTGGGACATGAATCTTATCAAGCATTCACTCATAAAATTATTTATTAATAGAATGTAACAATAACTATGCCCTATATTCAGACCCGCTAACTTAAGCTTATGCTTGGGTGGTTAGTAATTCAGAATGAGTAAGTGACTTGGTTATGCAATGCAATAAGACTATAAGAGAATATCATTGATATTTTGTTTAATAAATATCCGATTAGACTAGCCATGCAATTTGGATGAAAGTGTTTGCAAACAAAAAGTTCATTGTTAGTGAGTTGAATGTTAACAAATAAGAATGAAAACTTGGATATGTTCTATTTCTAAGAGGGATAGAGTAATAAATAATTATATTGTAGTGAAATATTTGAAGTAGCATAGATTGAAGATAATATAGTTGAAAATTAACTTAAGATGATTTGAGTATACACAAAGGTAAATGATATGCCAACAAGATGTTGATAAAATTAATGTAGATTTATTCGGAAGGAAAAATATATTTTAAAGATAATAATAACAATTCTTCTCTAGGGGTTTTCTTTAATCAATCTTAGAACTACATTAAATTTTCAATTTAACCTCTTAAATCTGAGCCTTGAGATCATGGCCCATGCATCTGTGTGTTATGTTTTTATTTGCACCTGTGTGTTATGTTTTCATTTGCACCTGTGTGTTCACACATTTATTATATGTTCCATCTCTTCTCCGTAACAACTGCTTTAATAGCAGCATGGACTATTTGACTCAATACCTAGCTCTATTTATTGGCATAATATTTTCTGTCAAATTAGGCACTAAGGGCTATCTTGCTGACTTGAACTGGGCTAGATTTTTTCTTTAATTAATCTTAACTACTTTAAATTTTGAATTAGACCTCTTAAACCCGTGTATATAGGTTTTGTGATGGAGATTTTTTCATCAATAGATTTGAAACTCTTTTGTAATCGGAGAAAATAATTTATTATATTGAAATATAAAATTATTATTTTACTGTGGACTCAATAATAAAAGTTATTTATAAAATTTTAATGTTCTGAGAGGTTTTTTCTTATACAGTTGGTATGGGGTGCAGTTTCCTTATAAAGGCAAATTGCTATAGTTAATTACATTCCAAGAGTATATGACCCTCAAGAATTTTTTTTGATTAAAATAGTGGATACATTGTCTTTCTAAAATATTGGCTAACTTGATTTTAATGATTTGAAATTAGAAATTAAATGATACGATTGGATGACCTTTATAATTGATTTCATAGAGAAGCTAAATGAGGAAAAAGTAAGAGTATTTGATTCTGATAAATTCAAAGATACTCAATATTATTATATGTTGGATTTTATATTTTGATATTGAATTTATGTTAAAAGTTAATCAGTTTTATTTAAAAAAATTGAGGATTGCATCCCAATCGTTGAGAAAATGCTTTGGAATGTCAGGATTTATGTCATTATTTAAAAGAACATTAACCTCGAATACTAAATCTAAAGTAAGAATCATCGATGAGGTACTAACTTGGACATAAATATAACGAATGCATGAGGTTTATGAACTTGAAATCTCATGTAAGGTTAAGTTTATTACAATTCTGTTTGAAAAAAAAATATATATTAGTTAAACCCACTTAGGTGCTTTTAAAATCATGCAGTCTTGATTTTAATGCACATGTAAGATATACTAGGTGATGTTGTATACTAAGGAAGAAGCAGGTCAGATCAAAAAAACACTAACCAGAGAACCAGGATTTTCACTGTAAATGATGTTTTTCCAAGATAATCTCTCCCAACCCAGAGAGGGTAAAAGGCTTACTGTCATGAGGTTTGTCCCCATGCTGAAAACAACTAAACTTGCAAAAGGAAAAACCGTATTATAATACCTAAAGAAGTAACTAAGATAGTGGAGCAAACATCATATAACGGTAAACTAAAGAGTAGTAAAATAAACTATTGTTATAGGTAACTATGATGCACCACATCATTCTCCCCCGCTGTCAAAGGAGTCTGATTCCGTCGAAGAGATGCTGATAGGAGATTGATCAGGAGGATGATTGGTGGAAATATTTGCGACATTGAATGTAGAGGATGTGTTGAATTCTGCTAATAAATCCACAACATATGCATTAGCATTAATTTGTCCGAGAGTCGGTATTGGTCCAATCTTCCGGCAACTCAATTTGGAGTAGGTCTCCGGTGCAAATCGCTCTTGCCTTTATCGTACCATCACCAGATCCCCAGGTTGAAAGAGCTTGGCACGTCGATACTTGTTTGTTGCCTTCTTATAGCGGGCATTGGAATCTAAAAGTCTGTGGCGGACATCCTGGAGCATAGTGGAAAACTGGTTTGCAAGTGTGCTAGCTGCTCGGCGCCTAAACTTCGGTAATACAACAATGTCAATCGTGTGATTGGGTGGCTTAGTGTAAACCACATTGAAAGGGCATTTTCTCGTGGAACGGTTTAGCATACTGTTATATGCAAACTCGGCTTGCCCCAGTAGTTCATCCCACATCTTAGGATGGTCTTGAACTAGACACCTAAGCATATTGCCGAGAGTGTGATTCACTACTTCAGTCTGACCGTCGGTTTGGGGATAGTACGCTGAACTGAGTTTAATTTTGGTATGCAAGCATTTCTATAATTCTCTCAAAAAGTGGTTAATAAATTTCACGTCTATGTCTGACATGAGGCTGTGGGGAATTCTATGAAGGCCTACAATTTCAGTGAAGAACATGAGAGCAACATTAAGGGTGTCGAAGGTCTTCTTACAGGCAATGAAATGTGCCATTTTAGAGAATCTGTCTACAATGACCATAATTGGAGTCATTTCCGCGACGAGTGCGAGGCAACCCCAACCCAAAATCTAAGCTCAAATCTTCCTAGATAGTTTGTGGTACTAGCAACGGAAGATATAGCCCTTGGTTTTGACTCTGGTAGAATGGGCACCGTCCCACAAACCTCTTTACGTCCCAACGGAGGCGAGGCCAAAAGAACCTCGATTGCAATTGTGCCAAGGTATTGCTTTTTCCCACGTGCGCTGACAGGCCCCCACAATGAACTTCCTTGATCAGTTGTGGCCTCTAGGACTAATCAGGAATGCACAATTGGTCGTGCTTGAACAAGTAGCCATGTCTTATGGTGTATTTCGAAACAGAACAATCATCTTAGCAGACTTTCCATATAGCGCCAAAATCAACGTCGCTAGCATACATTTCCTTCAAGCATTCAAGTCCAGTCAGCTCCGTTTGCAGCTGGGTAAGGAGGGCGAGTTTAGGTTGAGAGCCACTTCGGCTTAGTGCGTCAGAGACGAGGTTCTGAGAGTCCGTCTTATCTTCAAGACAAACGAGAATCTCTGTTGCTATAACAACCAACGAGCATGCATTTTGTTTGTATTTTTGGATGTTGATGTACTGCAACGCCTTGTGATCACTGCACAAGACAAAATCTTGGTTTAACAAGTAATGTTCCCACTGCTTTAACGCCTTGACAATGACATATAGTTCTTGTTCGTAGACAGGTCATTTCTATCTTGCAAGGCTTAATTTCTCACTGAAGAACTCAATTGGCCTGTTTTGTTGGCTCAAGATCGCGCCAATGCCTATGGTTGATGCGTCCATGTCTACGTGAAATGGCTTCTCAAAGTTTGTAAGGGCTAAAACAAGAGCTATGTTGCACCGATACGGATATGGTGACACGGATATGACACGATACGGATACGAGCATGTCAATTCTTAAAAATACAGGATACAGATATGTCGCGGATACGACATTATAATATATAAATCATACATAAAAATTCAGAAAGTAATGAAAGTATAATATTTGAAATGACAAATAAATTGAAAGCAACATCATTTGTAGCATTGTATCTTATAATATCAAAATAAAAGCAAACATTAAATTTTTAAATGTCTTGTAAAACAACAAAAACAAAAACATAAATTGTCCAGCATGTGAAGTTTCAACTATTCAATAGAAGGAATGATAGAATTAGCTTCTTCAATGGTTTGTCTTTGAATTTCAACTATCTGTATCTGACATGCATCCAATACATCATACCTCGTAAATAGGAGTATCCGTGCTACATACTATAGGAGCCGTGGTTAATGCAATTTTGTTTGCTTCGAAGCTGCGTTGTTGTTCTTCTGCCCATTGAAATTGTTTAAACTTCAAACAACTTGTAATGGGTGCCATGATGATGCTAAAACCTCGGAAGAATCGACGATTGTAGTTAGCGAGTCCGTGAAAGCTACGCACATCAAAGGACTTTGGAAAAGGTCAACTGTTAATAGCAGCTATATTCCTTTGATCTACATGAACGCCTTCTGGGGAGAGTATAAGCCCGAGGAAATAGACCTTTGAGACAACCAACTTACATTTAGAAGGGTTTAGATAAAGCTAACGCTGTCTTAAGGCAGCCAAAATGCTAAATAGATGAGCGATGTGATCATTCATCGATTCACTATACACAAGAATATCAACAAAATAGGCAGCGTAAAACTTGTTGAGGAATAGTTTGAAGACTTTTGTCATTAATCTCATGAATGGAAAGGGAGCATTACATAGTCCGAAGGGCATCACTTTCCATTCGTATAGGCCATGACGAGTCTTGAAAGAGGACTTCTACTCATCGCCGAGATGAATTCTTATATGGTGATATCCCTTCGAAGGTCTAATTTCGAAAAGACGGTGACACTAGTCAGTTTTTCTAGCAGCCTCTCCCAATCTAGATAGTCCTCAATGTGCAACCATCCTTCAAAGAAGGGTATATCGAGCTTCACTCGAAACTCACTGCGATGACGATCAAGACCCATTGGTCGCCGATACTAAGGTGCCCCATTATCCCTTTCAGACTCGTGAACAGCCTTTGGGATGTAGTTTCCCCCGTCATCTTCGAAGTTGAACAACTCCTGGAAAATGGGCATTCACCTCCGTTCGCAAAACCCACGAACCCCATGCCTATTTGGTGGTGTAACTAGTCTCGTAGGCCTGAAAACGTTCTCTCCGGTCAGAGCTCCCATTAGGAACTCCCACCGTAACTCCACTGCCAGGTGATTGAAATTCGTGGCCATCTCGTCCAGTCACTTCACGACTTCAATGTATGCTACCTAGAGCGCCTCCAGGTTGTGATCCTCGTTACCTGTCACATGCTTGCTACACTGCCATCTCACCAAGCCACTGGCTTTGATACTTGTTCCGATGTGGTATATTAAGGAAGAAGCAGGTTAGAGCAGAAAAGCACTAAGCAGAGAACCATGATTTTCACTATAAATGATATTTTTTTCAGGATGATCTCTCTCCCACCCGAGAGTAAAAAGCTTACTGTCATGAGGTCTGTCCCCTTGTTGAAAACGGCTAAAACTGCAAAGGGTAAACAGTACTATAATACCTATAGAAGCAACTAAGATAGTGGAGCAAACATCATATAACGGTAAACTAATGAGTAGTAAAATAAACTATAGTTATGGGTAACTATGATGCACCGCTTAAGTAGGCTATTTTTATTTTAGGAAATATGACTTATAATTTAGCCGCTAACCATGATGATATGTATGTGCTAATTTATAATGCAATTTTCGTTGATATCTAATCTTTAATGTGAGGGGCTTTTATTTCTTTGTTAATCATTAGGCTATTCAATTGAAATTCGTGAGTAATATATGGGCTTCATGTTGATTTTGATATGAACACTCTTATGTATAAGCAATTAGTAAAATATTGGATTGCATAATAAGGAAGATGGGTATGTATTTGCTAATCTGCAATGTAATTTTTTTATTATTTAATTCTTAATGTGAGTGTTTTAATTTCTATATATCATAAGGTTATTCAAATGATATCCGTCAGTTCATACATGAGATTGATGTTGATTTTGGTATGCAATCTCTTATGGATAACAATCAGTAAAATACTTGATTACATATTAAGATACATATGGAGGATTGCATTTCATTTTGGTTTTGAAGGAGGGAAAAAAACCTTTATCTTATTTTTGATAAGCTATGCAAATTTTATACAAAAGTTTATTATGTGGTTGATTTTAGAGTTTAGATTTTAATGGGTAGAAATTTATTCTTAAGAGCCTACTTCACATCATGTTTAGATTACCCTCAAGCGAAAGCATAAGCTGAAGTTGAAGCTTAGGAAAAACATGAAATTTATAGCACGCACTCAAAGTAAGCATATAATTATCACATGAATCAAACAAAAGAATAATGATAATGGCCATTTACAACCATAAAAGGAATATCAAACACAGTTGTGTTGCCCGGAATATACAACCTAGTCTAAATCTGTGGACTCGGATTGTGGGTTTTTAAATGCTTACAAGGTTTTACTTTTCGTTTCGTCTTTTTGGTTCATCTTTCATTTGGTGTATCATACATGCCTACCTAATTTCCTATTCTACAAATGAATTATAAATATATATAAAAAATGATTACACTCTTTCCCTACAAAAACAAATATTTGAATAATGTATATATGAAATTCCACACATCATACATTCATAAATTTCTTGGCTTTGATGGTGCCAAGCTAACTTTAATCTCTGTTGGTCATGCTCATGCCTATTCGGGCTTTAATATTTAAAGGACACCTAAAAGTAAAAGTAATTCCTTTTATAATTTTTTTTTTGCCCCTTTTAGGTATGACTACCATTATGGTGAAATAGATATTTCAACTATAACATTGAAATGCAACTGTCTACAACACAAATAATCATTGAGCAACATTTCATCTAAACAATCACATGCAAAAAAGAAAATTCTTGCCTCAAAAGGCCTAAAAGGTTGTGCATTTATTGTGTTGGGTGGTGTGTTGTTCTTCATACTATTATACGATATATTATTTTATTGTGGAATGAGAAGAGATTTAATTTAGTTCCTAGGGTGGTTTCAATTTGAGTTATTTATGACTTAAATATTTAATTTAGATTTTACAGGAGTTCAATGTTTTCAAAGGGTTATGAAGAATCTATTAAATGATTACTGCTTTTGTTGAAGTTTGTCTGTCACTCATGTTGAGATTTAATGACATATACTATCCACCTGTTTTTGGGTGAAATGACATATCGTTGCATAAAAAAAAAACTTAAAAGTAAAATTTTAATAGCTTTTAATGATTTCTCTTAGCGTTTAATTAAAGAGACATAGTTTTCTTGAATTAGATTTAAGCAGACCTAAAGGTTTTATTTAGGATTTGGTCAAATTTACCAAATTGAGCTTGACAAAAGGATAGAAAGCTCCTTGAAAGACATAGAAGCTTGGCTCAATTTTGATTTGAGTTCGCTTATTTTGGCTAAATTATAAATCTAGTGTTTAGCTGTAGATGAGGGGTAAATTCACTTGCTTAGTTTTGGGTTCGGAGTTCAGACAAATGAAAAGAATGTTTCTATAGATTAAATATTAAGGAGGGTGAAAGATGTATGCATAAGTTAGCCAAACAAAGATATCGGAGAATGATTTAATTCAAATGAAGTGTATTAAGAATGAAGATCAAAAAGTGTTTTTATTAGAAGATGATATTCAACAAAGGTGTATGAGATGTTTCGATAAGCTTTTTATTGAAGATTGTGAGAATATAATTGACTTTAGCGAGCTTTGCGCCCTAAATGAAAATATAGATTTTTATTTTTATTTTCGTATTAGTAAAATGGAAGTTAGAGAGACTTTAAGAAAATCAAGTGTGAAAAATAGTTGGACCTGATGATATTCTAATAAAGGTGTGGAAATGCTTGGAGATGAATGAATTTTTTGGTTTACAAAACCTTTCAATATTATTTTGAAGACTAAAAAGAAGTCAAATGAGTGGATATGTGTACGTTGATTCCTATTTTTTAGAATAAAGGTGAAGCACAATAGTGTGCAAATTATAGATGAATTAAGTTAAAGTGTCATAAGTTAAAACTATGGGAGAGAGTTATTGAGCATAGATTACGATGTGATACTAAAATTTCTTTAAATCAAATTGGACTCATGTCGGATAGGTCTACTATGGAAGCTATACATTTATTTAAAGGTTTGATGGAGAGTTACAGAGAATAAAGAGGATCTATATATGATATTTATTGATTTAGAGAAAGCATATGATAAAGTTCCAAAAGAAGTGCTCTGGAGAGTTCGTGAAAAGAGAAGAGTTAATAATGCTTATATTAAGTCATTAAAAATGTGTATGCATGAGTTATTAGTTTATTACTTACATTTTCAAACATAAGGTGGTTTGAGCCAAGTATTTTCCTATTTTAGTTGGATTACATCAAGGACCAATTTTAAGCCCATATTTTTTTGCTTTAGTCATGGATGTTCTTACTAGCTTTAGTCATGGATGTTCTTACTAGACTTTTTCAGAAGGATGTTCCCTGGTGTATCTTCATGTTGATAAGACTAAATAGCGAGTTGAAGGAAAACTTGAATTATGGAGGCCAGCCTTAAAGTTTAAAGGTTTCCATTCGAGTAGATCTAAAGCCGAATACATGTAGTATAATTTTAGTAGTAATAGATCTAGTGGGGGGATTGCTACTTTGGGTAATCAAGTCATTAATAAGAATACACTTTTTAGATATCTTGAGTTTATTATTCAAAATGATGATAAAATAGATGGGAATATTATTAGTAGAATTCAAGTTGGTTGGTTGAAGTGGACGAATGCATTGTGCCTGTTGTGTGATAGAAAAGTATCGCTCAACTTAAGGGAAAATTCTTTAAGATGACAGTTAGACTTGCAATGCTTTATGACACAATTTTGGCTATTAAAAAAGAACCATAAAGTTAAGTATTGCAGAGATGAGGATGCTTGGGTGGATAAGTAACTTCACTCATAAGAGATAAATTGTGAAATGAGTATTTACATGAAAAGATTGGAGTAGCTCTAGTGAAAGATAAAGTTAGATAGAGTCATCTTAGATGGTTTGAGCACATAAATTGTCGGCCTTCCAATGATCTGGTTAAGAGAGTGATGTATTGGATTTGACCTATGTTAAGAAAGGTAGAGAGAACTAAAAAAATTTGGTTGGAAAATATTAGAAATAACCTTTTTTTATTAAATTTACATGAGAATTTAACTCTTAACATGACACAATAGAGAAAAATGATTTATATAGCCGACCCCACGTAGTTTATAAAGGCTTGATGTTGTTGTATAAAAGATATCTTCTCTTATTTTACTTTCCGATGCTTATATATATATATCAATTAATTGATCAAATCAAGTTAAATAACAAGATATTTTAAATAAGTTTGACACCAACAATATAATATATTTCTATATAATCTAATTCTTTTTTCTCTAGGTTTTCTTTTAAGTTATAGCTAAATAAGTCACAAGAAAGGTTGTGAGTTGTCATGTCTTTGAAGTTTTTAGATCAAGGGAAAAGTGAGTCACATATTTCGATGAGACAAGTTTGACAAAAAAAAAGACTAGAGTTCTAATGAAGATCAAATTAGGCACTTGAAGCATAGTTACAACTACGTGATAATAATGAAAGGATCATATGTTCTTTGAATTTTGCATGCTTACATTCAAAACAAGCATCTTGATGAAAGGAATCTAATGATCCCAAGTTAACTTAATTTTGAGATCATTAAAACACTTAAATGCTGAGGGATTTCCTATCAAAAGAACCTGCACGAGCCATATGATTTAGTGCTATTAATGCACATTATATTAAAAACCAAAATCTAATTTGCAAGCCTTTATCAAGTGTATGCTTCAATCCTTTTAGTTGGGCAATCATGATACCAACAAACCCATCAAACTAACTTAAATAAATGGTTCATCTTGCTTATTAGGTGATTTTATAAGTTTATACTTGTTGACCTTATTTTCTGCAGGGTGAGGTCTTAATATTCATCATTGTTCATAATTCAATATTTGATTTAAAATTTCACATTGAGTAATTTGGAAACTAAAATTGTATGCCCCAGATTTCTTGGCAACTCCTAAATAGAATGGTAAGCTCAAACTTCAAATGAAGTTAATTCTAAACATCTAATATAAGACATGCAATAAACATTCATAGGGATTTAATCCCCATCCTATTTAATAAGGTTGACTTAAATTCATCTCGCTCATTAAAATTTAAACCTCATTCAAGCCTTCCCAAGGGTTTTAGCCCCAACCTATAGCTAGGCACCTTACCTATAGGACAAAGTTCTAAGACCCACTTTTGGCTTTCGTTACACTTCATAATTTCCACCTTCTTATAGATGTGGGCCCCAACCTAAATGTCTAGAGAAACTCCTATGCTAGGTAACCTATTAAATCAATTAAACTCGTTTTAGACACGCTTCTTGAAGTGAAATAGAAGTTCATTAATAATTGATGATCATGTCAAATCTTTGACCTTGTTGATCGTGTAGAATACCAGTAAACCATAACTAATTGTGTTAGATGCCTTTAAATCATTCATTAAAGTAGCTATATCTATAGTGAGCGATTCGAAGTCTGACTTCAAAAGCATGCCCTCAGCACATACATGTCCACTCATATTTTCTTAAGATACCTAAGAGAGTATAAACTTTGGATGATAGAACTATAGGATCTTGATTGAGTTTACCTCCGTCTCGAACCATTTTCATTGATTAAATTCTTACCACATTTTCAAATTTGAGTCTATCATGGTGTATAAGTGATATCCTTAATCGAGAGTGTTCTCTTGTGAGTGGGAGTAAGAATTAATTTAGGGTTTTGCATCTAGAGAAAGTCTCTACTCCAAAATTAAATAAACTTTGATTTAATATCATGGGAAAAACAAGTTTACTCTTTCTCAAGAAAATATACTCATAAGTCCTGAGTAGGGGTGTCAATTATTAACATGACCTGAAAACTTAACCCAAACCCTTCCCGAAAAATCTAGTTTCGGATCGACCTGTTTAACAAGCGAGTTGGGTTTGGGTCTTAATTCCCAGCCGGTTTGAAAAATCGGCGCGTGTTTGAGTCCACACGCTAACCCGAAAACCACCTAAATTTGACCAGTGACCCGCAATCCACAGTCCCACGCCTTGTCACGCTCGACTGCCTCGCACCCGTGCTTTCCCCCTCACCCGCACTCGCGCTCACGGCTTAGTCCTCACCTTGAGGCCAACTCTCGACTCTCACTTGCTTGGGTTAGCAAGTTGGGTTGGCTCAACTCGTGTTAGGCTGGGTCGGGTCCGAGTTTGAATTTCTGACCCTTGTCTAATCGGGTTGAGTTCAAGTTGGATCAAGTGAAGGCTAGTCAGTTTTGAGTTGGAACCGAACCCGACTTGAAAACTTATTTTGACACCCCTAATATCAAATTCTTGTCGCACTGAGGAAGCTCAAGGGAGGGCCACTTTTCGTGAGTGATCATATATTATTATATACTTCTCCATCTGAACTATATAATCCTTGAGAACCTCAATCAAGCTTCACCTCATCGATGCTAATTGCAACATCTTTAAGCCTCCATGCTTGCTATCCCTACTGCTTGTTTCCATTGCCCGTTGATGCCCTCATCACAAGAAGTCATCACAATAAGGAGAGCTCTCTTAGTTGCCTTCCTCGTGCATCAACATAAATAGAAAAAGTTATATTATCATATCCAAGAAAAATATCTTCTATATCAGAAATCGTTGAACTACATGGTTCTCTAACTAGAACTCCCAAATCTTAGTGGGTGAGTACCAAAACTTTCAAGCTTCATTCGGATTGAATTGAATAAATTATCTTGCTTGGTTCCAAATTGTGAAAAATTTTCTTGAAGGAAAAATAAAGCCATGCCATCTTATTGGAGAAACCTGTGGACCTCCTAAAGGACACCGCCGGCTGCAGCAGAGTGCATAGGGTATACGACCGCATCACCCCGAGGGATAAAAACGATCGCAGGCCTTCGCGCTTCTCGCAAACGGGCCAATAGAAGGGCAGATTGGATCGTACATATGACTAACCATTGAGGATAGCGGGACATTATATCAAGAGAAGATGATCTTGATTTTGTTGTGTGAGACGAAAAAAATCCTCAATCATGTCATGGTTATGAAATTCGATGATACCAAATGTCACTAGAACCTATATATACCAGTACAATAAAAGATAGCTCGGATTTGATGAATCAAACATGCTCAAACGTTTCGTGAGACCATCTTAGTTTATGAAATTACGAAAAAAAGTTCACACCACCAATCAAGGTGCTCTTTTAATTGCAAAGTATTATAAAAAATGAAAGATTTTTGGCTCAAACTCAATTTCTATCAGTTTATCAAATTAAGGTGCAGTAAAGATACTGCTATGCTTCAAATTCTTGTAGGAGAAATAATTAATGAATTACTGGCTGGACTGAATGTTGAATAGGATTAATCATGCATACATGAATTTGGAAAGGTTTCTCTTAAACCTAAACGAAGTTTTTTTCACTATTAGAAGTGGAATAGATCTCGTTCGTTAGGAGATGAAAAAAAAAAAAGAAGTGGGATAGGGAGACGAGATGTTGTGCTAAAGATGATCCGGTGCATCAATCTCATGGTGCATAGCTGCCTTAGTGCAATATTGCTCCATTTTTTGTTTAGGTAGAAAATTGTTTTGGTAAGTTAAAAGCTTTCAACTGATTTATATTCCGACTCCTTGTGATCCTTAAAATTATACAACGGAACAATTATTCTATTTTTTGCATTACTGGCCGCTGTATGGTTTCTGCTGTGAGCTTTAAATCAAAATAAAGCTTGGGCTGTTTTGAGAGAAAAAGAGAACAATTTAGATTAATCATCATGCATTCTGACTCAAGCTACAGCTACTAGGACTGGTTTTATGCCTTTTCTTTTTTATCCTTGTTGGTTGCAGGTATAGCCTTGTTATATTCCTTTAAAACATATTTAGGTACTTAACAAATATGTTTATTTATGCTTAAACCATCTAATATTTTATTTCATTTCGGAGCTTGATGTTGTTGTTGGACAACGGCGAAAAAGGACACAATGGAGAAAAAGGATTCATGTAGCCGACCCCACGTAGTAGGACAAAGGCTTGATGTGTTTGTTGTTGTTGTATTTCGGAGCTTGTTAGCTATTATATCCGTGTTCACAAATCGCTGTGAAAAATGCAAATTGCAGACTTTTCTGTTATATCCAGTAAGGGCACTTGTTGCTACAGAACTTGCCTTACAAATGATATTTTTTTCAATCACATTATATCCAGTAAGGGCAGTTGTTGATACAGAACACGCCTTAAAAATGATATTTTGTTCAATCACATTACCCTTGAAAATAAAATCATAGGTCTTGACAGATTTTTCATTTCTAATTACATATAGAATCTAAGAAATGGTCTCCCAAAACATGTTTTATAACCTCAAGCAACCAAATGAACTCTAAGGAGGATTTAGCATAAATCTGTTTGTGTTTACTAGCGTGAAGTTAACTACATTTTAACGGCCTTGAACCCGTCTCTCTGTTGATTTTGGAACTCACCGCACGCATTTTGATTGAACAGATTCTGTAGAAACCTTGATGGCTGAAACCCATGAGCTTGATGGTTCAACAGTCGCAGTTGATCGTGCCACCCCAAAGGTTTCTTCTGAATGTCTTTAATTTCACCTTTTAGTTTATGAGAATGCTCTTTTTTGATGTTGACTATCACACTTGAAATAGCCTGGGCTTATAACTGCTATTACTTCAGGAGGAACATCCGAAATATCCAAGTCGACCGGCACAGGGTGGATATGGCGCTTATAATGCTTATATTAGTGCTGCAACTCGCTATGCGGCTCTTGGTGCTCCGACATTGTATGACCACCCCAATCCTTATGGAAGTAAGTCGTAGCAATCTCTCTTTTTTCCTTTATACTACTATAGCAAAACTTGCAGAAAGTTGAATTCATACAAAAAATAATTTGCATTTATTATGTTTTGGGAGGAGGGTTGCATGAAAGTCCTCGGGGAATGGGCAAAAAAATATTCGTTGGCAGACTTCCGCAAGAAGCAAGTTCTGATGATCTTCGCCAATACTTTGGAAGATTTGGTCGTATCTTGGATGTTTATGTTCCTAAGGTAAAGAAATATGAGTCAAGTGGGTGGTTTTCTAAGATGCTTGCTTATATGATTTAATTCCATTATGCAGGATCCAAAAAGAACTGGTCATAGAGGCTTTGGTTTTGTTACATTTGCCGATGATGGTGTAGCTGATCGCGTTTCGCGGAGAACTCATGAAATCCTTGGACAAGAGGTACTTTTTATTACATTGTTTGGCTAAAGTTTATATTTAAAGTTATTAATGTTTAAGTTACTAGCGTGCAACTTTTGCAGATTTTGACGTTGGATTATGGGGTGAAATTGAATGAATGAAATTAAGTACCAGTTGTTTAGTAAATAATAGTATTGACACGATCTGAAAATCTGACCCGAAAATTGAGTTCGGGTTGACCGAACCCGAACTGGGCTGGGTTCGGATTAGGGTTTTTGACTCGTTTCAAAAATCGGGTCGGGTTCGTGTTGACCCGGAATGGCCCTAGAAAAAGGTGTATGCCTGTGTAGCCTTCCCCACTACCCGAGTAGCCTGACCCTCGCCCGTTGCGTCTGGCGTCTGCCCGCGAAGCCACTGCTGCTATCCGCTATCACATATGTTGTGCGTCGCCGTTGCCGGTTGCCACACGTCGCCGCTGACTTGCGATGCCGCTTTGCATTGCCTGTCGCTGTCGCGCGTTGCATCGCGTCTACCCGCTGCCACTATAGGCCGCTAGAGTTGCACGATTTTTGTTGCTGTCGAATCCGAAGCATATTTATGGAATTTGACTTATGGGTTGGGTCGGGTTGACCCAAACCCGAAGAAGTGGGTCGGGTTCGGGTCCGAAAAATCGGCCCGTTTGCAAAAAATGGGTTGGATTCGGGTTGACCCAAATAGTGTCGGATTAGTTCCTGATTATACCCAAACCCGATCTATGACCCGAAATTGACATCCCTAAACAATTCTTAAATTGTGCTGTAGCTGCAAATTTTTTCAGCGCATTTGATGGTTCAGGGAAATAGAATACGGAGGAAAAGCCTTCCTCTATGTCTTTAATGTTTCGCTATTTAACGCATGTTTGTGATAGAATGCATATGATCCTGAATGTTATTCATTATTCTTACCTTGTTTGAACTGAAACGATATTCGAAAATACTATAAGCACGCTGTTGGAAAATAAGATTCCATGTTTTAAACACTCAAGACCACGTAGCTTGAATGATAAACTTGATTTCAGGGCCGAGGATAAGAAAGTTTTATGTCTAAATCCTAATCTTAGTTGTTAACTCAAAATTTAGTAGATTTAGAATGCCATCTATTCACAATTACCCACATTTCTCTTCCCGAGTCATTATTAACCATTGCTTTGTCTGCAGGTGGCAATAGACTCCGCAACTCCACTTGATGATGTTGGTGCTAGCGCCGGCTTCATTGACCCAATTGTGGCCTATGGTGGTTATGGCCCTATACGCTCTTATGGCCGACTTTATGGGAGCCTGGATTTTGATGATGTAAGTATGCTAAGGCCTAGTTTGATTGTGCATTTTTTGTGCTTATTCCTTTTTAAAACCGTAAAGTTATTTCATCTTTACTGTTTGGTTCGTCAAACCGCGTTCCCAATAACACCATTTTTTTCATTTTTCTGCTATCTTGATAAAGCTTTTTATGTGCTTTCTCGATTAGAAAACTCATTTTTTCAAACCAATGTTTCTTAAAATTGCCTTTTACAAAAGTACCGAATAACCAAACGAAGCCTAATTGTTGCAGAGTTAGGAGATAGGTAAATCAAGGTAAAGGTTCCCAATATTTATGGTTATTATCATGGAGGCTTAAAAAATAGTTAGAAGCAAATGCTCTCCATATAATTTGATTGAATATAAGCAATAACTCTATTCATCTACACCCTCTCTTGCAGTATGGTTATGGAGCCAGTGGAGGCAACAGGTCTGCAAGGATGGATTGGAGGTACAGGCCATACTAAGAATTCTGAGCCATTTCAGTCAAATTTTCTTGTAGGCCACTTTAAGGGCGAACAATGACCTCTCTTGGTTCATTTGGAGTTACAATTAATATTACTTTTTTTCTATTATTTAGGTAAGATTGTAGAACATGTAATATTCTATAGTGCTGCCTACGCTTCAGAATTTATTGTAACTTAACTGGTTTTCATTTCCTTATGCTGCAAGTAAATGCTGAGGATTTTATGTTTTATGTGAACGTTTGAAGCATTGAAAATATGAATCTGAGCTATTGAAAACCATGAAAGGGCTACATTTGTACTGTCTTATGGTTAGTTGGTGTGTAAATTCTTACCAATTGATATAGGTTTTGTTTGGGATGATTTTTTTTTATTATTTTGTTTTTAAAATTATTATAATGTTTATTTGGTTATTAAAATATTTTTGTATTAAAAATTATTTTTACAATCATTTTAATAAGTTATTTTTTTCTCTAATAGTTTTGCGAAGCAATAAAAAAGTCATCCCAAATAAAGGCATAGTCGGAAGTTTGACTTGGTGTAGCTTTTTTCTATTTTACTCTTCGAAAATAAGTTTAATTTGTTTGAAATAAATATGTTTTTTTTTCTGCTCTTTAAAACTCTTTGGTCAGGGTCTAAAAAATATTTCTTTTAAAAACAAATTTGAAAAAGTTATCAAAAAATTATTTCAAAGTTTATTATTTTTGTTAGTTATTTTTCTTAATAGAAATCAGAAGTTATTTCAAATAATGTTTTAAGTATCATTTGGAATGAATTTTTTTTTTCAAGCAACTATTTAGTATATTTATATATTTAAAACAGTAAAAAAATAGTGGCTAAAAACTATCCATAGGAAAGGAAATTTTAGTCAAGCTTGAAGCTCCTGTACCAGTAAAAATGGCAGTCTAAAAATTGGTGTAGACAAATGTTTTGTCATAAATAACGCCATGTTTGCAACGTTTTATCTTGCAAAACAAAATATTTTCCTTGTGAAAATCTGTTTGGAGTGTCATTTTCTCCCAAATTAAGACTTCATTAGGGACAACCTTTATACTGTTTTTTAAAACAGTTTTTTAGTATAAAAATTTAAGTTTTTTTATTAAAAATTTACTTCAGAGAGACATAAAACGGCGGCTTTCCAATGACCCGGTTAGGAGAGTAGAGGTATTAGATTTGACTTATGTTAAGAAATGTAGAGGCAGACCTAAAAAGACCTGGTTAGAAAATATTAGGAATGTCCTTTCTTTATTAGATTTAAACGAGAATTTGAACTTTAATAGGACACAATGAAGAAAAAACATTCATGTAGCCGACCCCACGTAGTGGGATAAAGGCTTGATGATGTTGTTGTTGTTGTATTAAAAAGTTATTTTAATAAATAATAAAAAAAATTATCTCAAATAAAGCTTAAATATCCATCCATGTAAAGATTTAGACTATAAAGCAAATCAAAATCCTAAACTTTATTAAAGTATCAATAAAATAAAAAATAAAGCCAATTTTTGTCCAATCATACCAAAGAACTAATAGACAAAAAAGCAGGGATTAGATTGGTACCAAGCACTTATTGCGTTGGATGGGTTAAGTTATTTATGCTCTTTGAGAACCAATAGAAGATGGAAGAAATAACGGTCAAAACCGTCCTTGTAACCGACACATGTGCCCAACCAACCAAGTTGTGATATCTAAATTCGTATTCACATGGACCTCTAATAAATGCTGCAGCCCAATTCAGTGTATTTGCCCATTGTTTTCTCCAATGAGCCTTTGGCTTTGTAAAGACTAATGAAGAGGTAAAAAAAAGAGAAAGGGGGAATAGAAAATTGGAGGGGTGGCGCAGAGATGCTGCGGGGTCTTATAAAGGAGCTTTTATTATGTACGGACATCGGACGGGAGAATCGTCCGGTTAAGCACTGAGTACCCAGCGGTATCGAGAGTGGGTACCGTGCTGGATACCCACCAATGAGATGACATGATGCATTTTTATTGGTGTCCGGACACCCTCTGCACTCCACACAGATTAATAAATTCTTATAGAGGGAGGAGAAGAAACAAGAAAGAAGAAATTTTGCAGAAGACGACAATAATGGTGGGATTAATTAAATCTTATTATCCTCACTTGTTTTATTAGCTAGTAAGGATGTGTAGAGTCCAATAGCACAAACCTTATCGTATCTCTTCTTTCGATACTTTGCAGTTATTGCTGCGATTCTTCTATGTATTAAGTTCAAATTTGGGGATTCAGAGCTCGTCAGCAACAAAATTAGTTCATAGAAAGTTAATGAAATGTTCAAATATACAAAATTTGGCCGAATTGAGGATGAACGATATAGGTTTGTTTGGGACGGCTTTCTTTTGCTTCTTAAAATAATTTTTTAGTACAAAAGTTAAAGTTTTTGTACTAAAAAACTTTTTTAATAAGAAATAAAAAAGCTGTCCCAAATGAAATCTTAGACTTCATTTGGGACAACTTTTTTTACTACTTTATAAAGTAGTTCTCTAGCATAAAATTTTCTTTGTAAAAAATTTTTTGAACTATGAAGCTACTTTATAAAACAATATGAAAATTGTTTCAAACGAAGCCTTAGTTATTAAAACATAGTTTAAAATTATAAGGAATTGGAATTTGAAGATTTGTTTTTATAGAGCATTGCAGCATTTGCTAAAGCAATTAATAAAAAACAGGTATGTGGGGCTTAATTTCTTTGGTGTATTAATGAAAATGAGGAAGAATGTTATATAATTTTCCTTGTGGAGAATTTTTATTTGTTCATCTGATTAAAAAATGTGATCAGGCATGAATTTAAACATAAATATTCTGAAGGAGTGTAGAGTTTTTCTTATTTATGCTCTTTCATGGAGATGGAAGGAGGTGCTCAGCAAATTTATTCTATGTGGTCTTGTAATTAATATAAAGATGGTGCATGTGGTGGTAGGAATTTGTCTTATTTAAAGTAAAGTATTTTGTTATGCATTAGCATAATAATTCTGATAGCGATTTCAACTGACTAAATTATTAAAAAAACAAGATAATTTAGAGTTAAAGAGTAAATATTAAAAATATAAATACATTTTATTTGACCCACAAATTAATCGCTATTAATTAATTTTCTCAAGACATTGTTATTTGCAGGTCCCAAATCTTGGATAAGAAAATAGAGGGTTGAGTTAGGTAGTCAACAACTATCATAAAATTTGTCAAACAATCATGACATCAATTTAATTTGATTTTTTTTATAAAATAAACTACTATATTTTAGTCTATTAAGACTTCGTTTGGGACAGCTTTCTTATTGGTTCTTAAAATTGCTTCTGAATTTTTGTACTAAAAAGATGCTTTAAAAAGTAGTAAAAAATTCGTCCCAAACGAGGCTTCATTTGGGACGGCTTTTTTATTGCTTCTTAAAACAGTTTCCTAGTATAAAAATTTAAACTTTTGTACTAAGAAGCTGTTTTTAAAAAGTAGTAAAAAAGTCGTCCCAAACGATTTGTACCATTCACAATGAAAGAATCTATGAAGATAATTCATATAGAGTCATAAATATTTGATATATTGCATATCATAACACCTCAAACAATAATAATAGTACTAATTAACGAGAACAACATAATTTAGGCTTCATTTGAGACGGCTTTTTTACTGCTTCTTTTTGTATTACAATTTTATTTTAAGAAGTAATAAAAAAATCGTCCCATAAATAAACTGTGGATAAAAACATCAGCAATGACATATAATTTAGCATAGATTTATGCGCATTAACAGCAATAAAATAAATTGTGCAGCCACATGCATGCATGTATGTATGTACATATGTATTTTAAAGTCTAAATGGTAAAATAAGAAGGGAGAGTGCGAGAAGATGAGTAATGGCAGTTGATGTTATAATGGTGGGAGCATGAGACATGGATGAAGGACGGTCCTGGAATACTATAAGAGTGTCAGATTTGGTCTCTGTTCCTTTATATTTTAGCTCATTAATGGCGAAGAGAAGATTTGGTGGACCACCAACCGCTCACTGCACATGCATCATCATCATCTCCTGGTTTTGTTCATTTAGCACATGATTGCTTCAATGCATGGCAGATCGATGAGGGGTTTACTTTACTCTTTAGTTTTATCTTTTTTTTTTCTCTCTCTATCTCTATTTGAGTTTTCCAAACTCTTAACTGTTACAGAATTGTAGCAGTTTTAACCTGATCTATTCATCTTGAGTTCTTCCTAGATAGGATCCCAGGCTCATAGGTTTTACTTCAATTGCTGCATCTTTAGAGAGCTTCTGATCCTCTAAAGACTTATAACCATTTTATTATGGAACACGTAGGCCCCTTTGCGAGTTAAACAAATAATAGCGGTTTTAACCTGATCTATAGAATTGTACATGTTTTAACCATTGCTATTGTCCAGATTTGAGGCATTTTACAAACCGTTACAAAAGTCTCTCATCGCGAATACAAATATATTTGATTTGCAGTTATCATAAACCTTTGTAATGATTTTTGTCGCGTAATTTTATACTGCTGCAGTTAGTTAAAAGAGCGTTGTTAAAACCCTATTTATTGATAATGCTTGTTGTTAAATACCAATAATTTTGAAGAGCGTGGATAACTCATATTAATTCATCATTGTTGCAAAATTATAGTGAAATGAAAAGAAAATTATGGAAGAATATCGTAAGATATTTTGTACTATAATGTTCAAAAATTTACACTGAGATTAATGTTTCATATTTATTCAAAAGTTGCACTAATCTATCTTCATACAAATCAAAAGATTTTGAAGCCCAATGTGATATAAATGGTAAGATTTTTTTTTTAAATGTAATTTCTCTTAAATAAAAGAGTATATGATATGTGCAAATTGCAAGAACAAGTCTGGTAAATTTGTGGACATTTTATAAGTACCATGTTCTTACTGTTAATTAAAAAAGCGAAATTATGGCTAGGGTTTGGTGTTTGGCGCCGTCTCTGCCTTCGCCTTCGTCGCGTGCTTCTCCGGCCGCTTCTGGGAAGTAATTTTCTCATTTCTTTTGCTTTTTTCTGTGATTTTCTTTGTTATGGAGGGTAAAAGGCTTTTTGATCCTGGTTTCTTATCGGGTTCTCCTTCGTCTCGTTCTTTCCGTGAGGCTTTAGCGGGTTCTTCCCATGCTTCTAACTCCCCTTTCCCTGATCTTAAGATTTCTTCTTTTCGAGGGCTTCCTTCTCTATGGATTTCGGATGAGGAAGTGTTAGCCCTTGCTTCTTCTTTTGAGTTTGCGCTTGTGGGTAAATTTCCGACTAATCGCCCGTCGTTGGAGGCGATTCGTAGATTTTTCTTCAATCTTAAACTTTTGGGTGTTTTCTCTGTCACTGTCCTTAATTCTAAGCATATTCTTATTAAGCTTGAGAATGATATGGATTATTGTCGCGTTTTTTCCCATCGATCATATTTCGTGAATAATTGTTTCATGAAGATTTTCAAATGGTCCCCTACCTTTGACATTGATGTTGAATCCCCTTCTATCCCTATATGGGTTTCCTTTCCCAACCTCAGGCCGCATCTTTTTGCCCCTAGAATCCTACATGGACTTGGTTCTATGTTTGGTAAACCTCTGAAAATTGATCAGGCTACCTCCTCTGGCAAGAGGCCTTCTGTTGCTCGAGTACTTGTGGAATTAGATGTTACCAAAGTGTATCCTGAGAAAATATGGATTGGTTCCGAGAAATTAGGCTATATTCAATCGATTGTGATGGATCCCTTCCCTTCTTATTGCGCTCACTGTAAGTCCCTGGGTCACTTAAAACTTGATTGCCCGATTCTCCATCCTCCTTCTAATCGCATGTCTGCCCATCCTGCTGTTAAGGTGACAACGGGCACTTTGGATTGTGATAATCCAGTAACTTTACCCCCTGTGGTTTCAAAGGCTTTGATTAATGGAAGTGGTAGAGTGGAAATGACTACTGTTTGTGTAGGTGGTGATGTTGGTGTTTCTGTCTCGCCTATGCTTATTCAGAATGGTTCTCCTAGTCCCGGACATGTGGAGCATTCTGTTTATTCGTCTGATTGTGGTCCTACCGCCCCTGTTTTGGTTGATTTAGCTGCTGAGGAACATGTAATGGTTTCTGATTTGGGTGATAATGTTATTGCTGATGAGGCGGCCGCTATTTTATCTCCTGATGCTACACCTTTTCTTCCTCTTGGCTTAAATTTTGCTTCCCCTCGTGTATGTCATAGTGTTGAGGGTCCTCCGTGTGTTGTTCCTCTGGTGTCTGTGAGGTCTGCTCCGTCTGTGTTGGAATGCCCGAGTAAACTTGTTAATGTTTCCGATAATTTGGGTGCGGAAGTGTGTGATGTTACTGTTCCTGGTGCCTCTAGATCGATTCCTAATGACTGTTTAGTTAGGGATAATCTGGTTGATGTTCCTGTCACTCTTATTAAGCCTCAAGAATTACTGTATAATGTAAAGGGCAATTCGGGAAATGATGTTCGTGCGAATCTGGATTGGCTTCGGGGTTCATCTGATTCTGAATCTGATTTTTTGGAATCCTCTGGGGACGATGACCCTGGTAACTCTTTCAATGTGTTGCGTGACAAACCTCTTATCTCCGTGGCTTCTCGTGGTAGGTCACGGGGGAGGGGCCGTCGTGGTCGTTGAAGGCTATTGTGGCACCTCTTTTGGTTTCTTTTGGCGGCTCATTGGATCTATTGCTCTGTTTTTGTACGGTTGTTCTCGCCGGTTTCTTCCGGTGGTGTGGTTCTTTCAGTTATGTTATGGACGATGAGGAAGCAGCGCTGATGCTAGCTGCTAGTGTCGTGGATGGCCATGGTTGGGAGCAACCTGGGTAATCCGTCGTGTTGGTGGTTTCTCTCTGTTGCTTTCGCTGTGCCCCATGGATGGCTCCTTCCTGGCAACCCGATGCTGGTCTGAGTCCTCGTCTTTGGAGCCCTTCTCTTTGTGGTCTCTCTTTGAGCCTTTTCTGGTCCCTTTGTAAACTAATGATGTGGCCTTGTTTGGGGTCTTTCATTGTAACCTTTCCTTTTTTAATATATTCTAGTTTAAAAAAAAAAAAAAAAAAAATGTTCTTACTGTTAACTGGTAAGCCTAAGAGGCCCCGCTCACATGCGAGCTGAGTAAGATAGTAATGCATATTAAAATAATAATCTGAATAATACTACCATGAAATTTAATTAATTATTCTCCATTTTTATACCTTTTAGGAGTGTAGGAGTGGCCAATTGAAAAAGGGGGGGAGAGAGAGAGAGAGAGAGAGAGAGAGAGAGAGAGAGAGAGAGAGCCAGGAACAGACATATCTAATGAATGTCCAATTGTGTCATCTGTTTGATTTTTATTTGTTGGCAGTTAGCTAAAGATTCCTTGAATCTTATTATAATTAAGAAAAAACAAACGCTTGATTGTGTTGACACTATTACAAAGAGAAAGAAATATAAAAGGTAGGGCTGTCAAAATCGGGTCACGGGTTTGGTTCGGGATAAATTCGGAACTGACCCTACACAAGTTGACCCGACCCATTTTTTAATTGGGTCACCTACTCAGATTCGAATCCGACCTGCTTCAGACCCAAGTGAACCCGACACACCCTGCCAATCCGTGAGGTGTCGGCTTTAGGCAGTGGCAAACCCTTCGGGAACAAGGAGAGGGAGTGGCTGCGATGTCGGGAGCAGGGAGAGGCAGCGACAACATCGGGTGCAGGGAGAAGGAGAGGCGACGACGTTGGTTTCAAGTAGCGAGAGGGAGAGGTGGTGAGGAAGATAAGGCTAGGGTTTCGACTTCGGACTGGCCATCGGCGGCATGTAGGAGTTTGCCAGTTCGAGTTGAATTGTGAGTTCGTGACTATGAGACGGCGGAGTTGAATCGTGACTGCGGGACAACAGTACTTCAAACCAACCTTGGAAGGTTTTCGTTTAGTATTTACAGCGGATCACAAATCATTTTTGAGTTTTCGGGTCAATCCGAACTATATATATATATATATATATATATATATATATATATATATATATATATATATATATATATATATATATATATATATATATAGAGAGAGAGAGAGAGAGAGAGAGAGAGAGAATGCCCAAAATAGATTATAGGACCATTCATATTCTGATTTCAGCAAATTTATAATCAAATTAGCATCTCAATGTGACAAATCCAATAGTACTAAAACTTATCCAATTCAAATCCAAATAACCCCAAATCAACCACTTGAAACATAATTGATAATGATTCACATATAGATTGATAAAGAACACTTAGGCAATCAATCGGTAGGTCTTCTACATGCTGCCACACGTATACCCTATAGACCAAGATAATTGATTGAAAGATAATATCAATATGTTGATTAATATTAGTTCTTAAGAAATAAAGCAGTAAGGAAGCAAAATTATGACTACCTACAAAAGATTTCAATTTTTTTTTAACATGTCAAATACCATTAACATTAGCATTAGGGGTGTCAATATTGGACCCGACTCGAACCTGACCAGTACTCGACCCAAAAATTTCAGGTTTAGGTTGACCCAAACCCAAAACGGGTCGGGTTCGGGTTCATCAATTCGACCTGTTTTAAAAATAGGGTCGGGTTGACTCGCTGACCCGAAAATTTATTTTTGATCCGGCAACCCGAGATTGATCAGCTTTTTTTACCCTTTTTTGATATGAAAAGTGGAGAATCACCCGTTATAATATGACCATTCAAATTCTGATTTCTGCAAATTTATAATTAAATTAGCATCTTAATGTGACAAATCCAATAGTACTAAAACTTATCCAATTCAAATCCAAATAACCCCAAATCAACCACTTGAAACTAGTTTTTTGTTGGCATCGGCTCATTCGGGTCGGATCGGGTTGACCCAGATCCGAAGCGGGTCGGGTTGACCTAACCTGAAGCGAGTCTGATTCGGGTCCGACAAATCGACCCGTTTGCAAAAAATGGGTCGGATTCGGGTTGACCTGAATAGTGCCGGGTCAGTTTCGGGTTCGACCTGAACCAGACCCGGGATCCGAAATTGACACCCCTATTTAGCATATATATTATAATTTATTTTGGGGACGAGGTATCCACCCGCTGCTCCCTCGAAAGGGCACTTGAAGGCGTGACTAATCCTCGTATGATCTAGAAGAGGCACCCATCCCAAAAATCTCATGACCCGCACTTGATTGGACCCCAGTTAAGAATTGTTGTCATTGATTGTGAATTTTCAACCATACTCATTCACCAACCAAGTTAAGTATGATCGGTTAAAAATATATTTTAATTAATTGGTAGCATCTTGTTAAGGATGGTACAGTCTCTCTACCATGTCTCACGCTGCGGAGAGCGAAATCCGACCGTATGGCATGCTATAATTGGCTCCATAATGCGAGCCACAAAGAGTTAGGACCCCACCGCCCCATACAACAAATCTAATCTCAACTAACACAACCGAGTGATAACCGTCAATGGCTGCATTTACTCAACCATGTAGCATTTTCTGTAGCCGTGACTTGATTGGCTGTTAAGAAAGGGGCCCACCCGATCGTGACAGGTAAGTCGGCCACCCAGTGGGTCCGCACGGCACAAGCGGCGGCAATGCTCGTACGAGGCAATTACCATTTACCATTGATGCAAACCCCAATTTTTTTTTTTAATTTTTTTTCTAGATTATTTGTATAAATATTTTTATAATTTTCTTTTTATGAAACAAATGATCAAAATTTTATTCGATTAAATATTAAATTTTGAATGTAAAAACATGTTATTATTTAAATAAAAATTTGAAATTAGATCTTAAATAATCTAAACTCCATTTAAATAAACTTATTAAAAATGTCTTTTGTTATTTGAGGCATTTTAGTGCTTAAATATCTCCAAAATTTAATTAAGCATTTCAGTGAGATGAATCTAATAAATAATAAAAAAAAAATTTCAATTCTGAATTTATTAAGATATTAAATATCTAATCAATATAATATATTTAAAATGAGATTTAAGTTTCATTTGGGAGAGTTTTCTTACCACTTTCTAAAATAACATTGAAGTACAAGTTTATTGGGTTTGTAGATATTGATGATAATTTTATGATGGTTAGAAGTAGGGTTTAATCAAGCATAATGAGGTCGTGATAAGGCGAATAATAGGTAATCTGTATTTGCACTAAATCGAAGTAGTTAGACAGCTCGACATACGATAATCTTGATTCTGAATATGAAAAATATAGATAAAATAACATACTTTATTTTGGATCTAGATGTTGGTATGTAGCACTACATTTTATTGGTGTGATATGAATGATAGTTATGGTGCCGGTGATCATGATAATGATGGGAGATATAATATACCTAATAGGCTTTGAAATGAACTTCTTCCTCTTACTAAAATAGAGGAGATCGAACTAAAATGATACTAATCATCCTTATCAAATGCCATATGCAATAAAAGTGTAAAAAAATTCAGTTCATCTCATAATAATACATAAAAAGACGGTCACACAAATATTAAAGTTAAATGTAATCGAATACATGAATGATCCAAATTATGAAAAATATAAATTTTAATGAAATTATAATTCAAGCATATGAATTATTTTTCTCATATAAATTACTATTAGTTTTCTCTAGAATGTATTCTTTATATGCAATGAATTCACTTATTATCAATATGAGTGCTATTTTTGTCTAAAAATTTTTACTTTAAAATAATATTATATGTGATCATATCATCTTTTCATTAGATTTTTAACTCATCTATCAATGACTACAAGTGCATATCTATTTTACCTTTTGAACCATATCAAATAGAAATAATTTTAATTAATGAATGCATTATTCTTTTTATCATACATTCATTATCATTAACTATTAATTTGTTTGTTCTAATTAAATTATCTAAAATTTACAAATTTGAGCTAACTATTTTTTGATAAAAAATTTAATTTATATAAAATTAATACTTAAATAACCTATATATACATACAAATTTAATTACGTAAATGAATTTTTATTAATAAAATATACCATTAACTTTCTTGAAAATCATTTCTAACTTTATAAATTAATTTTCATCAATTAAATATATATGAATGCATCATTATAAATTACATATATATAATAAAATATTGTAGTAATAATTTAAAAAAAAGTTATTATGAACTATATCAAGTTAAATCATAATATTTCCTACATATGATGCCACCAAAACTGTAATCTTTTTACAGTATTGTATGCCATAATTATAAAGTTAATTATTAAACATGAAATGAATGATAATAATACAAATTTTTATAGGGTGAATACATGCATCTTATGGACGCACAAAAAAAACTATTGTGGTAAAAAAAAAAAACTATTGTGGTAGAGGGTTCCTTAAATCAATCATCTTAGTAGTTATATTTTGGATTGCGGAGCTAGAAAATGTGGCCATAGAAGAAAAGAAGACTTTATGGATATATTAGATATTGGAGACATAGCTTATGATATGGCTTCATTTGTGACAGTTTTTTATTGCTTCTTAAAACAATTTTAATTTTTGTACTACAAAACTGCTTTAAGAAGCAAAAAGAAAGTTGTCCCAAATGAAGCCATAGTCTTCCAATATCAATTAATTGTCCTCACTATATAAGTAATGACTTTTAGAAAATTATGAGGCAATAATGGATGTGTTAACAACAACAAAAGGCAAAGATGAAGAAACTGAAGGAGAGGGAAAATATTAGGAGAGCAAGTTACTTGGGAGAGAGGAGAGAAAATAAATGAAAAATGGCTTATTTTTTATTCTACTATTTTTTAAGCCCATATCTATTTGCTTTAGCTATGGATGTTCTCGTTAGACATTTGCAGAGGATGTACCCTATTGTATGCTTTTTCAATGATGATATTCTTCTTGTTGATAAGACTAGAGAGGGAAGTGAGAAAACACTTGAATTATGGAGGTCAATCTTAGATTCTAAAGGTTTTCGTAGTAATAAATCTAGTGGGGGTTGTGATTTTGGGTGATCAAGCTATTAAAAAAGTGCACATTTTAGATTTTTCAGGTTTATTGTTAAAAATGATGATACAATAGATAGGGCTATTATTATTAGAATTCAAATTGGATGGTTGAAGAATAGGAAAGCTTCGAGCCTGTTGTGTAAAGTAGAGGAATACATTGCTATGTGATAGAAAAGTATCCCTCAAACTTAGGGCCGAATTTCAGAAGATGGTGATGAGAGCTACAATAATTTATGGTGCAGAATGTTGGCCAACAAAACATAAGCTTAAAATTAAGTTTAAAGTTTGTAGAGATGAGGATGCTCAGGAGGATGAGGAGCCTTAAATTTATAGATAAAATGCGAAATGAGTATATATGTAAAAAGGGTTGGAGTTGCTCCAGTGGCACATAAGATTAGAGAGAGTCGCCTTAGATGATTTGTTCATATAAAGCATAAGCTTTTCGACGACTCAGTTAGAATTGTAGATTATTAGATCGGCCTATGCTATAAAAAAGATAGAAGTTGATCTAAAAAGATTTGGTTAGAAAGTATTAGAAATGACATTTTCATTATTAGATTTAAATGAGAATTTAATTCTTAATAGGACACAACAGAGATAAAAATACTCATATAGCTAGATAAAAGCTTGATGTTGTCATCGTTTTTGTTGTAAATTTATGTTCATAAATGAAATAAATACTTTGTTCTATGATCAATTTCTAATATGGGACAAAAAGGCATTGTATATTCACTGATCTATTGGTTTTATAGGACTTTATATGTCTCATTGTTGTTTGAATTATGCTAAACTATTAATTTTTTTAGTTTTGTTTTGTACTGACTCTGCACAATGATGAAGATTCTTGCTCAGCTCAGTGGTAATTGTTCCCCTCTTTTGATCTTACACGTACAGATACTTCACTTGGCCCCTTAATTTTCGACAAAGCGCAAAATCTATATAATATCCTATTAGCAAAGCCCATCAAATTGCTTTATGTTTTACTTTTTTCTATCATATTTCTCTGTAGTTTCACAGATTTTCTCGAGGGTTTGTTGAGCTTTATATAAACATCGATCAATTGATCTTTTTTAGCTCTTTTGCCAATCCTTGGTTATAATTCTTGGTATTTTGATTAGCCCTTTGACTAAACTTTTATTAGCAAGTCTAATTATTTTAATGTAATTGAGCCTTCTCTCAACATTCCTTCTCAGCTTTGAATCTCTCTCGCCAACTCTTCTTCCTCCATTATTTTGTTTGCTTTATTGGGAGGAGACAATCTTGTGATAAAAATACTTTCTAGCTGCGCAGCTATCATTGTTGGGTCTGTTTGATTGGTTTGGTTGCTTGGTTGATATGTTTCTTGTTTGTTTTTTGTTTCACCCTTAGTAAATATCTAGCTCTCTTTATAAATTTTAAATATTCTCGATCTCTAGACGCCAATAAAAAATTGCATAAGGATTTCATTTCATGTTTTGCATTAGGAGTTTAGTTCAACTCTTGAATATCATATGCAGCGCCAATCTCAGTGTAAATTCAAATACTCGAAGCTCATCCTGATACAAAACATGTGAGAATATTCCCTTTCTAAATAATCATCAAAATAAACATACAACAACAATAACAAGATAAATCCTTTTTTTTTTGGTTAAAACCCACGGAGGGGCCTACGCGTTAATAACAAAATTGGGATTACAAAAATCCTTAATAGGGACCTCCAGCTTTCTACTGCTCATAAGAGCTACAAAATAAAAAGAGAAATAAAAACCTACAAGCCGGTGATCCCTAATTTTAATAGTTACAAAATTACCTAGTAACATGCTAGGGCTGAGAGAATTCAGCACCCAAAAAAGGAATTGACAAAAAATAACAATCAGAGCACAATTCCTATAAAACTCAAAAGCAAACCTCGGTAAAATTTTAGTCTTCAGCATCTCAACCTTCTTTTCCACAACATAAGCACCATATACATCATTCGGGCTAGAATCCTGCAAAAAAAAAAAAAACTCCAGAACCACAAAATGTTGTTAAAATACTCATGTCTCTTATAATTAACAGAAAGAAAAAACCTAATCAACCTTCTAGAGTAGACCACAAACTTATTAATGCACCCATCCATCAGACTGACATAATGATAATCAAAGCAGTAAAACAACCAACTGACCCTAACTCTGCTAACACCCCAAAAATAACAGCAGCTCAAAATAACCACAGACCACCTGGAGCAAACGATAGCAACACAGACCTGAATAACCCCAACCCAACAGCTAGGCCACCACCTCCAGAAAAACAGACTCCTAGACTCCATGAGACCCGCAATCACAGCCCAACATAAAGAAACAGAGAACAACAAAAAATGACAAACACCACCACAACACCACCTAATGATATCTGATGTAAGGTAACCCTGCACGGTCCAATGTAGCCAAACCTTTAACAACCGTAGGAATCTCATTGTCATTAAACTCACAGTAATCCATAAAATTGCAACCTAATTTAGCCAGAGCATCAGCACAACCGTTCCCCTCACGAAAAATATGAGCAATCTTAAAATTAATGTTAGAAAGGTCCTGCTTCAGCTGCCGAATCAAATAAAAATTCTCAGCATTAAACAACTTAGTGCTGTTAATATAGTGTAAAAGAAGCATAGCATCAACCTCAATCTAAACTCTGTTAAAACCCAGCTTAATACAAATACTGATACCATAGATAAGCCCATTTAAGTCAGCCACAAAAGCAGAATTACCAGGAACAGGACCCGCAAACGCCTGAATCACCTGACCCAAGATTTCTCAAAATACCACCACAACCAACCACCTTCCCATTATAAGAACCATCAGTATTCAAGTTAATCCAATCAGGATCAGGTTTAAGCCATTTAACAATACTATCCCTTTTCTCAATAATAGCCGGGCTGTTAGAAATGCCATAACAAGATAAATCCTTAATGTGAGGTGAGGTCGGCTACCAAACTTCTTTTTTTCAATTGTGTCCTATCAATAATTAAATTTTGACTTTAAATAAACATAATATACAAAACATTTAGTTTTAGTTTACTTTATTTAGATGACCCACTAATACAATTCCTTAGTAAAAATTTATTATAATATGTCCTTAGATAAATTTGAATATGAAGTAAAAAATATCACACTTATTTTTATTAAGACTTCATTTGGCTCCGTTGTCTTAGTGTTTTGATTTACCGTTCATAATTATAACTTTTTTTTATAATTATTTTTTTTTAATTTTAATTTTTTATTAAAATTCTGTTTTAAAAAACAATAAAAAAATCATTCCAAATAAAATCTTACTTTCCCATATAGAAAGCTGATGTCGTCACAAATGGACCTTAAATCATTGGAATAGTATGGATCCCAAAATAATTTTGTTATAAATTTATGAATGTGAAGAAGAGGGTACGTATCAGTACTATTTTTTTACCGTTCCTTGTCTTTCTTTTTATTTGAGATGTCATCTTTCTCCATCTTCGAGCCCTTCATTCTTTGAGGAAAATCCATGGCGTTGGCGTGTGCATGGGGCCTCACGTGAGGTGGAGTGACGTCAGCGAGTGGCAGGCAGCGGTGACCACGTGACGGTGGTCCGAAGGACCGGTGAAATGCGCAAATACATGAATTTTTGGGGAGAGATGTGAAAATACATAGATTGTTATTAATAATTTTTAACTCTCGCTTTTTTTTTTTTTTGAGAAAATCGACAATAAATTTAAAAATTTTTATCAGTTATATTAGTGGGTACCCACACAAATTCTAATTTTAATGTATCTTCGACATATATTTTATGAAAAAATAAGATATATAAGTGAGGAATTGATGTTGTTGAGTGTTAGAAGATTTGATGAGTTTATTTATTTATTTTGCTTAGCATTGCATAAAGTCTTAAATTTATGAAAGCTGTAAAAAGATAAAAAAAATTTTACGTGACAATTTGAGAAAAAAAATTATGTAAGATGAAAGTTATAGAAATTATATTTTTCTCGACTAGAGAAGATTAGATTAAACTATTTAGATTGATGATGATATTGACTCGTATGGGTGTGATCGAAAATATATGAATGATATGTGTCATTATCGATTGATGATGGTCCGACATCAGAGAAAGTTTGTGTCGGTTGATAGAGGAGGACGACAATGACATCGTTGTTTGTTAATAAAAGATTAGGACAATCAAATGGTAACGAGCATTTGTGGTCATCGGTACTTATCAATAGTAAACAAATGATACAAGCCGTCAATATTGATTAGTGGACAAATCTTTAGAATTCTTCAAATTCGAGAATATTTATAAATATTAGTCGGAGCATTTTGTTATTTTTGCCAAAATTTTACTACTTTGTGGCTGCTGATATTGATTCCTTATGAATATTTGATATTTGTAGAATTTTTAGGTGTCTTAATAACTTTAAATCGGGTGATTTTAAGGTTATTCTTGTTGAAATAAATGTAAATTCGGAACATAAATTTGTTAAAAAAAAAGGTTCAAATGTCCTAAATTAGATCACTAAAGTTTATATATTGCAGATATTTGTATTGGGATCGGATGATTTTTTCGGTAAAGTATCAAATATCATAATTTTTTTTTACGAAGAGATAATGCTAAACTCTCATTAAATCAAACGAATACAGAAAATATTTCTCATCCTTTACATTTCGTTGAGGATGGCTTCCTTACTGCTCATTAAAACACAAAATTAAAATTTATGTACTAAAAAGATGTTTTAAGAAACAGTAGAAAAATTATCTCAAATAAAATCTTAATTTTCATTAACTTCGTCATTAGATTGCATGTGTAAGATTCACAATGAAAACTACATCAGAAATATCCTTTACTTCAACCAACTATTACTGCATTTTTCTATTCAAAAAAAATTTTTGTTATAAAATTTTAACTAATTCTAGAAAGCAACCAAATTATATTATTATCCACAAAAAGTTTTTAAATAATTTTTTGTTAACGATTATAACAATCCCTAATCAATCAAACATATTATCTTGCACAAGCTATAATCTCAAAACCAAATCAATGAACAAAAATTTAGCCATCTTGGAAGAAGGTTAGTTCCCATGGCCAATTAATACAAATGATTTTAAGGTGAGAACCAATGCCCAATAAACTAAGGAAAAAAAGCATTTATTAATATTCAATAACAAGCCAAGAGCCCTATAGGATTTTATCTTGTTAATACAAATGATTGGGGAGTCACTAAATGTTAGAGATAGCAGGTCTTGCGTTGGAGAAATTATTTTGTGTGGAGGCCGGGCGTAACTCTACGTCCATAGGCGAATCAGGTGCAGCGGTACATAATGAAGGGGTGATGTAGCGCATTCTGATTGGTCTTTGAACAGCATAACACGTACAGAATAATTAATCTTTACGTAGGCATATAGTGGGGAATAAATCAACCCAGCACAGGTCAAAATGAACTCTCATAGGATTAATAGTCTGATTAATTAACAAATATTATCACAGAGAATGAGATTAATAATTAATTACCCCCAACTCTGTCATTCAGGCCCAGCACTACTTGCTCATATTAATTCATATCAGCTCAATAAACAAACAAAGAAGATAACGGAGAGAGAAAGAATAAAACAAAATATCCATATTCAACAATAGAAATAACAGACCAGATGAAATAGTTTACACAAAGCTCAATTAATCGATCACAATCATCACATAAAACCAAATTAATACGAGAAAGGGAGGGAGAGCTGAAATTCTACTGATTACCTAACTAGCTAAGAAACGAAGCCTCTCACCGCAACCCTTTCCATATCTGCAGATACGCACTGAAATTAAGTCATTGCTCGGCGAAGCCATGCCCCGTTGCCAGATAATCAGCTTCAAAGAACCCAAAAGCACTACTCTGGTTCGCCGACGTCGGAGCTGCCGCGCCCGCGCCCGCGCGCGCGTACCCCACACTCCGGCCTGAACCGCCGCCGGAGCTGCCGCGCTCGAGACACTGCACCTGCGTCTTAAGAAACTTGACATAGTGAATTGCCTCATCCAGCATCGACGCCGTGTCCATCTTAGTTCCTCCGGGCACAAGCCGCTGCAAAATTCTGATCTTTTCGGAGATTCTCTCCCTCCGGTGGCGCGCCGCCACGCTCTGCGGATCTTTGGATATCCTCACGTTCCGCCTTTTCGGCGGCTTGACGGATTCCGGGTCGATGTGAACCGGCTGCATAGCCGCGATGCGGAATATCATTTCCCGCATCGAGTCGACGGAGACGGCCGGCCCGTGGGGTGGCGCTGGGAGATATTCTTCTTCGACGGAGGGAGGTGATTGGAAGGAGCTGAAGACAGGGGAAGCAGGAGTTGGAGGAGCGCTGTAGGCTGATGATGAATCAGAGAACTCCGTGAGCTTCTCCATCTGCATAACCATGGCCGTCCAGTCAATCTGAGGGTTAGCCGGCATTGTCGAGGAATGGGAGAAGTTGGCTTCCATTGTAAGAGATGAAGGGATGAAGGAGGAGATGAAAGGATCAGAGGAATGGTTTTAACTCTGCAACAGTAGCTAGTTGTAACTCAGAGAATTATCTTTCTTCCTATCTTCTGCCTTTCTTGTTTTCTTACTTGCTTTCAAGCAGGAAAGCAACCGCAGTGGGTAGATATATATAATGCCGGACAGGTGTATTTAATGCTTATAGAATTCGGAAGTCTGGTTTTCTTAATGTAATAATTGTTGCTATCTTAAAAGTTTCAATTCTCGGCGGTATTGATTTGGTTTCTTCCTATACGACGTCTACATTTATATTCGCCCGGACAGATTAGTCTGCTTATTATGGGATTAAATCGGATTTAAGAAGTAGTTAACTGAGCTGTTTGTAATTAGGAAGTAATTTTTCGGACATTATATGTGATCAGCGTTATTATTTTAATGAATATAGAATAAATAATAATAGCAAAAAATTTAATTTAAATAAAAATTATTTAATCAATGTACTAAATAATAATTTATAACTTTCCCATAAAAAATAAATTTTATCACTCATAAATTTTAAAACAACTCATTTTAGTTTTTATTTGGAGAAATGGAATATAGCTAATGGTGAAATTAGGAGTAGTTGATTGGGTACTCGTTAGTCGTTACCCATAAATTTAGGAGAAATTATTTTGTCCGGACGCCGAACGACGTCCATAAACCAACGTCAATACCGAGCTCAGCATTGCTCAGTACAACTGCTTGGTACCCCTTGATACCCACTCTGTATTGTTAATGTGGTTCATTCTGATTGATCTCCGAATATAGAATAACGTTCGGAGCCCGGACAAAAGAATTTCATAAATCTAGAGTAAAATTTGTATTATTATTTGTTAAATTAAAAATAAAAATTTTAAAAATTTAAATGCAAAACTTTGATTCAATATCAATTATATATATTTTTTTATATTAGTCTAATTTAACATATTTAAATTATATATAAATAGTTATATTAAGTAACTCAAATTTGCAAAAAAAAAAAAATTCAAATTTGTATTTTTTTTAATTTTTTGTTTATCAATAAAAGATTTTTGAAGTTAAAAATATATCAAAATCCTTTCACCTCTAAATTCTTGAGACGATTATCTTCTCCCTCTTCCAATGCTAAACTTATACAATTGTTGCCTTCTCCCATTTTGCACTCAGAGGCCTTAAACCCTCATCTTCTGCAATTTTCAGGACACCTATTAGTGGTATCCTCAATGAACTGTTTAACATAAAAATGGTGAAGAATTGGGAGCTCATCAGGGAAGAAGAGTTGGTAGGAGCCTTAGAATTATAAAGTTTACTTGCTCAAAATATTGCTTAATATTAATTTAAGGTAAATTTGGAGGGGAGGCTTTTTTAGAAAAGGCTTGGACCCTTGGTTAGAGACTCAAGAAAGTTTTGAGGCTTGAAAAATCTCAAGCTCCATCCAGGCATAATCGCTTCGAACCTTCGCCCCCTGGCCGCCGCAACTAAACCTTCGACTGACCATCACCGTTAGACCCCCATTGATTGACAGCCATCGGGCCTCTGCCTGAACTTCATTGTCCACATACTAAGTCCTTCCAACCACTGTCGCCCGAATATGATGCTTCCAATCACCATTGGCTGACTATGATCCTTCAACCTGATCAATTGTTCGACTATTGTCCCTTCGACCATCGCCACTTGCTGGCTACAGTCATTCTTCCACCATCTCCCATCGACTTCGATCATTTTGACCATTGTCACCCGAGGACAGTCCCTTCAACCTTAGTAGCCCTATTACGGTACCTCCAAATTCTATCACCCGACTACGATTCCTTTGACCAATATCGCTTGACAATGGTTCCTCTGACAATTATTATCAAGTAACATTCCATCTAACCTCTGTCGCTCGACTATGGCCCCTCCAACCTCAGTCGTACGGTTATGGTCATTCTAACATTCTTCGCATGCCGACTACGGTTCTTCCAACCACCATTGCCCAACAATGGTCACTTCAACCTCAGTCGTCCGACATCGATCTCTCCGACCTTCATTACTGACTATGATCCCTCCGATCACTACTGACCTCTATTGCTCGGTGACTATGGTCATTTCAACTAACATCATCCGACAATGGTCCCTTCAACCCCAGTGGCTCGGCAATGCCTTATCATGTTTTATTACATCGCGACGCAGTTTTGAGATGGTGGAGACGAAACAGGAAGGAGAGAAGGGAAAGAGGAATGGAGAGAGGGCTGAGCGACAATGCCCACAACAATATCAGAGGTTGGCGGAGATAAAGAAGCTATGACTATCCTACTACATCTTGTTGCGACCTATCATTAAAGTCAAATATTTCATTAAAAGAGTATTATATTTTATAAATTAAGAATTATATATATTAAATATGTAAATAACGTGATTTAAAATCACCTAATTTTTTTTAAAAATATTATCAACTACATATATTAATTGACACTCATAATTAATTCGGCCCCATCGCCCACCAAGTGATCATTAGTTAATTATACCATCACGCCTTTCAAATATTATATTATAATGCTAACTATTTTATCAAACGAGACGATGTATGTGGAGAGCTCAATGCTTGTGCGGCATACTTTACCCTATACTCTTTATCAAAAACTCCTTTCCTATTAGCAGTCTTTGTTCTACATATGGCAATTCATTCCTCGTTGAGTTTCTTGGGACTCAAAAAAGGATTCTAAGGAATATTCTACATGCATATCATTAAGGAATATTATTCTGAAAATTTTTATTTATATTTGTAATGGTCAGATTTCTAATGTATGAAGAATGACATTCACTATAATTATAATTTAAATAAATAATTAAATTAGAACTTTGATAAATGTATATGGATTAGCAATTTAAAAATCTGCCTTGCGTGATTTTCTGCCTATTTTTTAATGTTTATTCTTAAAAGATTAAAATGTGCTAATTATGAAGCGGTTAAAAAACATTATGATGGACGTAGTAGACAAGTTTTATTGCATGTTAGAAATTTTATTATTATAAAATAGAGTTTAACGTATCATTTTTTATGAAGACCTTGTATGCACACAGATGAAAAGAAATAATGCAGGGGATATCAGAAGTTGTATGTAAAAAATTTCAAAGAGGGAAAAAAATCTGAGGCCCGTCTGATCACTTGAAACAATCTACTATATATATTATAAGTTATGTTGCAAGCTAAGAAATTTATAATGATAGAGAGAGTTTTACGTGAAGAATCAACTTACACACATATGAAAGAGAAAATGCAGAGGATGTTATACTTGTTATTAGCTCCTGTTGTCTTAGAGAATGTGAGAGAAGTAGTTGAGGGATTATTACAGCATATGGTCGATGTTAGTTGTATAATGTTGATAGGGCGATAATGATGGATGATAGTGGTCAAGGAAATGATAATTAGGTGAAAAGGACGAGATTATGATAGTTAGGCGGTGATGATCAAATGATGGTGGTTAACGGTAGTCAATGATAGTAGTAGGACCATGTTGATGGCTGGCGGTGATCATCGGTGTTGAATGTTGGGTATACGTTTTTAGAGTTTTTCAAATATGCAAGCTCTCTCTAATATCAAATTTAGGTCCTCTTCATTTTGAACATGAAGTTCTATTTATAGTATAAAATTTTATAGCACTCAATCTTAAAATATTATTGAATCATTTGAATACTGATTATTTGTTCAACATTTAAGTGTCTTACTAGCCTCATAATCAAATAATATTAAGCCTCTTTGATTCATCTCATCATGCTACTTGATTTGACTATCGGCAATATCCCAAGACTGTTTGGTACTCCAATTACTATTATGGAGTTTTCAAACATGTTTCAAGTATTTGATTTTTGTTCATTTGGACTCTGATCAGATCACCTTTGGTATTGTTGGGTTCATCTAGTTGCTATATTTAAAATTAAAATTAGAATTTGGATGACTATTTTTTTAAATTTTAATATAAAATAATACATAAAAATTCAAGTCCATCAAAAAATATTTTTTGTAGACATATCAAACATTATTATTAAGACCATTTAAATTAAAAATTCATTGGGGCAAGATAGCTACTCAGAAGAAAGATGCCCAGAATGTAGATGATGGTTGATATTTGTCCTTTAAAACAAATTTGTGATTTTAGGCTCATAGTTGACATTTTATTGTCTATCGAGCACTAAAAGATTCTAAAAGCTCATTTTTGGATGTAATTAAGGTTTCATTTGTGACAGCATTTTTATGCTTCTTAAAATAACATTTTAATATAAAAACTAAATTTTTATACTAAAAATATACTTCAAGAAGTTGTAAGAAAGTCGTCCCAAACGAAGGCTAAATTAAAGATTCATTTGATTAGATAACTTCTTTACTGGTTTTTAAAGCAGGCTTTTATTAAAAAAATTGGCCAAACTAAAACTTTTTGTACTAAAAAGTTATTTTAGAAAGCACGAAAAAAGCTAACCCAAATGAAGTGGGATCACTTTTTTATTATTTTCTAAAATAGTTTTAGTAAAATATTTTATTACTAAAAATTTATTTTAAAAGCAATAAAAAAATTATCACAAACAAAACCTATAATTTAGCTAGGAGCTTTTTTTTTCCTTTTATTATAGGCATTTATGATACTTTAAATAGATATATCTAAAAGGTATCCATTGGCATTTTTTTGCTCAATAGTTATATATTCGAAATTTTTTTTGTTCCTTTCGTTCAACGTCAGGTATTATATAAAGCTTTGGGAGGTTTGCTGTAGCTTATCCTTTGCTTGATTTTTGTCTCTCAATGTCTTAAAAGGTAATTAGGTCTCTTTGCTTGCATGAACTAGCAAATTAACTTGCAAGATAACATAGTATCACAGTTTAAATTTTTATGCTATAGTCTTATATTATATAGCAGAATAGTGTGGCAAAATTCTAATTTCTAGTTATTACTAATTTATATATCATCGTAAAATTTATCCAATCAAATATGAATCATGATGATGTAATCTATGTATTGGAGACTTTCAGAATGACATTTATGACCATCTGGATTCTAATTTTAACAAATTTATAGTTAAATTGAAAGTCAGATGAGAATTCAATGACGCTAAAAATAGTCTGATCCCAATCAAGTGAGTCAAAATCAAGCAATTAAAAAATGGTTGTAAACTTTTGGGACATTAATGGAATAATCAAACAATTTATGAAACTTGCATGTTTAGAATCAAATGGATCATCATGATGAGATGAATCAAATGAGCTAAATATCATTCATTTTTGAGGTCATGAAGGTATTTATTTGTTGCATACATAGTCTATGATAAAATAATTCAATATGAACTGTCTGACATAGTGCTATAGAATGTTGACCATTTATAATGAAGGGTCACTCCAAAAAAATTATAAATAGACCAAATATGCACATGGAAGTGAGGGAGGAGACAGAGGTAAATTTGAGGGTAACCTAGGGCTCTATCTAAAATATGACGACAACAATCGCTGCTAATCATTATCATAATCTTGTGACCTCTGTTGTTAGAGCATCGTTGTCAAATCATTATTGCCCGATTGTTCGATGATATTCACGATCCTCTCGACCAACTTCACATGACTATGAGCTTCATCATATCCCAACTACAGTGAGCTGACCACCTTCACCCGATTATGTTCTCCAAACCACCATTGCTATATTACGATTTCCTGATCACTATCAACACCAATGCACTATCATTGTTAGATTACTATCTTCTGAACTCTGTCACCTAATAATGATCTCCCAACCACTGTTGACACCAACATCAATGCGCACTGAATTTTTTGTTTGATATTGCCAGCAACATCTATGCACGCCATCACCTATAAGATTGATGCACATTATTGGTATAAACGTTGAATTTTTCTCAATTCATCGTCTATTGTCTCCACTAACATAAAGGCAGATCATTGTTTGTAAGAACGATGCATGTCCTTAATACCAACCCTGGCTTCTAATATTAGAATCAACACTTAGAATTTACTTCGTGGTTTCTGGTCTTCTCTCCTCTAATAAGAACAACATACTACAAACAATACTTCAAGTGCTTAATTTGGATCAGTTGTTCTCAAATCAAATCACTTGTATCATTGTGCTTATCTCATTGCAAAGTTCATTTTTGACAATATAATAATTTGGATCAGTTGTTCTCAAATTGATTTTGAATTTAATTTTAAAGTTTTTAATTTGTATTTCTCATCAATATTTATATATGATTACATGAATTTTCTTGTGACTTTTCATTTAAAATAAAGTAAGAAGTTGCATATATCACCAATAAGGTTCTTTTGGGCAGGTTTTCTTATTTTTTTCTTAAAGCTACTTTCTAGTACAAAAAAATAATTTTTGTACTTAAAAATTACTTTAAAAGTAATAAGATAGCCATCCCAAATGAAGCTAAGTCAAGTTACCGTCCTTTTGATTCATGAATAATAGGAGAGATGCATTTTCCAAATTAAAGATTCATGAAGATAAAAGTCATTGGGTCGGTTTTCTTATTTTTTCTTAAAGCTACTTTCTAGTGCAAAAAAATAATTTTTGTACTAAAAATTTACTTTAAAAGTAATAAGAAAGTCATCCCAAATGAAGCTAAGTCAAGTTACCGTCCGTTTGATTCATAAATAATAGGAGAGATGCATTTTCCAAATTAAAGATTCATGAAGATAAAAGTCATAAATCAAAGTTGAAAGCGACTTAGCCAACTCTCTCCCAATTTGTGATAAACATTCAATAAGATGGTGCCTCTCCCAATTTGTGATAAACATTCAATAAGATGATTTTATCTTCTTGTTTTTGTTTATTAGCAATCCAAATAGGTTTTACAAGTGTGAAAGCATAGTATAATTATCATGACAGTGGAGAAGTGTATGATCTAATAAAGCAATCATTCATGTTTATCATATAAAGCAATTCTAATAAAACATGCTAGCTACTATGTGCAATGCTCTCTCTTTTTCTTATTTATTATATAAACTAAATTTAAAGGATTAATAAGTAAATTTAATCAATATCACTCTATGGGTTTATTTGAGATGATTATAGCATTTTATAAAGTTGATTGTAAAACTATTGCGAGAAAAATAGTCTTTACGAAATCTACTATTGATATTATAAATACATATATTTTATAAAATCAAACTACTACTTTCTTAAAGCATCCACGTATTAGTAACTTATGATGTTAAAACAACTTCTCAACACATAAATTTCTAAAAGCAATAAGAAAGCGTCAATAAAGTATTATACTAGCTTCATTTGAAATAAATTTCTTATTGTTTTTTAAAATAACTTTTTAGTATAAATTTTTGAATTAAAACTTTTTATACTAAAAAATGTTTTATAAAACAATAATAAAGTTATGCCAAATAAAACATTTGCCAAGTTTAACTATAGCTACAGTTTGAAAACTAAAAATTAAAATTATTTTGTGTGGATACAGGACAGAGAGAATCGTCCAGAATTGCTGTGTTTTTTTGCGCTTTTGTAAAAGGGCAGCAAATATTCAATTATGAATGTATTTTTACTATTCTTTTGCTCTCATTTTGCAAAAGTGAAACAAATATTCAATTATTTAATAAATATTAAATATTTGTTATCTTTTTAATATCATTTTGCAAAAGCGTAGCAAAAGGGGGTTAAATACATAGTAAATTTGAACGGTTCTCTCCGCCTAGTGTCCGGACAGAATGGAGACCCTACATCATAATTGCTACTCATTTAAAAAAAAACAGAGAGAGAGAGAGGAACAATATACATATATAAAAATTTTAGCATGCACTAGAAACTACAATCCGAAATAAAATAAGATCTTATTTGTCAAGAATTCCCATTGCGAGATGGCTGAGCATGATAATTTTTTATATTTATTAATATATTATTTAATTATTTATGATTATTTGTATAACATTTTTTTTTAATCACCACTAGCGTATCATCCTATTTAATTTACTTGCACTAAAGAACATTTTTTTATTGCACTGAAAGAATATTTTATTTATCTTTTTTAGGAGGCAATATAATAATATGAAAACCATATGAAATTCTTATTTCATTAAAGATTAAAATATAAATAAATGCTATAGGGGTATGTGTTTAATGTATTGCTTAGTTATAATGGTAGGTTTATTAATTATAAGTCATTAGATTTACTTTTAGATTTGTGCAATAAAAATTTTTCATAAACGGCACTAATTTCAAAGTAAATCTAACAGCATTCAAGCTTATTCTTATACAATTTATATTAATGTATCTTCATTTGTTTTTTTTCTAAGTTATATATATATAAAATAAATTGTTTCATTAACTTGGATATAAATTATTGTGTTGACCAAAGCATAATGAATTTGATATGACTAATGAATAGAGCCTCCTAAGAATTTCTTGATTTGTTGATAATTTATATTTTGCTACTAAGATCTTATGAGTTCTATGTTGTTAGTGTAGATGTTTTTATGAACTTAGGGTTAATTTGATTATTGAGATTATAGAAGAACATTATTATTTAAGAATATTCTAATCATACATTTTTGTAATAAATTTTAAAATTATTTAGTGCAATATAAATTTTAATTTATCACACTTATCTTATAATAAATTTAATAATTTGATGAGCTAATTATGGCTCATTCTAATGATCAAATTGAGTTAAGATAGTGGACAATATTTTTTCATTAGAAAACGTATTTTTTTAATCATGAATTTATTATATTTCATTATTTGGTTGTGATTAAAAATGAATATTAAATTATAATTAATTACATAAATGATTTTTATTTCAATGAAGATTTCAATTTAACACAAATTTTGTGAATTTATTAGAGTATATTAATACTCATAAGATTATATTAATTTAATAATTTTATGAGCTAATTATGGCTCATTCTAATGATCAAATTGAGTTAAGATAGTGGACAATATTTTTTCATTAGAAAACGTATTTTTTTAATCATGAATTTATTATATTTCATTATTTGGTTGTGATTAAAAATGAATATTAAATTATAATTAATTACATAAATGATTTTTATTTCAATGAAGATTTCAATTTAACACAAATTTTGTGAATTTATTAGAGTATATTAATACTGATAAGATTATATTTGAATTAAATGTTGTCTCATCTATTAACATATATCAAATAATAAATTTCATAAGAAATTAATATGATATTTAAAAGTTTTGATATTAAATTATTTAAATACTTCAACAACAGTTAATTTATACCATGCTAAATATTTTATTTAAAATGAAACAATTTTGGCTGAATAAAACACATTCTTTTTTTTTATAAAACAGCTTGTTTCTTCGTAAAATATCATATATTTAACTCCACAGAGGTAAGGATCATCTACACAAAATTCGAGAAGTTAGGTACAAGTGTTATATTTAATTAATCTTTATCAACAATCACATGAACAATTGGAGTATATTTTTCAAAAAAATTTATAAAAGTTTAGTGTGGTTGGTGGGCGAGCACAATTGGGAACTCCCCATCTCGGGTTTGATTCCCTTTACTACGGCCTCGCCTCTTCAGTCGGGCAAAGTAAGTATGGGTCCGATGCTGATGGGTGGCCTCACTAGGTTCCGCTGAAGGATTAATTATGCCACCAAGCACTCCCTTTGATATAACAACAAGTAAATACCCCATTTATATATATAATAATAATAATAATAATAATAATAATAATAGCATAAAAAAAGTGAATGCAATTGAGCATATGCTTAAAAAAAATTGGTCATATAAAATTGAAATTTTTTACATTTTTCTGTAGAATATAAGAATAATTAATTGATTTTTATAAATATTTCTCTGAATAATTGATTGATTTTATTCTTTTTTTAAGTAACTTTTTTAGTATAAAAAATTTCTACTTTAATAAATTTGGTACTAAAATATTGTTTTAAAAAACTATAAGAAAGTTGTCCTGAAAGAAGACGAAGGCTTAGTTTGATACGACTTTTTTAATGCTTCTTAAAGCAGTTTTTTATTAAAAAATTTAACTTTTGTACTACAACGCTATTTTAAGAAGCAGTAAAAAAGCTATCTCCCACGAAATCTAAATCTTGTGTTATGAAGAGATAAGTTGCATAAAAGTTAAGTTAAAGTGGACAGCACATTTGATTGCTTGTACTGAAAAACTATAGTTTGAAAAACCAAAAGCAAATTCTTCTTCTTCTTCTTCTTCTTCAAAAAAAAAAAAAAAAACTCAGCCATAACCCTTATGAAATTACGTTAATTTCTCATAACAGGAAAGGAAAATCTCCTTGGCTTTTTCCCATGAAGCATATCCATTTATTCAGTTAAAAAGCAAATCATGTGAGCTGTAAACTGGACACTTGTTACATAATTACATCCCTCAGTTCTAAGTATTTCAATGATTCTTATCTCTTTCTCTTTGCATATCAATATCTATTCATATTTTATACAGAATATATAATATACAAATATACATAAATATTCTCTCTCTTTCTCTCATTCTTTTCTTTATTGGTTTTCTTCTGTGGTGTTGGTGTTGGGTCATCTCCTCTGGACGGCCTCCACCTTATCTCCATCACTCTCTTTCTCTCTCCCTTCATAAAAAAATTATTAATGGATAAAAATAGAAATAAAGGGAACGGCAGCAGCAGAATTTGAAGCAGAGAAGAAAAGGCATATCTGCACTACCCTTCAGTGCTCATCGGAACTTGAAGTCTCGCAAAAGGAAATTTGATAAGAACATCGCTGCTCTTTCTCTCTCTCTTTATTATCTCAATAATAGATGGAAGAGTGCACGTCGTTTGTCTTCCATGATTTTCACCGCTGGGAAGGGGAGGAATCGCTTTCATGTTACCCAGTAAAGAAGAAGAACTCAAGTTTCTTTGGGGCTGATGGCTTCTCCCAATCGTTGGAGAAATTCCTTTCACAGCACTCTTAACAATAACGGCTCACAGTTTTCCTCCTTAGTGAGTCCAGCCGGCTCGTGAGCCCGCTCAATGGATAACTCGTAAGCCGAGTTTGATGAGCTAATGAGTAAAGTTTGTGTTAGCCTTAACTGGACTCGTAAGTTCATGAGTTGGCTTGTTTAAGAAATATTAATATAAAATATACTTAAAATATATTAGAATGCAAGATTTTAAATACAAAGTTGATAAAAAATTTCAAAATTATATCACATTTTTGTATATTGAGTAATTCTTTATTATTATTATTATTTTTATAATTTCTCATTCTTTTTTGCATTTTTATTATAATTGGTTAAGTCATAACTATTACCTCTCTTTCATAACAAACGAGCCGGCTTCTGCGTCGGTTTGAACTCATAGAATAAAACTCGAGCTGAGGCTCAAACTCGATAAATTAATCAAGTTCCAGCTCAAAATAGGGGTGACTCGAGCTCGACTTGACTCGTTTACACTCATAGTTGGAGTTTTGTGCTAAATTAATCAATTGAGCTCAAATTTGATTTGAATTTTTTATAAAATAGATAATATCGATCATTCTCTTTCAAGTCATTATTATAAAAACCCACATTTCAATCTCTTCTTCTTCGCCCTAGCCGCCTTGCGCTCTAGGGTTCATCGCGTCTTCCTCCTTTCTTCTCCGTTCTTCCTAGCGCTGAGTTTGTTTTTTCTTTAGATCGTCTCGTTTTGCAGTGGCCTTGGGCTTTAGCCCTTCTGGGCTCTTCTTTCATGGCTTCCGGAGTTCCTTCCTCGTCATGGGGAAATGTTTCTGAGCCAGTGACGCAGAAAAAATTAGGGTTTTTCAACCTTGAAGGTGATGCTCCGTTATCTCCCACTAGATCTCGATCTTTCAAAGAGGTACTCTCTGGTAAAACCTCTGTTGGCGATGATCTTCCTTCTCTTACTCAGTCAACTTTTAACGGTGTTCCTGCTGTTTTACTCTCTGATGAAGAAGTTTTAAAGCTAGCTTCTCCTTTTAAGTTTACTCTTGTTGGTAAGTTTGGGCTGCGTAGACCCAATCTGGATGCTATTCGACAGTTTTTTTCTTCTTTGAAGCTTTCTGGTTTTTACTCTGTTGGTTTGCTTGACTCTAGGCATGTTGCGATACAACTTTCGAATGATCTTGATTACAGCCGTATTTTTGCTAGACGCTCTTATTTTATTTTTAACTGTCAAATGCGTATTCTTAAGTGGACGCCATTTTTTGATATCAAAGAAGAATCTCCTATCGTTCCTGTATGGATTTCTTTTCCTAATCTTCGTCTCCATTTTTTCAATCAGCAAGTGTTGCATGCGTTAGGTTCTATTTTTGGCAGACCGTTGCAAACAGATCAAGCCACTGCTTCCCGCACTAGACCCTCTGTAGCTCGTATTTTGGTTGAAATCGACATTTCTAAACAACATCCCAAAGAAATATGGGTCGGATCTAAAACTTTAGGTTATTTCCAAAAAGTGGTTTTTGACAATGTGCCAGATTTTTGCTCCCATTGCAAAATGCATGGTCATGCTCTAAATGAATGTTTCAATCTTCATCCTGAACTGAAAAAATCTAAAGTTACGTCTAATGGGAAGCTTGGATCCGCCGATTCTCAAAAAATTTATGTGCCTGTTAGTGATATAGCTATCGAGAATGAAGAAAATTTAGAAAATTTGGTGGAACCGCAACCCATTATTCATAACTTAGATGATATGGTTTTAAAAACTTCTGATACTACTTTAGTCAATGAACACGCCAATGTCAGCGCTTCAGAGTTACCCACTATACCTTCCTTAAATGATAACATGATCAGTAGTGTTCTTCACAATGATGTTAGTAATCTAGATGAGCCTTCCTTGTTTATTTCTATTTCTTCCATGTTTAATGAAGTTAGTAATGTTGATGTAACTGAAAATTGCTACCAACCTGTTTTATTAGATAAACAAGTTGCTTTTGTTAACAATAATGTTAGTGAAGATTGTGAAGATGGAGAATTTATTCCACCGTCTTCATGTACTGTTCCTTCAAGCTCTAATACTAAACAAGTTACCTCCGATCATAGCAAGGAGAAATGCAAAGGTCCTCAAGAGGACATCTTCCAAACGGTTTCAAGGAAAAAAAGTAAGCAATCTAAACAAGTTTTACCTGGTATTCCTAGATCTACTAAATCTCAAGCTTCTTCTAAAAGTTTGCAATGATTAAAGCTCTCATTTGGAATGTTAGAGGTATTGGTGGTAAGGACTCTAAACTTAGAGTTCGGAATTTATGCAGAATTCATAATATCCAGATTCTTGTTTTGATTGAACCTTTAATTAATAGCTCCAAGATTTCCTCTACGGCTTTGTCATTAGGTTTTACTAGTTTCTTTGCTAATTGCTCCAACAAAATTTGGATTTTCTGGAAAGAAGCTTTAGCTGTTGATATTATTCAGGACTTACCTCAAGTATGTCATTGCTATATTTCTCTTTTCAATATTAAATGTTATGTTTCTTTTGTTTATGCTGCGTGTACTAAAATGAATCGAATGCCTTTATGGGATCAATTGAAACAATTTGCTTCTATTATCAAGGGTCCTTGGTGCATTGGTGGTGACTTCAACATTATTTCCAATAGTTCTGAAAGAATTGGTGGTAATCCACCCAATGCTAATGCCATGGATGATTTCAATTTTATGATTAGTGATTGCAAGTTAAATGATATTGGTTATTTTGGCAGCCCTTTTACTTGGCATAGAGCTAATCTGTGGCAAAGACTGGATAGATGCCTCTTTAATGATGATTGGATTGCTGATTTTCCTCTTTCTAACATTGAGCATCTTAGTAGAACTCTTTCTGATCATTCCCCTCTCCTTCTCAATATTAACACTTGTTTAAAGCAGAATGTTTCTTCGTTTAGATTTCAAAATATGTGGATGCTTCATGCTGAGTTTCATCCCCTTTTAGCTTCTAACTGGAATGCTCCTGTTTACCCTGATAATAGTATTACTGGTATGATTAAATTATGGTCTAAGCTTTCTAGACTTAAACAATGTTTAAATTGGTGGAACAAAAATATTTTCAAAAACTTATTTTCCAACATTAAAGAGGCTGAATCTAAGGTTTCTCTTTTAGAGAATACGTATCAACATGACCCGAATTCTAACAATATGGCTCTCCTCAATCAGGCCAAGAATTCTCTGCTCCTTCTTCAATGTCAAGAAGAATGTTATTGGAGTCAAAAGTCCAATACTAAATTCCTTTTAGAAGGTGATAGGAATACTAAATTTTTTCATGCGTTAGCTAACAAGAAAAAAACTAGAAGTCATATTCACAAGATCATTGATATGAATGGTACTGTTCTTACCACTAATGAGTCCATTTGTATTTCTGGGGTTAGTTATTTTCAGCATATTTTCAACTCTTCTACTGATTGCATGCCTATCACTAACCCGTATTTAATTCCCAAGCTCATTACTGAAGATGATAATGTCATGCTTTGCCAAACTCCTACTGAAAATGAAATTCTCAGTGTTATTAAAGATCTTAATAGCAACGCTGTTGCTGGCCCGGATGGTTTCACTACCAAATTTTTTCAAGATAATTGGGATATCATTAAGGAGGATGTTATTAATGCTGTGGAAGACTTTTTTGCGGGTAATTCTTACCCTAAATTTTTCTCTTCTACTAATATTGTTCTTATTCCCAAAAAAGATGGTCCCAAACATTGGCAAGACTTCAGACCTATCAGTTTATGCACCTTTCTTAACAAGGTTAACTCTAAAATCATTGCTAACAGATTAATTAACATTCTTCCTAATATCATTTCCCTCAATCAGACTGGTTATGTGAAAGGTAGAAGTATTTTTGATAATGTTTTGTTAGCTCAGGAGATTACTCATGATATTAATGTTAAAGTTAAAGGTGGCAATGTGATTTTTAAACTTGATGTGTCCAAAGCTTATGATAATATCAGTTGGAATTTCCTTTACAATATTCTTTCTCTTTTTGGCTTTAATAATGTGTTCATATCTCTGATCAAGAATAGCATTGAGAACTGTTACTTTTCTGTTATCATCAATGGTAAGCACAATGGTTTTTTTAAATCTTCCAAGGGTTTAAGACAAGGTGACACGATGTCTCCTGCTCTTTTTATTATTGCTATGGAATATCTCTCTAGAGGCTTAAATGATTTATTCTTGAGAAATCAGAGATTAAATTTTCGTACTATTAAAGGCTTTCCCATCTCTCATCTTAGCTTTGCTGATGATTTCATTCTATTTACTAATGGTTCTATCAACAATATTACTCTTTTACTTAATTTCTTGGTTAGCTTTTATAATCAAAGTGGTTTATCTATTAACAAAGACAAAAGCTCCTTTATTGTTGGCAAGTCGATCAATCATAATAGAACTAATGCTATTCAGAGAATTTGTGGTTTTCAGCACAAAGATCTTCCGATTACTTACCTTGGTACTCCCATTTATAAAGGTAAAAAAAGAAACTTTCTGTTTGACAATATCTTCTCCAAAATTGATAAGAAACTTAATAATTGGTCTTCTAATCTCTTATCTTATGGTGGTAGGCTCATTTTGATCAAGTCTGTTTTAAACTCGATGCCTATTTATCTATTTCATACTTTACTTCCCTCTACTTCTACTTGTGTTAAACTTGAAAGAATTTTTAACAAATTTTTTTGGGGTTCCTCTTTTAATAACAAAGGCATTCATTGGTCTACTTGGGACAAGAATTGTGGTACTTTATCTGAAGGTGGTCTTGGTTGCAAATCCATATCTGACTCGGCCAAAGCTTTCTCTTTTAAATTATGGTTCTCTTTTAGATCTAATTTAAGCTTATGGGCTCGCTATATGAATATTAAGTATTGCTCTAATACTCATCCCTGTTTAAGCTTTCATAGAAATACTGATTCTTTCGTTTGGAAGAGACTTTGCAATATTAAGTGGGATGCTGAGCAGTACATTCAATGGGGTCTTGGTAAAGGTGATATTTTTTTCTGGCAAGATAATTGGCTTGGCAGCTCTTCTATTGACTCTTTGCTCAACACTTGTTCTTTAAGTAGTATTAAAGTGGCACAGTTCTTTATCAATGGTGGTTGGGATTTGAATAAACTTTTGGAGATTGTTCCCACTTGCATTGTTCATAAAATTGTTGACATCCCTCTTCAGCAAGATTTGAATGATGTAATTCTTTTCTCTCAGTCGTCGTCTGGTAAATTTGTTTTAAAAGATACTTGGGATACTTTCAGGATTCACAAGAATAGTTCCATCTTATATTCGGCCATCTGGAATGCTAACTTTCCGCTTTCTTATTCTATCTTAAGCTGGAGATGTATCAAAGATTATATTCCTGTTGATGTTAGACTTCAATCGAAAGGTTTTCAACTTGCTTCCAAATGTTTGTGCTGCTGGAATGTTGAAAGCACTCATCATTTATTTATCTCTGGTTGCATTGCAAACAAAATTTGGTGTTATTTCAATAACATTGCTCATAAACCGTCTATTACTATGGATGATAACCTTGTGTCTGTTTTTAAATATTGGTTTCATAATTTTAAAGGTCATATTTTTAACCTTATTCCCATCCTTATTGTTTGGTATATTTGGCAAGCTCGTAACAATGCCAAGCATAATGGCATTAAAATGAATGCTGATAACATCATTTCCAATATTAAGCATAAAATTACTCAAATGCATGCTCACAGACTTTTAACCAAAAAACATTTCAAAGGCTGCCATTATTTAGCTGACAATTTGGGGCTGATTTTTGCTGATATTCTTATTAATTCTGCTGATACATTTGTTAGATGGATCAAACCTAAACCCCCCTATGTTAAGCTCAATACTGATGGCTCTTATAGCCCTGTCAGTGCAGGTGCTGGTGGGATTATTCGTGATGCTTATGGTACTGTTCTTGCTGCTTTTTCTGAACCTATTTGTTGCAATTCTGCTATTAAAGCTGAGCTCTATGCTCTTCTTATGGGTCTGAACACCTGTGCTAATATGGGTTTTAACAACATTTGGATTGAAGTTGACTCTTTGCTTCTCACTCAAATTGTTAACAACTTAGTCCCTGGCAATCCGGCCTGTTTTTATCTGATTAGGAAAATCAAGATCTTGCTTTCTACTGTTAATTATTATATTTCTCATATCTTTCGTGAAGCTAACTCGTGTGCTGATTGGTTAGCTAATTATGGTTGCAATATCTCTCATTATGTTGAGTTTGATCCTACTGATTTGAACCCTAATTTACAGTCTTTTATCAATTTTGATAACACTGGCTTACCGTATATTAGACATGAGTAATCTGTTTTTCTCTGTTTCGCTGCTCTGGTTTCTGATTTCTTGTTCTTCTTGCTATGGGCATTGCTGTTGCTATGCGCTCTCTATTCTTAGCGTCATTTCTCCTGTAACTAAAAGGTTTTTTGGTTTCCTGTTAGCTGCTCAACGTTGTCTTTCTGCCCAGTCCCTCTTTGGCCTGAATTGGTTACATATTAATTGTATTAATTGTGCTTTCTGCATCATGAGATGTTTCCGCACCTATCCGTTGCAGTTTGCCAACGCGACTTTCGTTTCTGGTTTGCTGCAGATGAGTACTCATTGTCTTATTCTGGATCTGAGCAACACTTTAATCTGTTATATCTTAAGAGCCTTTGATGTCTATTGTCTTAATATTCCCAATGTTACTTCTAAATTTTTCTGTGCTAATTTTGTTTTTTGGAAGGTTCGTTACAAGGTATATTTCAATCTCTTCTTCATGACCTGCATTGACCTTCAGTTTGCTAATGTGACTTTCGTTTCTGGTTTGCTGCAGATGAGTACTCATTGTTTTATTCTGGATCTGAGCAATTCTTTAAACTGTTATGTCTTAAGAGCCTTTGATGTCTATTGTCTTACTATTCCCAATGTTACTTTTAATTATTTCTGTGCTAATTTTGTTTTTTGGAGGGTTCGTTACAGGTTACATTTCAATCTCTTCTTCATGACCTGCATTGACCTTCAGGTTAGTCCCTTTTGGCCTCCTTTTGGGCTTTATGTTCTTTTGGTTCCTATTTTTTGCAGGAAGCCTAAGCTGAACGATTATTTTTTGAGCTTCAAATTTTGGGTGCTGAGAGATTTCAGCCCTTGTCTTTTTATTTTTGATTTTTGTATTATTAGTCTAAGGAACCACAGGCTCATAGGGCTTTTTTACTTTTTACTTGTAGCTCTTTCGAGCGTTAGCGAGCTAGTGGATCCTTTTAAGGACTGTGTAACCTCTTTTTTGAAATTAACACGTAGGCCCCTCCGCGGGTTTTAATTAAAAAAAAAAAAAAGTCATTATTATAAAAACCCGATAAAAAGGATAAAAATATAAATAAAAAATATAACTTTTAATAATTTTATACTAAAAATATTGAATTTTAAGTATATTTTATATTAATTTTTCTAAATGAACTGATTCACAAGTTGACAAGTAGGTAAAGATTAATTCAAATTTTACTCATTAGCTCATTGAATTTAATGCATGAGCTATTTAACAAGTTGAGCTCGAGCTAGGCGCTCATGAGTCAGCTTGACTAATTATAACTCTAATATATATTATTAAAATAATTAGTGGGCTTTATTAACTATAAAAAATTAATCCTATATTTTTATTTGATGAGTTCATGATTAATAAAAAAACATAAGATGGCTAGAGGCCAGAGCCCATAGATTCTGTTTGGTCTCTTACAATTGGCATTAATTGCTTCACAAACAAACAGTTTTGATGTCGGCAAGCGTAAGTTGTGCAATTAGGAAACTAAAATCTCTTTCTGCAGAGGTCTCGCTTGCTAATTTCGAATTATCATATATTTATTTAATTTTGAGAAAACTCGAGTATCCAAAGTCCTATTTTTTATAAAAATAATTTGATTTTAAGGTAAAATATTTACACTTAATCAAACTAAACTTATTTGACTCTTGTTGAGCTCGAGCTCAACTACTTAAAAAATTATTAGACTTTTTTTTTTTTAAACAAAAGTTAAAATATATATTAAAAACCAAACGAAACAGTACAGGAAAATACCCCTCCAATCAGAAACAACAAAAAACAAATGAAAAACAAACTAAGAACTAAAAGTTTCAAGCTAAAGGCGGGCTCAGTTTACCGTCGAAGCTTCCAGCGTCCAAGCCGTCCCGCACGGACCATCCAGCAAGCAATTAAACACCCACGGTTGCCACCAGCAAAGAAGACTGGGACGCGAGCCCCAACCATCATTGCCCATAGCCACACGAAGCAAGACATAGAAAATTCAGTCCAAAACATTCCAGCGGAAAATACCACGACGAATAGCAAAAAAAAAAACACACGCTGAATCATCTTTTTCGACGACCTCGCCCCCAGAATTTCCCCCTAATGTCATAGGCAGAACTATCAAGGGTAAAATCAGTCTCCGACTCAATCGCTTCTGAAAAATCTTCCTCCTCAGACGAATCAATCAACCAATTATTTTGATTCCTAACCTCCTTGCCCGAAGCGTTACCCACACAATCAGCCATCACATGAGTATCAACCTGTTTAACAGGAATCTCAACAAAATTGTTGATACCCAAAATACCAACAGCATCCTTCCCACCTTTATCCATAGCAGCAGAGCCAAATCCATCGGCACAACCTTCCGCCGTCTCAAGCAAAATACCATTTCCATTAGCTGTCACAGCACTCTGAACAGGCAAAACATCAGAAATTTCAACATTCACAACACTATGATCTTCCACTAGCACCAAAGGAGTAACCGAAGAATCCAAATTCACTTCCTGCCGAACGCACCTATCCAGTAACTCAGGAACAAACGGTAATGCATTAGGAGATAATACAAAATCATCCGTAGCAATAATAGCATCTTTACAATTACTCACACCCACTGAATCAACTAAATTACCAGGCGAAATTTCAACAACAGGAAAACAACCCAGAGGATCTACAGAGGGCAAGATCACCTCCACAGCCTCAACAGCCTCTTCAGTAACAGTAACCACATTTTCCTTAACATTATTATCGCCATTAACAACACATAAAGAAGCAGAATTTTCAACAGCCACAACAGTAGTAGGAGAAACAGATAAAGCCACAGAATTACACTTCCCAGAAATATGTCCTAAACTTTTACAAACACCACAAAAATGAGGAAAATCATCAAGAATCACCTCTTGAACATACCCTAACGAATCCGAGCCCAGCCACACTTGCTTAGGGTAAGATTTAGTAATATCTAATTCAACTAAAACTCTAGCATTCGACGGACGAGAGCCAACCGACGTAGCTTCGTCAATTTTCAAAGGTTTGCCGAATAACTCCCCCAGCCCAAACAAGATCCTTGGAGCAAAAAAATGGGGACGAAGGTTAGGAAACGAGATCCAGATAGGGATAATCGGCGACTCGACACCGATATCCAACGACGGTGTCCATTTCGTAAGTTTCATAAAACAGTTGAGAACCATGTAAGAGCGGTGGCAAAAAATTCTACAATAATCTAAATCATTGGCCAATTTAATCAGAATGTGAGTAGAATCAAGAACAGTCACAGAAACCTCTCCAATCAACTTCAGATTAAAAAAAAAATTCGTATAGCTTCTAGCGGAGGACGCTTCGAAGGGAAAAAGCCAACTAACGAAAAACGAAAAGGTTCCGCTAAAGCCCTAATTTCTTCATCAGAAACCCACAGAGCAGGAAGGCCCCGGAAAGTAGACGACTTCAAATCAGGAAAGGAAGATGAAGAGCCAGCAAGAGCTTGAAGAAAAGACTTAGAATGAGAGATCCCCAAAAAAAACCAGGATCTTTCAACTTAGACGGAGGCATACCGACACAAAAGGAAAAAAAAAAAACGAAAGAAAAAACACTCACAACACTAAGCAAACCAGATAGAAGAACTTTCTTAACCAGAGGAGCGAAAACAACCCCCGCCCAACGGGGCGATGGAGGCGCCGCCGCCCCAAACCCTAACCGCGGACGAGAGAAGAGCGGAGGAAAAAACTAAGAGTCATGTGATATAAGATTTCTTAATTATTAGACTTCAGCTTGGCTTGTATGCTCAAACTCATTAAGAAATCTTGAGCCCATCAAATAATAAATATTTAGTGGCTCAACAAACTTACAAGCGGAGCCTATTTGAGCTCAAGCTCATATAATATACAAGCTCGACTATAAGCATGAACTCGAACACATGGCTCGATTCGAACCGGCTTGGCTCACTTATGCCCCTAATTCAGATTATTTATCAACCATAATCCAGGAAAAACATATATTAAAGACGTCAAAAATCACACAGCTACAGTGTACTCCGGCAGGTCTTAGGCTACTAAGCATCTTTATGGAAGCTCCAGCCCCTAAAATCTCACACAATAACTTAAATTTGCTAAAAAATGTGCATTAAGTAACCCTATATTTCAATTTTCAACTGCACTTCTGTAATGATGAATACACTAATAAAAGTAATTTAATCCATTTTCAACTGCACTTCTGTAATGATGAATACACTTCTGTAATGGATTAATTATTCTGTGCGGACGTCAAACGCCATCCAGAGACAATTCAGAATGTGCCGCGCCACTCCTGTGCTCGGTACCGCGGCTCGGTACCGCTGACGCAGTGCATTCTAGTTGGTCTCTGAATGACATTCTGTGTCCAGTCTCCACACAAAATAATTTCTCCAGTAGATGGAGGCATCGCACTACTATGAGCTTCCAATAAGTTATGGAAATCCAGAGCGCAGAGAGAACATCAAATAATAAGAGAATGAACCAAGTAAACATTAAGGGGAAAAAACATTAAGTAATCATAAGATTAGCTGAAAAAATCAAATAAATTCATTTGGAGGAGAACTAGCTTCCCCTATATACCTTGAAAAACACATTATATCAAGCAACCTTATTAATCAAACAGTTAAGATTTAAACTCCTTGTGATATTCAAATTGGAGGTAATAGGCATTTTACTCTATATCAAAGACAATTTTGGGTCCAGATCAATTGTATATCGATAGTCACAACAGTATCAACATAAAGACAATTTCACAAGTAAACTTTAGGACTATGACTTCTGGGAAGGGCATTCTTTCTCTTTTACAACCAGCAATCTTAGGCTTCTTTTGGGACGGCTTTCTTATTAATTCTCAAAGCAACTTTTTAGTGCAAAATTTTTTCTTTTTGTACTAGAAAGCAGATTTAGGAAGAAGCAAAAAGCTGTCCTAAACGAAGCCTTAGAGAGCTTTCAGCGTTTAGCCACCGCAGCAAGAACCGCAAGCAGGAAGAGAACCTGGGAATTAAACAGGAGAGAATCTCAGTTCATGGAGCATCAGCCGATTCTTATTTTGATAATAAGGTATTAGCATCTTACTATGGTCATTGGCTCGGAGATCGGCCAACGTACGAGGCCCGCGAGGTCCGCCGCCATACGGACCTTTACCAGGGCCGCCACCACCACCACCTGGGCTCCCTCCCCCAGGTCCACCATCCCATTTCTTCCCGGCACCTGAACCCTTCTTGTACTCATTTGTTTTGTCCATCTAATAGGAATAAGAATACGGCAAGTTAGAAGAAGTGCTTTTGATGACACGGAAACAACTAGCTTCGTTTAGAACGGCTTTCTTACTACTTAGTAAAACGGCTTCTTAATAAAAAATTTTATTTTATTTACAAAAAAAATCGCTTTAAAAAGTAGAAAGAAAGCAGTCCCAAATGAGGTCATAATTAGAAATAAAAGAGATGTCCGCTATTGAGTGTGTACAGAAAACATGGTCGCGAAGAACACTCCGATAAAGTTAACAATGGCCCAGAAGAAATCAGATATTATACTCAAACGCCATATTGTTCTTTTGGGCTTCACGACTCCTGCAACAAAGAACAAATTTTGTTCAAGCCCGTGCAGAAAATCATATCAGACCTCAGTGCCATGTAAGCAGTATAAAAATATACAACCAATGCTGAATATTAAGGGGCAAGGAACGCTATAGAGTACCACATGAGGTGCTACAACTTATTTTATGCAAATTTATATTGTAAGACTTCTATCCATATACCTAAACCCCTTTTTCTTTGAAATTCTTTGTCATTAGCTTTATCCGCCTACCTTATTAATGCAACTTCTACCCGAAAGCTAATTGTAAATGGCCACAATTCATAGAATAAATTGTATAAGTGCACTAACAATTAAATAAACTTAAATGTTTTGAGTCAAGAAGAACTAGAATTTTTTTTTGTTATAGGCCATCAATCTGATAGTCATGCTTTATCAATGAATTATGATTTATTAGAAACTCACTAGTTTTATTTTTAATTTTTAAATGATTTAAGTTTTCTGAGAAATGTATTTTAAAAAATTTCATATGGTAAAAAAGAGGAGTAATGAAAGAGAGATAGGAGGAATTATAAACTCAAAAGAAAAAAAATTAACTTTAAATTATTAAAAAAAAGGAGTCATTCGGATGGGGGGGTGGGGGTACTCATGCAGAAGAACTATCTAAGTGCTATTTAGGGAGCGTAGACGTGTGTCCCCAAGATCCCCACTTTAGCTCTACATTCTGCTAAAGACATTCAAGTTCTAATTAGACATAACAAGCTTCACCTTGTTTTAACCTCTTTTAAGTTTTTTTTTTTTTTTTTCCCGCAAGAACAGTAATATGAAACATGACCAAAACTTTCCAATGAAATAAGATTCAATAAGTCATCTCTTCCTCTGTTTTAATTTTAAAAAAAGAAAAAAAGAAAAAAGAATGATAGGTGATAAACGTGAAGCAAATGGGTCAATTAATTTTAAATAATCACATACACGGGTGTAGTAGAACCTATGACTTCTATCACAAGTCAAGTAATTTGTGTTTGAAAGCAAAATCACAAAATCCCATTTAAAATCCATACTCAAGTATTATCAAGGGAAAGAATCTGGATAAAATCTATAGAGAACTACATGCACATGAGCTCCACAAACCCATAGGGAAATGAAGACACTGATAGATGATGATCATTGTCATGTAATGCAATGCAAAGACTTAATCCAAAAGTTCAAACTCAAAACTAATAATCGAGATATATATACCTCTGAGAGTGAAATCGAAAAGGGAGGTCGGTGGCTACACTGACAAGCTGTGGCTTCTGGAGAGGTGACCGGCTAGAGGTATTCGAATAGAGGGCTATTTGTTTGGGAATCGAGCAGAGGAGTTCACGCACAGGTATTGTTCAGTGGCTGTGTTGGATGAAGGCTACAGCTGCTCAAGCTGGGTGAAATCAAGCAGGGGGATCGGTCAAGCAACTGATGGGATCTTCGCCTGGAGCGAATGGAGAAACTGGAAGGGGAGGAGGCTAGCAGCCAAGGTGGCTGGATGGGGCTGGCGGCAGGCCGTCGGAGAAACCAACGGGAATGAACAACAACTGGTTGGACTGGACTGGGTTGAACGAGCGTGGGTTGGAGTTGGTGGTAGTTTGCATGAGAGAGGGTTGTGGTTAGCCAGACAGCTAGTATGTGAGCTGGAGTCGATAGAAGGTGTTGGAATCGTGTGTGCTCAGGCACGGAAGGCTTCGGCTGGGAGTAGGGAGGCTGACCTATTTGTGCGAACAACAGAGAGGATCTCATTTGAGCTAAGTGCCCTCTCTACAATCCTTTATGCACATAATTCTCAATCTCGGCCCTATACTTAGCTTGTTTTTGTCAAGTGTGAAGAGAATGTCCAATCCATGGCTATCTAGCCATTGGATTGGAAGTCCATGCTTAGATGATCCTCTAGGATCAAATTGAGTAAGATCTATTGGTTGGATTCTCTAGATCAAGTGAAAATTCAAATATAACTGGGAAGCTGAGCAACAGGTTGAAAAATAAATCATATATGTAATTTTTGATTTGAATTGGAGAGATGGTTGTGATTAAGTCCAACCGGAACCAGTTGATCCCTTCTAGAATTTTGGGTTGAGATCTCACAGTCGATTTGTGAAGGCTAGGATCATATATGGCTAGGATAATATCTGCACGATTTGTGAAGGCCCACTCCCATTAAAATGTCTAATCATATGGTACTTTTTTTAAAAAAATGCATGCATTATTAGCCCGATGGATTGTGTAAATCTAGATCAAGAATATTTAACTTATAGAAATAATGCTTTAGGTCTAGGTGATTATGCTAAAGATATTATCAATTGCAATTTTGGGAGTGGAGGCATGTGCCCCCATAATCCCCACTTTAGCTCCACATTGTGCAGAAGTATACTCTCTTTTTTCTTCATAATTTTTAGACAGTTTAATTTATCTACATTCTACCCACCTTATTTATATTAATACATTCTCCACTCTTTATTATAAACACAAAAACCAATTAAAATTATTTTTCCAATACTTTACACGTTCAATCAATACTAATCCCACCACAACCAAATATAAATTTCTCAAACTATCATTTCTAATTTTGTCAAATATCTATCTAAACATCATTATTTCTAAAGCTCAACTTATTTAACAATGACATTTTAACAAACCACTTAGATCATTTTAACATAACTTATCTAATAATCATTTTATTAAATTTATTATATACACTCCGTAATATTCTCTTATCATGTATCCATTTTTAAATATTTAGCTTTAGCTATAGAAATTATATTTTAATTTATATTACTATTTTTTTATAAAATAGATTCAAAATACTTAAACATATCATATCTAAGTAGTGCTTTATCATCTAATAATATTACTTCATAACTATCTGTATTGCACCATATTAAAATTGTAGATCATGAGCTCATCTTGGTAAAAAGTTTATTGAAATAAATAGAAAGTTTGAACGAAGGAGAAAATATTTAGAAATACATCTTTATTCCTCAATGCATATCAAAATATTTCTCACGATAATCAATCATGTCTCCCCAAGATGAATAAAATCATATGAAATTATATTTCCATTAATTTCCTTAGCATAAAAATTATATACATAATAGACCATCCTAGCATTAAACTAGAGTAATTCTCTATTATTGGCATAACATTTCTAATTCTATATTCCATTATTCTCTATCATAATGTCATTATATAGTAAATTTGATAACTTTATAAATTATTTCCTATATTATTGAATATTAGTACCATTATTTTGCATAGCATGCTCTTCCAAAAAGATTTTTTATTAAAACTTTCATTTCGAAATTTCTGAAGTATAATTTTTATCTTTCCTTTAATGTCTTTATATTTAATGAAGATTGCATTATCTTCTCTTCTAATGCTTCTAATTTGATAAAAAATTCAATATCTTTTATCTATTTACTTAAAAACATTTTATAAGTCACTTCTCCTTAGCGCCTAGACTAAAATATAAATTATTAAAAGATGTAGTTTAACTTGGCTCACAACCCTCTTTGCAAGTTTTCTAGTTTCATTATAATCAAGTCTTAGTAGTACTTTATTGTTGCAACTCCTTCAAAGCATATTTTTTCTCTTAATAGTCTTTTATATCTCCCCACTTCAACACCCAGTCTATGTACTTAAGAATGAACTATTTCTAAACTCTCCTAAAACTTCCAAAACAACCTTTTTAAAGAAATTACCCATCCTATTACCCAGCAAATTCGATTCAACCGTAGAACTTAAATTTGCCTTGCATAAAAACCCATCTTAGAAAATTAATAGGTTCATTTTGTAAGATTTACCATCATTTCATAAAGCAATAGAACTTTAGATTATTTTCTATATCCTACTAAAATATACATCCAAAACTATTACTTTATATTGTACGTTCAAAGTTTCTTCTAGAGTCACTTTATAATCTTTATAAAAAAATTTAAGTAAAAAAGAAGTATATTTGCAAGTGGCTTAACATTTCAAAATAATAAATATTATTCTCATTTTTTATCCGCCATTACAAGGTCTGTATATTTTTATGAGGGGGGAGGAAGCCGGAGGGGACTCATGCAGAAGAATCATTATGGATTACTATACCTATATTCATTAATTGACTTAAATTTGATATTTATAATAAGGTTAAAAGTTATTTGTAATGTGCTTAGACAACAATAATAAATAGAACGAAAACTAACTGCCTGAATCTAATAATTACACCATTTAGTATACTATTTTTCAAGGAAGTAGTTTGCCTAGATGATTAACCTACCTTTGCTAGGATAAAATCAGTCGTCATATTTATTACATATGGTATAAAACCCTTTGAAATTTATTGAGTGATCATCATAAATGTTCATCATCTTTCCTGCTATATTAAGTGACTCCACAACAATTCATCAGACATCTTATAGTCTTTGCCCACATATTCATACTTGCTTCATTTTTTGGTTACATTGCATCATTTATCAATCACCATATAAATTACACGGTGCAATAAAGAAACAATTAACTTTGTATGATAATAGTTATAAATGTGCGAGTGATTTAAAGAATTTAATAAACTGATTATATTTAGTCTCTGTTCATCTTTTAAACATTTCTCACATAAAATATTATATTGCCGAGATTCTGGGTCATACAAACTTATTAGAACACTTGGGTCAATGTATATGTAATCATTTTACTTTTATATAAGCTGTATTTTTCATGTTAAAAGTATATTATCTTATAGAAGCACATTCAAGCTTCCTATGTTTCCTACAAATGCATGTACCTTCTAACTGAGTTATTGCATCCTCAAAACTTCAGCTTGTTACTGTGCTACAATCACTTTTATCTGATTTAAAATTGAGTATATAATTATGAATGAAATCACACTAAGCCCTTCTGTCCAACAAAAATATATTATTCCATGGCATGATCATCCACCATTAGATGATGCATGACTAACATGTGAAAAACTTCAATGAGCTATTGGATAAGTATCATCATCAATATTCTCAAGAGGAGAGTTTTGTCCACCCGATGATATTCATTTTTAGATCTACTCGAACGAAATCCTTTAGACTCTAAGGTTGACCGACATAATTCAGTTTACCTTCAACTCCCTCTCTAGTTTTATCAACAAGAAGAATATCATCAACAAAAAGCATAAACCAGGGTACAACCTCTTGCGAATGACTAGTGAGAACATCCATGACTAAAGCAAAAAGATATGAGCTTAAGGCTAAACCTTGATATAATCCAACTGAAATAGAAAAATACTAGGTCAAACCATCTTATATCTGAACACAAGTAACAATTCCTACATATATATCCTTAATGACTTGAATATAAGCATTATTAACCCCTTTATTTTCTAGAACTTTCCAGAGCACATCTCTTGGAACTTTATCATATGCTTTCTCTTAATAAATAAATATCATATGTAGATCCTCCTTATACACTCTATACTTCTCCATTAAACCTCTCAATAAATGTATAGCTTCCATAGTTGACCTAACCAGCATGAACTTGATAGGAAGCACTTGTAGGTCTCAAGTAATTCCTATCAGTCTTTGAAAAACAACGAGAATTTTCCACAAAAATCCACACAAAATTAGAAAAAATAGTAGATAATTTATATTATTTGATGAAATGGAAACGGAAAATACCAAGATACAATTGATCCTGTGTTCGAGAGGAGGATCTATCTCTCCCAATCACTACAGGAAAATCATCTATTACTGATGGAATTTTCCGACGGAAATTGATCATTTTCCGGAGGTTTTCGAATTTACCGGTGAAAATTTTTTTTGCCGGTAAAACCCACGTAGGAAAAATATTTTCGGCGGCTATCCGGCGAAAATAAGTCGCCGAAAAATTAAAAAATATCCAACCCTCCTGCCCGCGACAAGGGCTGCAGCCTGCAGCCCGCCCCAAAGCCCACCTGACTGTGCCTGTGGCTTGCTCACACCAGCAACCCGCCTGGCCGCGCCCGCCTGGCCACGCCCGCCCGAGAGTCCGGCTATGGCCCGAGCTCCTAACCCGCCTGGCCGCGCCCGCCTGTGGTCCGTTCAAGCCCCAGAGCCCGCCTGTGTGGCCTGCTCACACCCGCAACCCTCCTGGCCACGCCAGCCCGAGAGCCCGCTTGACCCGCGCTTGAGCCCACCTGCTAAGGGATTCGAACCCGAGTGGGTTGGGAAAATGTAAAACTCCCAACCACATTGCTGAACATGCAAATGCGTTTTTAGTATCAGTTTTTTATATTTAAACTATATAATGACCCAAAATTAAGTTATTTAATAAAATTAAATATACTAATTAATTTAATTATAAAAATTAAAAATAATATGTAATATAAAATAAAAATTAATAATTACTAATTAATTTTTAAATAAAAATTAATTAAAATAAAGAATTACAGTTAAAATTTAATAAAAAACAAATTATTAACTTAATAATGAATTAAAATACTATTAAAACTACTAATTACTAAAAAAAAATTTAAAATTTAATTAAAAGTTTTAAATTTAAATCTTTTTACTTAAATTAAGGAAATAGTTAATATTATTTATAATAAGTTTTATTAAATCATTTTAATTAAATTATTTAAAAGGCGCCGAAAAAAAACCGCCAGAAAATTTCATCAGAAAAGTTATGTCATTGTCTTCCGTCGGAAAATTAACCGTCGGATTGTCGGAAAGCCGCCGGAAAATTCCTTCGATGATTGGTGATTTTCCTGTAGTGAATTCTCTAGACACCGCTAGAGCCCAAACCCTAAGAGAGATCTCAAATTTTAGCCAAATTCAATATGTCCTAACCCTAGGAAAACAAACTATTTAATGCATACAATTCGAAAAGAAATCTCTAAACAATCCCTACATTCAAATTTCCCTCAACTTCTCCTAAAACCTTCCTAATATGATCTTTTGGACGATGCGGTTTGATCGACATATGCACGAGGTAGAACTTCTCCATAAGTGATGATATGCTCATCTCTTTTCAATCTGAGTTTTATTATATCCATTTTATTTTCTAGCTTAAACTCAAACAAGTATTATAATTTTGGACCGAACTAATTCGAGTAAAATATATTATCTAAAATATTTTTTAATCATTAATCAAGCTTATTTTTTATATAATAGTATTTAAATTATATTTAGAAAGATTCAATAATAACTTTAAGTTATCTAAAAAGAATTAAAAAAGAATAGGAATAGAAATAATGATTTATTCAACATGATAGAATGCACTTGATGAACTTAATGTTAGCAGAGAAACAAAAATTTCAAGTGCAATCAGACAATGCTCTAATAGTAGAAAAGCTTCTACCAATTCAGAAGCTTGGTTATTTCAATAACAACAACAACAACAACATCATCAAGCCTTTATCCCACTACGTGGGGTCGGCTACATGAATCCTTTTTCTCCATTGTGTCCTATTAAAAGTCAAATTCTCGTTTAAATCTAATAAAGAAAGGTCATTCCTAATATTTTCTAACCAAGTCTTTTTAGGTCTACCCCTACCTTTCTTAACATAAGTCAAATCTAATACCAAGCTTGGTTATTTCAATAAGGAGAAATAATCCATGGCTTGCATGAACGATAATCTAAGCTTTGATTTTCCATCACAAAGTTGATATTGGAAATTGCAAGTAGCGTGTATATTCCATTAGTTTTTTAATGCTCGATGCTCATGCATCTCATAGTTCATCTAGCTCAACAATAAATCTCAAGAATCTTTGCATCCCAAATAAAATATTTTGGCTTTCAATAAACTTCCGACATCAAAAACACAATCAACCGGGGTTTACTCAAAAAGCAAAGTATAAAAGAGCGCTAAATAGAATCAAAATTTCTCACTATACCAATATGTTCCTATTTTCCACCACAACTATAAGTCTTAATTAAAAGGAAATTCCAAGCATTCAACAACCAAGTCAAAATCATTATTTGAAGCCAACCAGTTGTAAATCAATAGCCTTTCAAATATATGACAAACAAAAAATTCCTAAAACAAAATAAAATAAAAATCAAACTTGGAAACACTAAGCCGATTCAGAGCATACAAAAGTGGCAGGAGGACCAGGACTCCCTTCTGCTGATGGATAGTGCAAAATAAATTAAACCCGTCACAGGCAACACGTTTTCTATTGTAATTTATTAAATCAGATCCCTATAATTTCTTATGAATCTCAACGAACAAGGTCGAGATGGCCAGCCTCAGACCGAAGCTGAAAGAAGGAAAGATAAAAAATTGGGGGCAAATGCCACCGGCAATTAGCAAATGATGAGAAAGAAGACCTAGAGATCAAAACCGGCAATTCGATTCGAAATCTAAAAAAAAAAAAAGCAATTGGGAAGAAACCTTAACGCGTCAGGGGTGGAAAGAAGCTCCATACCTTTCTCAACGTACGCCATGCTCGAGCTTGACTTCCAAATTCTCGAAGGAGGAAAAATAAGAGGCCGAGGCTGTTTCCTTGGTTCTTAAGGCAGGCTTAATTAGAGCATAAGCCGGGCTTAAAGTAGTTCATTTTTGTTTAAGGCCTTAGAGCTTTACGTTAGACATTATTTGATTAGATATAAATCGGTAGCAATAAATTATTAATTTTCTATTTATTATGATAATTTTAAATTTATAAAAAATAAATATTTTAAATTATTATAAACTGCCGTAAATTATTTGATTTAGTTCAAATTAAATATAAAAAAACAAAACTCTTATACTTACTTTATTTTATGCTCTTAATATTTGCAATTTTTATGCTATCAAAAAATTCACATTATACAATTTTGAATTGAAAGTTGGGACTATACATAATATGATTTTAACAAATTCATAGTTAAATTGAATGTTTCTACAAATTGAATCTATCAACATCAAAAGTGGCTTGATACAAGTCGACATGAAGTCCAAATCAAGTCCTTGAAGCATAGTTGATGTTACATTAGTTGGAAGATTAACTGAACTCAAAAATCTTGTATGCTTCTAGCCAAATTGAGCGCCTTAATGAGGAACTTTTATTACATCCGGTGCAAGGACGTAGAGGAACGACCGGTCGGAGCCAAATTTCCGCCAAAAAACTCGGTATTTGCTAGGTACAACTAGGTATTATTTGATAATAACGATGAACACCGCTCTTTGAAGACCAATACCGAGTTATACCGAGCTATATCGAGAAATACTGAGTTGTACCGAGTTTTTTCTAGGAAAAACTCGGTACAACTTTTGTATAACTCGGTATTGCTCAAGATAGCTCGAAATAACTCGGTATTGAGTCTTCACATGATGTTATTCCTCGTTATTATTTGATATTGCTCGGTGTTTGCTCGGTACAACTCGGTATTTGGCGGGAATTTGCCTCCGACCGGACGTTCCTCTATGTTCGGTCGGAGGACGTAATAATTGTTCCTTAATGAGATGAATCAACAAGCCCTATATCACTTAATTCTAACATTATTAAGACACTTAAATAGGGAAAAAATGATCTATGATATTGAGAATTAGTATGAATTTTCCAATAGAATATTTTGGGATTTAATTATATTTACAAAGAACATCACTCTCAAAAATCATAAACAGATTCCTCCTTCTTATAAGAAGGAGGCCTTGGAATAGATATTGAAGAGAGTTTAGAAGCTTATAGAATCTTAGAGCTCCACATGTATCATTGTCGTTGGACCACTACTCAATTGTCACTATTAGACCACAACCGAATCGTTGCCATCGGATCACAACTAAATGACACTGTTAGAGCATTGCTCAACCTCTATTGTTGAACCACCGATTATTTGCTATCATTAAGTCACTTAGCAAACGCCACCTTTGAACCACCTCTTCATTGTCATCGTCGAACCACTTTTGCCCAATCACTATTGCCGGATTGCCATCACCCGACTATAGTTGTTAGATTACCTATCGATTGTAGTCATTGAAATGCCACCCCCTAATTGTTGTCATTGGACTAACATCATCCAACTGCCACTTTCCACTACTATTGGATCCTGGCCGCCCGACTATCTATATTTGACTATTGTCGCTTAACCTCCACTGTCTTAATCTCCACTGTCGAACAATTGCTACATGCTAATCACTATCAAACCATCACCATCTCACCACTACCATCAAATCACTACTACCTAACTACTGTTGTCAAACCACCACCATTAGATCACTACTATTAGATTGCTATCCTTGTCTATAGCTATATGAACATCTCTCAAGAATGCTTCACTAGATCAATTATACTCCAGAAGCATCTGAAATGTGCCTCACCCTTTACTTATAGGGATTTGAGTGTTGTAGGGAAATTTACATTAAAAAGGATAAAATAAGTACATTAATTACTGTCCATTACAAAGGCTTGATAGGCAATAGGCGCCTATATGAGTCTTTGTTGCTAGCATGATTCTCTATTTCAAGTTAGTCCCCTTGGGTGAGTCTTCATAGGCGAGTTGGTATGCAGGTATTTTGGACATGCTGGCAAGTTGGTATGGTAAGTCCTTTGGACATGTTGGAAAATCTCCAGATACAATCCTTAGGCTGTTAAGTGCGAAGGACAAGTTCCTTTGGGTCATGATAATTGTGAACCGAGACTTAGTCGAGTTTGGAGGAACAAGATGCTCCTTCGTTACAATTGTATAAGAGTATTAGCAATGGATTGCTAGTTTGAAAATAGGTCATAAATGAAAATTCTTAATAACAAGTTAATTTCTGAGTTAACTATAATCATAAGTTCAAATCTCCAATTGATGATATGGGTCTATCTAGTGGTTTAGATAGGGCTGATAATTAGTTAGCTCTAATATTATTCTTAATGCTTGTCTTAATTTCAAGTAACATGTTGTTGTTATTGCAACTCTGATATTAGGGTGGAAATTCATGTTGTTCTTGTTGCTTAGACCACAAGTGTTCATGATGGAGTGATTATAGCAAAGCTTTCCTTATTAAGAGTGTTAATCCAAGGTATGAGTTTAGCTAGGCCCTACATAAGGCTAAGAAAATGATTACTCAATAAGAAGAGGAGTATTTGATTGCTCCCTTGGTGTCATGGATTGTATTGGGAGGAGGTTGATCTCTTATTGGCTTATTGGAGTCTTAACAAGCTAGAATATCAAGTTGTAAGATTATTATATCATGTATCTATAAGCTCCATGCATAGCCATTAAAGAGAATAAACATGAAGATTTTTATTAAATATGTTTAATGAATATAGAATTTAATGTTCATTAAGCGTCATGATAGAAATTTTGTAATTAATGCAAAATAATTTATGGAACACCAAAAATAGGTTTGTCTTTCTAGGTAACAAAATATATTTATAAAATACATTAAAAAATCATATTGTGTCATGATATCGATTATAATATCAATAAAAATAAGAAAAAGTAACATTTCAAAAAAAGGTCACAAGATATGATTCATTATCATCATAAAATGAATTATACCTAAAAAAATGAACAACATCAAGCTCATATGACCAATTTCTAACCAAATGACATAAGCAACATTCATTAGTGACACATAACTTCAAATTCTATGAATATAAATACCCAATTGAATTTAAACTAGGCATCTTTGAAACACATGTATCGATGTAGGACCAATGTACCCTCATGAAGTGAAAGGATCTTAAAGAACTTTGGATTTCACTACTATTGTTGGATTCCATATGAAAAAATTAAGAAGATTTTAAGTATAATTTAATAGCTATTTGTATCACTTTATGAAAGAAAAATTCTAGTGACTCTAAATAATGTGGGGAGTCACATAGAGGCTAATATAGTTCATTTTAGATGTAAGGAATGATCAAGAGTGAGAACCATTCCCCACTATCCAATGAGCCATATCAACCTCTTTTGATGAAACAAAGGAAAAACATGCCATGTCACTCCACTCCCACCAATCACATCCTAGATTCATAGAACATTAACCTCCACCTTTGTAATTTAAAATTTTTATTTTGTGACCTATAAAGAGAGGATATATTATGTACTTTTTTTAAAAAGCAAGGATAATTGAAGATTAAAAAATGAATTTAGAAGTGTTTTGGTGAAACACTTTCCTCTTCCGACTCGGTGGCTAAGACACTTTTCTATTGTGGGAGTTAATTTTATGTAATTTTTATTCCCTAAAGTTATATGAATATAATTTTTTGTTTGTTTTTTGTTTTCCATATCCCCTCATTTAAATTAATAAAAATTCAAGGCGTACATTTGGAAATTTTTTAAGGAAATGAAGCCACATATCAAATCAATTAGATTATTATTTATGTAGACCATTATCATTTGATAACATTAAGCCATTAGGCTCTGGGTGATGATTCGGATCCTTGACTTGAACCACTTTGATCGCTCCATATGCAACCCACCAATTTAAGTGTTAAGCTTTGTTTGTGATGACTTTCTTACTGCTTCTTAAAATAACTTTCTAGTAAAAAATTAAATTTTTTTACTAAAAAGCTGCTTTAAAAAGCAGTAAAAAAGTCTGTCCCAAACAAAGCCTTCGCTGCAATATCTGAGTATGGTTGAAATTATCAAAATTAAAGAATGCTTGCACCGTTTGCACTATATATACATACAGCATAGTACAGCTTTGAGAAACTATCATTAAGAAAAAGAAAAATACAATCGGAGCATAAACCAATGTAGTTTAACTTACAGGTCATTTCGCAGTTCGTTCAACTTCAAATAGCTAACGTAGTGTTAGCTATATAACTTTGGAACGACAAAGATTTTGTTGTTGTAGCTGTGTCCCCAAATGCCAATCGCACAAACCAACGGTCAATTAAATGAGAATTTAATATCATTTGCTTATATGATTGCCAAAGGGAACCAGTAAACAAAGGACTACAATGTTGAAGAAATTGGAGAAAACAAAAATCTTCTTAATAAACTTTTATAGACAGGAGAACTGTAAGATGCAGTTTTTTCTTCTCACTTATGCATACACGTACAACAAAAGTTTTAAATTAAAAAAAAAATTAAGAAAAAAAAAAACACTAAAAACCATACCGCACAAATGACATCTTTTCACTAATACAACCATTTCAGGTTTAGTAACACTAATAATGAAATAATTTTGCATTAATTTATAACATGACCGCTTAATGCAAAATTTCTACACCAAAATTTGATCGAAACCTCTCAAATTTTTGAAAATTAAGAACTTTTGTGAATCCATCAGTAACTTGATCTTCAGTAGAACAATACTTGATTGCAATAGATCCTTTTGCCACTTTCTCTTACAAAATGATGTCGGAGTTTTATATACTTTGATCTACCATGAAACACCAATTTCTTCTTCATAGATATCGTGGATTTATTATCACAAAATATATCCGTTGCCTTTAATTGAGGTTCTTGAAAATCTTCTAATATTCTTCTCATTCAAATTGCTTGACATGTTGCTGATGAAGCTGCAATACATTCAACTTTTAAAAATGACAATGCAGTATTTGCTTGCTTCTTTGTGCTCTAAGATATTGCTCCAAACCTAAGATTAAATATAAATCCACTTGTGCTCTTCCTATCTTCTTTGGAATCTGTCCAATCACTATCAGTAAAACCAACTAAATTAAAGTTAAAAACTGATTTATACCAAATCTCATAATTGATTTTCTCCCGAATGTAGCGAAGAATACATTTGGCTGCTCCAAGATGATGTATATAAGGATTGTGCATGAACCTTGAAATAAGATTGACTAAGTACATAATATCAAGCTTGGTATGTGTCAAATACATAAGACCATCCATAATTCCTCTAAAATACTTTCTCAATGGCTTTAGTTTGTACCATCATTTTGAACTAAATATTCACTTGTATTCATGGGTGTTGAAAAAGTCTTTCAAGTCAACATATTATACTTCTTTAATAACTTCAATGCATATCTTTTTTAGATATAAAAATTTCATCAACTACTTGAATAATTTATAAGCCCAAAAAATAATGCAGCAACCCCAAATCAGTCATATCAACCTTGAACCTTTCAATCAACATATTATATGATCCATAATAGATAATATCATCCACATAAATACAAACAATAAGGAAATCACCCTTTTTAGTCAACACATACAAAGTATGCTCACTTTCACTTATATGAAATCCCTTCTTTTGAAAGTATGAATCAAGCCTCCAATACCATGCTCTTGATGCTTGCTTAAGTCCATAAAGTGCCTTCTTTAGTTTATAAACTTTCTCCTCTTTGCCTTTAATAATAAAACCGTGTAGTTGATTAATGTATATATCTTCTTCCAAATTACCATTAAAAAATGCAGATTTAACATCAATCTGAAAAACATTCCACTTCATTTATGCAGCTAATGCAAGCAATAATCTAATAGTTTCAAATCTAGCAGTAATAGAAAATGTTTCATAGAAATCAATACCATATTTTTGTGCAAAACCTTTGACAGCAAGCCTTGGTTTGTATTTTTTTATGCTTCCATTTGAATTATACTTTACTTTGTAAATCCACTTCACACCAACTAGATCTTTTCCTTGTGACATATCAACAAGCTCCCAAGTATCTTTCTTCTCAATACTTTTAATCTTCTCTTTGATAGCATTTTCCCATTCTTCTTTTCCACAAGTATCTTTATAATATAATGGTTCTGTAACTAAAAGGGCAAATGTACAATCATACAACTCGTGCAAAGATCTCATCTTTATATGATGCCTCTCTTCATATGTGCTTGAATCTACTGATCTTGGACTTGAAAGAGATGAATTAGATAACAAACCATCACTGACTTCTTGATTCTTAGTGATATCAATTTGATGAGTCTCCTAAAATTCAACTGCTACTTTTTCTTTATCATGAATTATAGATTCACTCAAACCCCACATATAATCTTCATTAAAAATAATATCTCTAATGATAATGATCTTCTCGGACTGTGGATCAAACAATTTGTATGTCTTTGACTGAATGTTATAACCAATGAATATCAACTTTCAAGATTATCTATCCAACTTGCTTCTATGATGACCATCCTCCAATGCATATGCAATACGTCCACATACTTTCAAATGACTGACAACAGGCTTTCGACCATTTAAAGCTTCATAAGGTGTAATATTTTGAACAACTTTTGTTGGAGAATATTCAAAATATAAATAACAGTTGCAGTAGCTTCAGCCTAAAATGAATTTGATAAATTCTTCATCTTCAATATACTTCTTGCCATCTCTACAATAATTCTATTCTTCTTTTCCACAACCCCATTTTGTGTGATGTATTGGGAGAAATTAATTGTCTAAAGATTTCATACTTATTACAAAAATTGTCAAACTCATTTGATGTAAATTCTCCACCTCTATCTTTGCATAGAATTTTAATATTCTTGCCACTTTGATTTCCACCAATGCTTTAAAATGCATAAATTTTTCAAAGGCTTTTGATTTATGCTTCAAAAAATACACCCGATTTATTCTACTGTAATCATCAACAAATAGAAGAAAATATTTATGCCCTCCATAAGACGGTGTATTCATTGGGCCACACAAATCTGTATGAATTAAATCCAAACATCTTCTTGCTCTCCATTATTTTTTCATATGGAGAAGGCTTTCTAGATTGCTTTCACACAACATAAACTTCACAAATTTCACTATAATTAACTTTAGGCAAATCATAAACTATCTTCTTTTGATACAATAATTTTAAACCTCCCATATACAAATGACCATATCTAAACTGTCATAATTCTGCATCATATATCTTCTTAACAATCAATACTTTTTCTTGAACTATTAAAATATTAAGTGAAATTTTTTTATTTCGTGCCTTCTAAATTATTGCAATATGTTGCTGATGTAAATCCAGGATTTGAGTTTTAGAAATTTAACAAAAGGATTATTCAAGTATGATAATTGCAAACTTAATCTTGTTCCCAATTCTTGCTTTTAGAAATTCTTAGTTGTTAACTATGATTAGGCAAGCACTTACAACTAAATTAGCAAGACCAAGAAAATAACGACTTTAATAAATGTAAAGCAAATGAGGAGAACAACTAGAATCCCAAAGTTAACAAAGCGATCGTCTCACCTTGAGGCCGCTCTCATTTACCTACTCCTAGGCTTGTTGGGAGAAGAAGAACCACACGATGGATGAGATCACTCCTAGGGCGAAGGTGCCGTAGATCCGTAGGGAGGAAGAGGTTGGCGCGGGTCGTGGAGGTGTTGCAAGGCGACGTCCTTCGACGATCCAAGTGTACACTGAAAAATGATCGTCGACGGTCTCTATCAAGGTGGGTACGATCCGGGCCAAGTACTCCTCAACGGTGTCGTCGAAGTCGAATCCGACGTCAAAGAAAGGGGACCGGAGGATGTCTACTCGTCCGTGATCGTCGTATTCAAACCCGAAATTCCATTCGGGAACCTCCATGCATTATTTGAGGGGAGAAAGGGAGGTTGCCGCCAAGAAATTCCAAGAGGGAGAGGGAGGCCGACGGGTTAGTGAGGGAGGGGGATTGAGGAGCTTATGGAAAACTGAAAAGAAATTTCAGTTTAGGGGAGAATTGAGAGGTAAAATTAGGATTCAAATTTCCAATCAATAGGTAATTAAGGCATTAAATAAATCCTAATGGATTTGAGCCTTAATGGGGGCCGGCGGTAGAGCAAAAAGGAGCAGATTTTGGAAAACTGAAATAACTTCAGTTTTATTTTGTTTATGACGTGGAGGGAGGGGACATTTAGGCTTAATTTGAATTTCAAATAAAACAAAAGGAGGGGAGGGAAATTAATTGCCTAATTAATGGGAATTCCCATTATGGAGGCCGGCGGCAATGATGGGGAGAGAGAGAGGGAATTAAAAGAGGGGAAAATGGGTTGCCAAAATTAGAATTAGATTTAAAATTTCTGAAATAAACTCCCAATAAAATCTTAAACTTAAAATTGGGATTTATTCCAAAACTTTCCAAAAATAGATTTTCAAATTTTGGAAGGAGATTGCAATTTGAAAATCAGATTTTGTGAGGGGGGGGGGGGGGGGGGGGGGGGGGGGGGGAAGAGGAGGTGGACGGGTGGCGGAGGAAGGGAGGAGGGCTGGCGGCAAGGTGGCCGGCCGGTGCAATTGGGGTGGTCGGCGAGCAGGGCTAGGGGCGGCGGCAACAAGGGGCTCGATCCTCGTATCCCTTTCTTCTTCACTTGAAATCTTCTATGATGGAGATGAAGAATCGAGGACTCCAATCTTGGATAGCTTTCAAGTGAACTCACAAAGAGAACACACGAGAACTCACTAAGAGATCTCTACGTCATTGAGCTCACAAAGAGAATAAAACAAGGGAAATTTCATTTCAATCATCAATAATCCCAAATACAATGATACAAGCCTTATATATAGGCTGACTGAAAAATAAAAGCATAAAGTCTAAAATGCCCTTTGGGCTACAATAAGTGATACATCCCTCATAGGGGTACAAACGGAAGACAAGAAATAAACTAATAGAAGAAAGCTAAATCATCACAGATAAAGACTCTGAATCAGGGCCGTCGATCGTCGTCCCCGGCGATGGTACACATGTCGAAATCTGATGCCCTCATCAGTTGCTTACTTTTTTGTCTTCACTTTTACAAGCCTTTTCATCAAATTCAACTTTATATCTACTATCAATTGTCAATGCTTAGCAAATTACGTGCAAGTTTTGGAAAATACAAAATATCATGTAATAGCTTTACCTTGCCAGCATTTGTCCCAACAACAATACTCACCTTGCCTTAAACTTGAATAGTATTATTATCACCAAATTTGACTTCCAATTTCTTTGACATATCTATCTCTTTGAAAAGAGACTTCATATTAGTCATGTGATTATAACAACCACTATCAAGGAACCAAATTTCTGAATTATCACAACCACCTTGAAAATGTATCATAATCAGATTATTTTGATATGCTGTCTTCTCTGTAACATTGACTTATTTTTATTTAAGCCAACATTTGTCTTCTGAATATTCAAACTTCTTACAAAAATCACACTGCACTTTGTCTTTGCTTTCTTGATTCCTTTATTTATTCCAACAGTTTGTCTCGATATGATCAAACTTCTTGCAAAATAGCATTGCTTTTGATCTCCACTTGATCTTTTATCTCCATAAGTTCCTTTTCCACAAAAAGCACCACGACCACCTCTTCCTCTATAAGCACTTCGTGCTCCTCTACGACGACCTCCTTTGATGCCACTAGTTGAAGTTTCCTTCACTTCAAATGCCTTCTCAACTTTCTTCACTTCTCTTCTGTTTATTCTATCCTCATGAGTCATTAACAAACTCATCATTTCATCAAAAGAATATACAACAAGATCTTTGGATTCTTCAATAGCAGCCACCACATGTTCAAAATTTGATAGAAGTCTCCTTAAAATTTTGGAGAAAACCTTCTCATAAAATAGTTGCTTTCCAAATGATCACATTTTGTTCACAACTATTGATGCTCGAGAGAGATAATTTTGAACACCTTCTTCATTCATATTCATAGTTTCAAAATTACGTCGCATAGATTGCAGCTTTACTCTCTTTACTCTAATTGCACATTGAAATTCTTTCTCCAAGATATCTCAAGCTTTATTTGATGTATCTGCCATACAAATTCTTGAAAATATACTATAATCCATAACTTGTTGAATGAAAAACAAAGCCTTTGAATCCTTCTTCTTATTATCATTATTTCTCCCTTCATCTTCTCCAATTTACACACCATTCACCACAAGATCCCATAAATCTTGTGACTTGAACCAGGTCTTCATTTTGATACTCTAAAACTCATACTTCTCACCATTGAAGATGATAATCAAAGGTTGAGAAGTAGTATTCATTTCCATGAGAAATTTCTCAATACTTTGATGAGATTCATACACCTTATTTTTAGAAGAATATATGAAATTTTCTAAAAAAATTGCTTCAATCCAAAATTTCAAAGCCCACTTCAATCGAATTCGGGCTATGATACCACAATGTTGAAGAAATTGGAGAAAACAAAAACAAATTAATATTGCAGAGAAGACAACAGATCAAAATAATATGTTTATGACACATTTTCAAGGTAATTGTGATAACTTAAAAATTTGATTCCTTGATAATAGTTGTTCTAATCACATGACTGGCATAAAATCTCTTTTCAAAGAGATACATATGCCAAAAAAATCATAAGTCAGATTTGATGATAATAATGTTGTTCAAGTTAAAGGCAATGGGAGTATTGTTGTTGTGACAAACACTGGCAAAGTAAAGCTATTATATAATGTTTTGTATATTCCAATACTTGCACATAATTTGCTGAGCATCGGGCAATTAGTTGATAGTGGATATAAAATTAAATTTGATAATTAAAGTTTATAAAATTGAAGACAAAAATAATAGATTGAAAGAATTCAGATGACACCAAGTAAAATTTTTCCACTTAATATTTCAACAGTTCAAGAAAAAATACTGATAGTTAAGAAGATAACTGATGCAGAATTATGACATTTTAGATATGGTCATTTATATATGGGAGATTTAAAATTATTGTATCAAAAGAATATGCTTTTTATGGTTTGTTTAAAGTTGACTATAGTGGAATTAATGAAACTTGTGTTATGGGAAAGCAAGCTAGATTGCCTTTTCCATATGATAAATCATGTACAACAAGAAGATGTTTGGAGTTAATTCATCCAAATTTGTGTAACACAATGAATACACCATGTCATGGAGGGTGTACTTGCATAAGAGCAAGGAATGACCAACACCACATAAAGGACACCAACCATCAAGGAGACCCACAAATTGAAGCCAACATTGATTGAAACAAAATCAACACCCTAACCCACCATCGAGCTCTACTATTATGATCCATGCCTTCATTTGTAAGCTCTACTATTATAATATATTTTAAATATAATATATATTAATATTTTTTAAATGAACAAGCTCATAAGCTGAAAAGTCAAGTCGGGCTTGAATTCAAGGAGGAGCCATTTATCGAATCGAGCCCAAACCGACTCATGAATTAGCTTGACTCAATTACACCCCTAATTCACATTGTTCATGACATAATCATCATCTATTATTGAATGCAGGTCCATGCATTAGTTATCTACCATGCACCACAATAAACATGACATCAATATTCTCAACTTTTAATTGGATAAAGCTCAATGGTTTGGAGCCATAATAGTGGAAATTTATAAAAAATAAGATGATAAATAAAAAAACCAATATAATATGACAACATATTCTAACTAGAAAATATTGTTCCAAAAGCTAACAGTAAGTGACAATTGCAAACTCCCTTCAAAGTTTATAAAAATAAAGTTCAAGCAATGGACCCTCCTAAAACAAGATTTCAAAAAAGTCCCACTAAGCTGTTAGTTGCAAACCTTTTGTTAAACATGAGGGGGCCCCAAAAAAAAAAACGGTTATATTCATTTTAGCCCTAGGTTTACTAGTTCAGCACTTTTTTCCTTACTTGCGACTTCGCCTATCGGGACATTCCGCAACCCGTAGCCTTCTTCGCCTCATGTCCCTCACGTGGACAACAAATGACCTCATGAGCGGCGGCGTCAAGCATGCCGCTGAGTTCCACAACCTTCTCCTCTCTCGCCTCACAGCCCTCATATGCGCACTTGCGTGGACAGCAATCAGTGGACGAGACATAAATTTTTTTTTTTTGTTGATTTCTGTTTATGAGCATAAAATCATTCAACTCTTTCAAAATATGAAGAGTATATGTTATAAATTATAAGTTATTTACCATCTTTTAATATTATACATTTTTTTATAATAATTGAAAACAAATTTTTGGTTCCGCCACTATTGCTAAATACTTCCATTAACCATCAAGAATATTGAATGAGCAAGAACCTAATTAGAGAAAGAATACTAGAGACAGCTCCATCTAACTAATTTAGCTGGGAAAATGTTAGAAGGAGATCTGAGGCCAAGCTACTACTTGATCTGCTCAAGTTCAAAAATTCGTGTTGATTATGAAGATGTATGGATGTGTAAGTTATTCAGGTCAGAAGAGGCAAAACAAACAAATTTGCAAACCGTGGTATAAATCCTTCATGTTTCCCCAAATTGTTACCCAAGACAAACTAACTGAAATAACTACATATTAATTACTGTGCTAAAAACTAGACAACTCTCAGAATGTTGTGCCTTCTATCACAACAACAGCATAGGAGTAACCCATGTAAAAGTGAAATGTCCGCCATTTCCTCATTATTAAACTCCATTTATAAATTGGAGAAAACTCCTATTGAGTGAAGATTTACTTTACGCACATGCGAAATCTTGACAATCACATCAATAGATTGCAAGATGATATATGTGCAAAAACATTGAAAGGTAGACTGCATGCCATGGAAAAGCTTGGAACAAAAATTTCATCAAAAACAGAACAAATTTTGCACCCACATTGACAAAATGAACTTCAGTAATTCCTGCAGGGGAATATTTTGCTTAGCATTTAACTAGAATTCTTTTTCAATAATAAACAACATAAATGAACACAATTGCAATATATAAACAAGCAACCTTCTACACATACAAAATGTGTTAAATTTCAAAATAGTCCTTTGACTATTCGTATATGACCATTTTAATCCTAGAGTATAACTTTGTTCCAATTTAGTCACTCAACTATACAAAATTGATCCAAAAGGCTCTCTTTGGGACTAAATTGGGATCAATTTTATAATACTGAGGGACAAAATTAAGATCAATTTTATGTCACAATTATAACATGAGGAACTATTTTAGATCGATTTTGTATAGCCGATGGACTAAATTGGGATAATGTGATACTCTGAGACTAAATTGACTTTCACGAATAATTTGGGGATTATTTTGAATTTTTTTTGTATAAAAAATAAACCTAGTTGGTTTGACTTCCAAACAATCCCTCTTCAGACACCACCAAGAAATGGGTGAATCATATCCTCCACTCTGCATTGGCCAATGGCATCACATTCACAATATATAAACAATATTGTGATAGGAAGTGCTTGTAGAAATTTAGATAAAGCCTTGGCTAAAAGCTGATTTAAGCAATTTCATAAAACCAACTACTAGAAAACCAAGAATAAAACACACAAGAACATTTTTTTTATTGAAAGTTTTATGGATTCATGTTATTAATATTCGACAAGTTTTACGATGGCTGTCGACTACCTAACGCAACTCTCCACTTTTCTCATCCAGAAATTATGGAGGTCAACATTAGACACTAAAGGTTTTCGCTTGAGTAGATCTAAAACGGAATATATGGAGTGTAATTTTAGTAGTAATAGACCTAGTGAGAGGATTGTGACTTTAGGCGATCAAGTCATTAATAAGAGTACACGTTTTAGATATCTTGGATCTATTGTTCAGAGTGATGGTGAAATTGATGGAGATATTATCAGCAGAATTGAAGTTGGATGGTTGAAGTAGAAGAATGCATCGGGCTTGTTGTGTGATAGAAAAGTACCCCTCAAACTTAAGGGAAAATTCTATAAGATGGTAGTAAGGCCTGCAATGCTTTATGGTGCTGAATGTTGGCCATTAAAAGAGAAGCATAATACTAAGTTAAGTGTGGCAGAGATGAGGATGCTCAGGTGGATGAGTGGGTTTACCCTTAGAGATAGGATACGAAATGAGCATATACGTGAAAAGGTTGGAATAGCTCCAGTAGAAGATAAGATTAGAGAGAGTCGCCTTAGATGGTTTAGTCACATAAAACGACGGCCTTCCAATGACCCGGTTAGGAGAGTAGAGGTATTAGATTTGACTTATGTTAAGAAATGTAGAGGCAGACCTAAAAAGACTTGGTTAGAAAATATTAGGAATGACCTTTCTTTATTAGATTTAAACAAGAATTTGACCTTTAATAGGACACAATGGAGAAAAAAGATTCATGTAGCCGACCCCACGTAGTGGGATAAATGCTTGATGTTGTTGTTGTTGTTTTTGAAAGTTTTATGGAAGAAAGATAGGATACAAGTGAAACTTCAATTAGAGAGGAAGATCCAACTTTCTCAAATCTCTACTTGCTGGCTAGAGCCCAAAAATCTAAGAACAATCTAAATTTAACAAACAACACATACCTCTAACCCTAGAAAAATCACCTACTTAAAGCAAATAATAAACAACAAATACCCAAATAGCCCTCCCTCAATTCCCTCTCAAATCTGTCATATTTCCTTAATTATTTCCCTCTTAAATCAACTGTCAAATCAACCCCCAAATCTGCAACATTCAATTAGGAATATTTCCTAATTAATCCCCTCCAAATCAATCCCCATCTATTGTGGCTCTCGCTCCTGCTGTATCAATACTCTCCCCCCAAAAAATGCACATTGTCCTCAAGGTGGAATAATGGAAAATGACTTATGAACACCTTATCTCTAGTGGGGGCACCTAGCTAGCCAAAAATCTCGGACCTCCTCCAGGCTCTGCAGCTCCACGATGTAGCCTAGCCCTGCTCCTTATATTGCCTTGACCATGGTTTTGAGTAAAACCATAGTTTTGGACAGGCTAGGATCCCATCTAATAACCATTTTCCTCCCTTCAACCTTGAACTCCATAGTTAGCATCTGTCAATTAATCTTGACCTTTCCCAACTTCTACAATCATTTCATTCTCAGAATGATATCAGTGCTCTATAACTACAATGGAAGAAAGTCCTCCCTCACCTAGACTCCTTTTATAGTCAGAACTAGCTCCTACACACTCATCTACCTTTCTCTATCTTCCCAATGTCCATTATCACCCCATAGCACCCTATGTCCACCAGTTTCACTCCCAATTGGCCTACGACTTAGTTAGAGATAAAGTTATGGATAACCCCACTGTCCATCAATGCCACTACCTCCATGTGTCTGTTATTTCTTCTCTCACCTTCATGGTGTGATTCAGAGTGAATCCCACCACTAAGTTCAAGGAGACGCCTATCATGTCTAAAAGTAGCTTTCCCCCCTCCATCGATGCCTCACTCCACCTCCCTCCTTGGCTTCCTCATCACATACGGTGAGAACTTAAAGAGTTCGATCATTACACCTATGCACCAATATATACCTCTCATTACATCCGAAAAATAACCATTTTTCCCTCCTATCTTGCACCTTTGTTTTTATAAGGCGCTTGAAGTTGTCTCCAAGGAGAACTCCAGTGCCCTTCTCCTTTGGTGCTTCCCTCTAAAATGACATTGTCTGGGCTCTTGGTGCCAGGGTCATAGAGATACTCCTGTAAGCCCCTCCCATAATGTTGCTCCTGCTGGCATTCTCCCACTGATATTTTTCCTCCACACTCTGAGCAAGCACCATTGTCTCTTTCAGTCCTCTAAGTCTACGCACCCTGAGCTCTACTTGTATGTCCTCATAAGCCACATGAAATTCCCTTCCAACCCTTCTTCGCAAATTCCTCCGAGTCTTCCCAACAACAGCTCAAACTTCTCCCGACACTGCATGACTATCCCCACTAACTACCCCCTTTTGAGTTAGGGCATAGAACTGTTCGTGGAGGTTTCCTTCCTGAATGGCTCGGAAACACTCCAACAAATATTCCTTAAATCCCCCCCCCCCCACACACACAATAAATAGATAAGATATCAAGCCTCCCTTCACTAAAATCAAGCTAGAGTTTTTCCCTCCAAACATAGCCCTGTCACCATGAGTTTTTCCCCTTCCGTCAAGTTGTTGGTCACAAAGTAACACTCCACCCGATGCACCCAACCATGAGCATCTTACCCTTCAAATACTGGCATCTTCAACTTTCTTGATCTTATATTTATACCCCAATGAATTCTCCCTCCATTAATTCCTCCTATATAATGATGGTGTGAATCTCTCCCTTCCTCCCTTGGTTGATTTGGGCCCCATAGCTTCGCCACACCATGACCTCATTCATTCCACCTCTCCCCATACCTCGGTAGTCTCCCAAAGGGTTCAACTTCCCCCCTCCTTGTTGTCCTTCCTTCGGAATACCCCGATCCGTCCACCCACGGAGCCCCCTTGAGGCGGTCATTGATGGAAAACACTCTCCACTTCATCATTATCCTTCACTTTTGGTCCAACCCTCGAAACCGCTGGAAGCTTTTGAAGGCATTTTGATCAACTTCTTCATAATGTTTTTCCATATTTTTGAAGCAGCTCTCTATGGATAAGAGCCTCCCTTCCATGCTGAAATACCTTTCCTCCACTCTAGCCTTGAGATTTTTCATCTTGCCTTCCAAAAACTTCATCTTCTTTACTGTCATCACGAATTTAGGTTCCAAACCATGAAAAATAACACAAATTGACGATTTAGTCTTCAAAAGGTGAAAATCAGCAAGGTGAGGAGAAAAATGAAACGAAAATCAATGATGGGGGCTTAAATTTCAGCCCATGACACTGCACTGATACCAATTAGATAGGAAGCGCTAACAAAAATTCAAGAAAAGCCTTGGCTAAAATCTAATTTTAGAAATTTCAGAAAATCAAGTACAAGAAAACCAAGAATAGAACATACCAGAACATTTTTTTTTATTGAAAGTTTTATGAAAGAAAAACAAGATACAAGTGGATCTTCAATTGGAGAGGAAGATCCGACTCTCCCAAATCTCTATCCTCAGGCTAGAGCTCAAACACTCTAAGAACAATCTAAATTCAGAAAACAATACATACTCCTAACCCTAACAAAAATCACCTACTTAAAGCAAACAATAAAAAGCAAATAGCCGAACTGATGTGATACGATCAAGAATTGCACGTGAAATTTATAAAGACTCACAAAGTGTGCTTATTTTAAGATTAAGGCATCGTGAGGTGAGGTTCAATAGTTTTCAATTGTCAAAGTTATTATGATAAGCAATTACAAACTTGAGGTTTGAACACAATTGGCGATAGATCTTGAAATTATCACAATAAGATAAATGCGGAGTAAAATACAATCCCACGGTTAATGTTTAGACAATTCACAACGAGTACCTTGCTCACTCACACTCGAAGTAGGGCTTAGCGGAAGGTCTTTAGCATACCTAACGATGCCACTAGGACGGTAGCAACTCCAACGGCCTTGACCCACGGAAAGGTTGATGGTGGCGAGGATGGCGGGAGTAGTTGACTGTTGATGCTCCAATCGTAGTTTGGAAGTTGGCGGTCGATGACGTGCACAAGAGTAGGGACAACTCGATCCAAATAATCTCAAACGGTGGCGTCGTGCTCAAATCCAACGTCGAAGAACGGAGATTGTAGGATATTGAGATTTCCGTCGGCGTTGAATACAAGTCCCCACTCAAGTTCGGGATCCGCCATTCAACATTGAAGTGGAGGTTGAAGGGCGTCGTCTTCTTCTCTTGGCTTCAAGTGTTATGAGCATCCGAAATTCACTAAGGGAGGGAAAGGGGAGGGGTCGGCCAAGGTGGGGAGAGAGGGGGCGGGTGATTTGGGAGAGGGGTTTTAGGTTAGATGAGGGAAGGAAGAGATTTACTCAAATCTGAAACTAATTTCAGATTTTAAGTAAATTTGGAGGGAAGCGATTTGAAATAATTTCAAATTTCAAAGAGAATTTAGGAGGATTAATGGGCATTTAATGGAGCCCATGAAGGGGGGGGGGGGGGGGGGGGGGGGGGGGTTCATTAGAGGAGGGAGAAGGGTTTTAATTCAAAACCTGAACTTAATTTCAGGATTTTGAATGAAAAAGGGGGGAAATTAATTTGAAAATTGATTTCAAAATAAGGGGTCATTAATGAATTAATTGGGGAATTAAAGGAGAGGGCCCATGCTTGGCCGGCGGGTTCAAGAGGGAGGAGGGAGCTGAGGGAGAAATTCATGAGCCTTCCAAATTAGCACATAAGCATTAGGTTAAATTTATCATGAAGTCCAATTGGTTTTGAAATTCAAAATTGTTCGGAATTGAAATACTTTCCTAATATGGCTTTTGACAAATTTGAAAAGTTTGAGGTTCAACCAATTTGAATTTCAAAATTCGAAATGTGCGAGAAAAAGGGGCGAGGCCGGTGGTGGAGGATGGGTGACGGGGTGGTGGAGGGGGATCGGCCGGCAACTAAAGAGGAGCCGGCGGGTTGGATCCCAAGGTGGCCGGTAGGGGAATTCGGGGCTCGGATTGAGGGCAATCGGGATGAAGACTTAGGTTAAGTGGATGAGGAAAAAACACAAACGAGAAGATAGAATAAACTTAACCACAAGCCGCGGACTCTTCCAACGACTGGTGGGCCTTGCGATTTGCTCCCCTTGAGCTCTTCTCCCTTCTCTAGCACTCATGCAAGAAGAAGTAGAAACAAAACATAATTTTCATTCAAATATTCATTACCCTTTTATAAAGCATAAGACCGCTATATATAGGTCTCAAACACAAAGAAAAGAAAAGTACTCAAATGCCCTCTGGGCTACAATAAGAAAACACTCCCCATAGGGGTAAACTAGGAAACAGAAATGCAAACTAAATAAAACATAAAAGACATCAAAAGTAAAGACTCTGGATCGTAGCCGTCGATCTGCGCTGTCTCCGGCGATACACATTCTTGAACCTCTGATCGATGTCCTCATCACGAACAGCCTTCCCTCAATTTCCTCCCAAATCTATCATATTTTCTTAATTATTTTCCTCCCAAATCTGCCATCTTCAATATTTGCCCCTCCAAATCAACCCCCAAATCAAGCCCCACTCCTGTTGCTCCCGCTCTCGCTATCGCCGTATCAATAGAAATATTTCCAAATTAATCCTCTCCAAATCAACCCCCCTCTCCTGCGGCTCCCACTCCCGCCTTATCATATTGCCAAGAGAGATCAACTGAATATGCATCCATATTCAATATAATAGTGCCTCGTAACCAATTCCAATTTGTCTAGTTTATTCGTTCAAATCTCACTTGACTTTGTGAGAACTTGATGCAATTATGTAAGACTCCAGCATATTCCTAGGGAAATCCAAGTTCATAGATTACAGTATCACTTACTTGCTGAAAAAGGAATGTAGAATAAACTAGAATCCAATAAAAAAGAGTACAATATATTTGAAATGTTTAGAGCTGTTTGGATGAATGTAAAATAAATGTATGTGATTACTACTTTTGTTTGATTTGAAATAAAATGAATGCAGTGCAAAGCTTAATGATAGTGCTGGTCGCAATGATAGAGGTGGCAGACGGTTGGTGACTGGCAACAAAGGCTGAGGATAGCCAACGACAATAGCTAGCAGTCAACGTGGTGGTGGGTGGAGGGTAAAGCTACGACGAGCAACATTCAACATCAAGAGTAGAATTAGCTTGTGGTGTATTTTGAAATTAAGCAAAAGACGAGAGAGTTTTGAATTAGTAAAAATTGAAAGACCGTGAATTTGAAATTCACCAAAATTTTACTTTTAATTTTCTTTTTCATCAAATCAAACACTAAAATTTTTAAAATCACTATATTTCGAAAACTTTACGTTCAATTTTCATAAAAACATAACATTTCTTATCTATGCTAAAGTAGTTAACATCTCCATAATCGTGCATTAGATGGTAAGATGGAAACATCACCTTCATTTATCAACCCTGCAAGAATAACATGACAATATCACCACCAATTGGAGATGGTGGTTGGAAGTATCAAAAGGAAATCATGGAGGCATTAGAGTCTGATGAGCATGGCAAGGAAGGAATGGGATTAAAAAATTGTGACTCAATATTGGTGTAGATTAATGATTTGGCATCACATCATTTAGAAACCCTGTAGAGTCAGATGAAACCACCATTGGGCTTAAAAAAAAATTGGCATGATGTTCAAGAGATCCAATAATGAGTTTTGGGGAGTTTTATTTCTTAAAGATGTCGTGATAGTGCAGCAGAAGAAGAACAAAAGAAATAAAACATCATAAGAAATCCAATGATGAAAAATCAAAATTTTGGGAAACAACTCATTCCAAAGGCTAAATCTGTGAGGCCCAGATGTAATTTACCCAAAAATATATTTATAAATAGTAGGAGCTCAAGTACTTTCTAACAATAAAGCAAGTGGAATGTTTACCAAAAACACTAGAGCATTTAACTCAATTGCATTTAGTGCAGCACATATACTCGAACCATAAATGAAATTTACAAACATAAAACTCAATTAATGCGACATCCTAACAAAAACTTAAATCCAAGAAAAAATTGAATTATTAGCTTTATTAGTCGAGAAAGCACCTATAATTAGAGAAACAAGTTAATAGACAACTATATTTAACAGATTTTTTCAGAATAACATAAAAAGGAGAAAAAATATATGCTACATTTCCAAAATTTGTGACTTGCAATTGAGTAGAAGAAAGCAAAGTGGACTGAACTAATACAACTGACCTGGTCCATTAAAACACATGCAGAATTACTTCAAGATGAAATTATATTATAATGAAGTCAATGTGTAGGAGCAAAAATGTTCACCACTTCATCATATTTTTTAACTCCATTTGTATAAGTTGAAGAAAAATCAAGAGGTGAAGATTTTTTTGTATGCACATGCGAAATCTTGTCAATCATTCTAATAGACTTCAAGATGATATATGTGCAGAGAGATGAAAAGAATGAATACATACCACTGAAAAGCTTGGAACAAATATTTCATCCACCATACCTAAAACACAAAATGCCATATTCGTGCCCACCTTGACAAAAACGAAAGTCTTATTTCCTTAAGGGCTGGTGTGTCGTCTACAGCATTTAACAAGTATTCTTCTTTTAAAAAAAAAAAAAAAAAAAGTAAGAAAGACAGGAATGAACAAAACCACTGACATAAAGCCTCACAATTCTTGTGTTAAAACTAAAAACACACACAAACTCTCAACATTTGTTCAACTCTTGAAACATTCCCAGCCTTTATACTCATATTTATTCTCCTCATATCAATCGCTCCCAAACAATCAGCCAAAAGGAACCTGATATAGGTGATTTAAAATAAAATAGCTTTAATTAAATTAATTATTTAGTTAATTAATTTAATTAATGAATTTACTTTTTCTTGTTTTATTAACTATTTATTCATTACAAATTTTTTTCTTTTGGATTAACTAACCCTATCCTATTTCTTGATTATAATTTATACTAATGTTGGCATCCTAACACTGATTGGAATTCTTTTCTATTTGCTGCCTAAAGTGGATCGGAGCTGTCAAAGGGCTAGGGTTTTCGGTTCTTTGTGGTCCAGGTGTATGAGAGAGAGGGTTTTGCGAGAAAGTGAGCCAGGGCTTGTGGTGCTACGTTTCTTGTGCAAAAGAGAAGGAATGGAGAGTTGAAATTGGTGGATTTCTGAGTGTGTGAAGAAGGTGAACCCTTCTTGTTCCTCTCTTGCTTGTTCTTCTTCTCCAAGAAAGACAATTGTATGTGATTGCCGGTTGGAAGCTGAGTTTGTGTCGTATGAGCTTGTTCCTTGCAATACTATGTTATATGCTTAAATGCAAGTATATTTCTCTTATTTAGATTAGAAAGATTGGAGCCTTGCTTTGTTGCTCTCGATTTGTGGGTTATGTTCCCTAGTTCAACCAATTTTGCTTGTTTATTTTGTTCCTATTGTTCTTTTTTCAAAGATCTATTTCGATATTGTTCGTGGAGTTATTTGAGGCTATTAAAATCTATTTCATGAAGCTATTTCAGTTCTTGAGGTTATTGGTGAAAATTTGTTATTAGATTTCATTAGTTGGGTTATTTACTATTATAAGCATTCTTTAATTTTGATTCAGTTGATTGTAGGCTGTTGTTTGTTTTTATTTGAAAAGCTAGAAGCAATTTTCTGTACATCCTAGTCGTGTATCACATTTTCTCCATTTGAATGAAGGATGATGAACGAGGTTGCCTCGTTGATATAGAGTTTGTAAGAACTCGAACCACGTAAATTCTGTGTTCTTATTATTTCATTTTCTTTACAAGTTGTATTTGAAATTGTTTATTTCATGTCTATACAAATCAGTAAATATTACTGTTGTCTTTGGGATTAAGTTTGGTAAAAGCTCGATTTTCAAATAAGTCCTTAAAACTATACAATCAAGCTAAAAGCTGAGAAAGGTTGGGTAGTTGAATTTATTTCTTCCATGCACAACCAAACCTCAACTATACACGATTCAATTCATTACAATCAAACATAAATATCAATGCACACCAGATGTCAATTTATTTAGCATACGGATTGCTCATCATAGTTTCTCATAACCAACCCCAATTTGTTTAGATGGCTTACTTCAAATCCAACATACCTCATTGAGCAGGCTATGCGCATAGAAAAGACTAGCATCTTCCTAGAGAACCCCTCCTCATCAATAGTAAAATGATAAGAAGCAAATCAACTCCTAGCCTTTTATAAAGAACATAGAATAGCCTGAAAAGTTCATTTACTAAATTCCATTTAGTTACTATTAAAAACTCAACCTTTTTAATGTTCAGCTAAAGTTACAATGTCGCATTTAATGCATCTCTATAATTTCTCACATATTATCCTAAAAGTTCCTACATTGCAGTAGCATTCGTTTATCATTCAAAAACTAGATCTAGTTCTGCTAAATACGAAGCATCAAGTATGGTAGAAACAAACAAAAGCATAAGGTGCTCTAAATTTGCACAAAAACTCTACAAAAGTAGATGTACAAATGCAACAGCAAGAATATACTGTAAAGACTAAAAGAGAATCCAGATAATAGAGAAGGAACAGCTGAATGATAATTGCATATTCAGATCTGACTACCAAGGGTAAATGAGAACGAATACATTTTGCAATTGACGAGACCTAGGGCGGGATAGCAAATGTGCTAGCGTCCATAGTGACCATGTCGACGACGGTACATGCTACGGGAAACAAGGGCGAGTACAGTAGCATCTTCTTCTTGGGCTCGCCAAGCACCTAGGAGTTACAGTATGCGAGCAGAAATTCGACCGGCGTCAGTGCAAGAGGCCGCAGCCAGCCAATCGGCGCTCCCTCTAGAGGTAGAGTGACGCTGGAACAGAGAAGGCTCCGTAGCAACGATTGGAGCGAACACTCGCGGAAAATTGCAAGCCCGACTGCTTTATATCTATAGAGTTAGGGTTTCGTCGCGTAGAGGAGCAATTATTTTTAAGAGATCAATAATAAAGCACCACGTTATCTAAAATTTGATATTTTTGACTCGGTATTGCTCGGTATATATTCGGACCGTTCGGTTTTTGACCGGATATAATAATTTCTCCGCATAGAGGGAAGACTGAAAAGGATGGAAACAGCCAAATACTACTCAGCTAGGGGTGCAAGTGAGCCAAGTCGACTCACAAGTCGAACTTATCCAGCTCATGAGCCTTCTCGAAATTATTAAATTTGAATAATTTAAATAATAATAATAAAAATGTCCGCCAATATTTTGAATTCCCGCTGCGTTCTAAAGTCCGGCTGCAATTTAAAATCTCGACATGTATTTCAAGAACTCATAAATCCTATGCGTATCTCAATGGTCTGCCCATCTCTCTCTCTCCCCCTTCTCACATACCTTGAATAATAAATTCTCAATACATCTCTCTATAATAAACGCTCGGACAAATTTAAAAAAGGCTCATTACCTCCCTCTCTCCCCTCTTGCTGCAGTTTTAAAAGATTAGACCGAAGAGGACCGTGCCGGACGGCCGGAGGCTTTTTGGAAGAAGAACAGAATCGTGCTGGAGGCTAGACGAGCGGCTCGAACTCGTTTACAATGGAACGAGTCGAGTTCGAGGTCGAGCTTTCTTTTAGCATGACAAGTTGAGCTCAATTGTGCCAAAACTCGACTCGACTCAACTCATTGACACCTTAACTCTAAGCCCTTTCGTATCTCTGTTGGAAATGTCAAAAATGTTGCAAGATTGGAAACAGTTATGAGGACGAGATGCGACCTAATTCTTGACTTCAAGTTGGATTTTATTGCAAAAAGTATGATTTAAAAAACTATTTCGATCTCTAAAATTATATATGTAATGTATCTTTAATTAATTTAATTGATACAAATTATAGAAGTTATTCTCAAACTAAAAATTTAGATTTTATTTGAAAAATATTTACCTTGAGATGTATGGATCAAAACAGATTATAATTGGACTTTACAACTCTTAGATTTTATGTGATTTTGCTTTGTATTATATTTAAATATTTATTTTGTAATTATCTTAAAATAGATTCAAGAATTTTAAAATTTATATATTGATACAATTTTTTTCATTTTATTTGCATCAAATTTATATTGATACTCAATTTTTCTCAAGAAAAACTGTGGATTTTTCTTAAAATTCATCATTTATTAATAAATGACAAGAGAGGAAATCAAAATTTTACCTGCTAACTTTATTAATTTAAATTATTCATCGACTTCTTAAGCACTCACACTGGCCAACCCTTCTTCAAGCCTAATTGGTTGAGGGCTTTTAACTTAATTGTGAAATCTAAAAATTGAGACTTCGAAACATATATGTATGTGTGTATTTGTGCTTGTACAACACTATTTTAAAGCAACCAACAGGGAACCAACCTTAGATTTTGAACAAGGAGACTATTGGGAAAATGATGCCCTCATGGAAAGCATTGAAAGTGTGCATTTTTCCTACCATATGTGTTTGCTTCTTGGAGAGACATTTGTAGTATTCCAGAGTAAGAAATCTTTGACTCCCACTTTCCTAGGACTGAGGATGTTCTCTCCCCCTATAAGGGATAGAGTTGATGTGATAATATGATAAAATTTATGTTAAATGTATTTCATAGTCGTGAACTAGATGCCTCGACTAAGGAGGAAAGAAGAAATAAAATGAGAAGAAAAAAAAAAAAGAGTTCAAGAGAAGAAATGGAGGGAGCAGCATTGACAAATACCCGAGTGCAAATTAAAATGATAATATGTTGAAGGAGGTAGCACTTCAATAGGCACTCGTTGCTAAGACGATTGTCAAAGTATTGAGGATGATGATATGAGATATAGAAACTAAAGGACACATAAGGTAGGTTAACACATAAGGTCCCAGCTCCAAGAGAGTTCTCAATTCATCTACATGTTTGGGTAATGCTACATTTTATTATTATTATTATTATTATTATTATTATTATGGCTAATCTTGATATTATTTTTATGTGCATAGATGAAGTGAGCCCTAAAAAGGCAAAATGATAAACTATACAATAATTGAGCCTTCTTTAGGATTCTTTGTGCATAGAAAACAATTAGCTTGGGCTATGTAGTGTATTGATAACAAATGTTGAGATGAGGTGAGGGTTTCTCACCAAGATAAACAATAATGAGGTGACACACACACACACATAGTCACTTAAGGCTTTAACGTAAAAGCATAAAGAAAGACATAAAATTAAAGAAATTTACAACAAAAAATCTTATTAAAATCTCATTCACATAAATATTTTCCCCAGCTTCTTTCACTTATCCCATCGTTTCTCTTACCATGTTAATTTCATAACTCTTTCCCAAACATAACTGGTGCTTTTTCCTTCTTCACAAGATACATACATTATAAAACTCCTCTATATCATATCATCTCTTTTTCTATTTCTCTCTCTTAGTGCACTACACGCCTATGGCATGTATTATCATGCCCTAGGGTCAAATTTAGAAGAATTGTCTATTTACTTCTTAACTAAGCTGTTAGAGTAACTAATCTCTTTTAAATAATACAATCATCAATGGAAGCAACTATAAATCATATTAATCAAAATACATACTTAAATTCATTACTTAAAATTTATATAAAATAGTTATGAGGTTAATTAATACATAAGTTTGTCATTCTAAACTATCGACTATAAAAGAATAAACCATACATAATAAAAGAAAACCTATAAAAGCTTGATCTATCTCAATCCACTAGAGCATGCCCTCTTTCTGAAAATATATAAAAATCATATAGTACTGAGCCAACAGCTTAGTAGGTTACCATGACCTACAATTACAATTAATATAATATAATGGAAATAGTATGCATGTAATCATGAAACCAACATCAATATAAACATATAATGATAAAATCATGTAGTAGCCAATGTGAGTGTCATTTCATATGAGCAATAAAATCAGCGCAGCTATATATCTTATTAGTAGTGACTTATAACCAAGAAAAAAGACCAATAAGTTATGTCGTTCTTATGCCTATCAATTACAAAACAGTTTATATAGCACATTAAGAAATCAACACACTTGCCTTATGCATGTCATACAATATCTTTATAATGCATGTATATCAGGTTTCTATCAAATGAATTATTCTAGGTATTTGTCTTATAAACCGTATTAGTCTTATTTGTGTTATCGTATGTTGATGCATGTCTTATATATAATATCAATATTATATGCAATTAATGTGTATTATGAAATCATATAGTTCATGTAAATCATATGCCCTTGTGTGCATTTTACAGTCATATCATGTGTTTGTATCAGTTATGTAATGTGTCATGTACATATTATATCATATCATATCACTTATATTATATCATATCATATCACATATATTATGTATCAAGTATGCTAATGAAATATGTATGTATAAACAATATAAGCAAGATTAGATATATGGCTATATATGGGTTTTTTTTTTAAATCTAATCTTATAAGTCTATCCCACAGGAATCATTCTTATACCACATATCAAAAGTCATTAGTTAGAAGACTTTCATGTAAAAAATCTTCACTTTCTGTCCGTCGACATATCATATTATATCAATCAGTCTCCTGATACCTCCTTTTTCATACCACATGGAATTGATGTAATTTTTAATATATTTATCTGCATATATAATATGCCAAAAATGCATATTAAATTGGATGAATAGTAAACATGTGCATATTGTATATTCCATGTTTAAATGCCGTGCATTAATTCTTGATCATTTTATAATTAATATTATATTATCTATTTTATTTAAAATAATGTATAAGCAAAATCATCCGATGAAGTTTTAATATTAACCAGTCAAAATACGTAGGATGATGATGTTTATCTCATATGAAAAGTTACTCAATGAAAAATTACTAGAACCATAACAAGAAGTTTATCCATACTTATCCGAAGGGTATTTATTAATATCTTTTAAATAAAACAATAATGAGTGGTTAAAAAAAGGATAACTAGAAAATTATATTGAATAAAATTATCTTGATGTTAAAAAAATAATAATGTGATACGATAAAAATTTTAAAACATTATTTTACACAATCCCTACTAATTTGATTATTTTCTAAAAATGTGCATTTTTGCATGGTAAAATTTTCTTGATGTCTACCATTATAGAAAATTGTGCAATTTTGACACATGCTCAATTACTCTTTAACTATTATAATACGATGATATATGAACATATGTGATTAAATTACATATACTAGGAGCCATAAGATGTAAGAATCCTTTGAGATTTTATTTGTGTCAAGGAATATTTTGGTGCATATAAGGCATGTTTTGGTGGCTGAATCATATTCTGATGCCTACGAGCATGTTCAAGTGCTATAAGCATAAAAAAGAGTCATAAGGGTCCATCCTTTGAGATTCTATTTAGGTCTGAGAAATATGAAATGACTACTCTATGATATGTATTGCAATTTATTTATCCACGCAGTGTTGTTATTTAAATAATTGAAATATTAGGCTCCTATAATATTTCTTAATACATGGATTTATTTGCATACATTTAATTGCTTTTAAATATTTAATAAAAGAATTTGAAAATTTAGATAAGATTGTGTGGCCTACTTAGCTACTATAACTCATTATGATTTTGCTCATAGTTCTTAAGATCTGGGAAGGGGAAGGAAACTGTTGATTAGCAGTTAAGGATCAGACCTAGGTTTATTGGTATTTTCTTATTTTAATTTTTGCACAGTCATAACTAGTTTATTATTCAGATTTATTGTTTCTGCATATAGTTATGTACTGTAGTGTAGATACATTTTGATGAAATGAAAGAAATCTTTTGGATGTTTATTTTTAGTATTTTGATGTTTTAGTAGCTTTATAGTCAGTAGTTTATTTAAAATGAATATTGAAAGAGAATCTGAAACATTCTAAAACTAGATTTTGTGATTAACCTATCACAGCTCAACATGATAGGACTTATCCTGGTCATGTTGGGTTGTGACATAGTTTGGGTGCTTAATATTAGGGTTATGGATTAGGATATTAAAAAAAAAAAAAACCAACGCTACATTGGTCCTCTTGAAAATTCTAAACTTGAAAGACAGCGCAACTACACTCACAGAACACAGCAACATAGTGCTCCCATGTAAATTTTCATGTATGCAGGAAATTTCATGAGGGTTTTTTACAGTCCATTGATAGGTTCTTAATCATGTAAAACTTTGCATTATTACACTATGTCCCTAAAATTGTTCATACTTTATCTTGTCACAAAGAAGGAATACCACATTTTGTAATATTCTAAGATAAATGAAACATAATGTGAATGAATATGATCTCCATTTCCTCATATCATAACTTTTATAAAGTGAATCTCCAAAGAATTCTTTCACTTCATGCCTTCTTAGATATTCTTCTTTAAGTTATATTATAAGATGAAAGATATTAATAACATAGATTCAGCAATTCGTGATAGATCAAGTTCAGGTTATCATAGCTTAATCAAGCTTTCCTTTTAGTTGTCATTTTTATAATAAGAGGATTCATGTTCTCTTATAGCTTATTGATATACAGATCTAGGCCTTCTTAATGACTTAGAAAATAATATTCAAAATTATATTCCTTCTTTAAGGTTGCTTGAGACCTTGATTCTATTATTGGATCTACTTCATTTAGCGTAAGAATACTCCTCTTAAAGGTTGCTTCATATTATTAAAAGGTTACTGATCCTTCCTGCTCTTTCTTTCAATTTGGGCTTTGTTTGGGACGGCTTTCTTACTGCTTCTTAAAGCAGCGTTTTAGTACAAAAATTTTAATTTTTGTATTAGAAAACTGTTTTAAGAAGCAATAAGAAAGCCGTCCCAAACGAAACCTTTGCAATATTGGGTGAATCAATTTTTGAGTCAACTATAAAAATATGTATTCGATTTCATTAGTATAACAAAAGAGATGTATTTCAACTAGTGATGCACCATCACTTTTCTCTAAAATTCATATATTCTTCTCAATTCTTTTCAATATCAATCATTAGCATTTTATGTGACTAGATTTCATTTGGGACAATTTTTTTACTATTTTCTAAAGGAATTTTTAATATAAAATTTTTGTAAATAATAAAATTTCATACAAAAAATTTATTTTAAAAAACAGGAAGAAAGTTGCACCAAATAAAACCTAAAAATATAAGAATGAACAAATTTATGAAAAATACGAGTTTATAAGACTGATGTTATTTTACCTATTCATCAATATATGAGTGTATAAACACTAGGGGTGCAAAAGAATCAAGCCGGCTCAAGCTCAATTTGTTGATGAGCTTGTGAGTCAAGCTTATCGAGTTTTGAGCTTGAGCAGAATTTTGAGCTCATTGGATTATCAAGCTCGAGGATGTTTGGCTCAATTACTCGTCGAGCGGCTCAAGTGAGGAATCAGTACTGCAAAAGGTTGAATCATTGGGGTGAGCTCGGGTGTGGAAAGCTGAAGCGGAAGGCAGAATTGAGGGGGCGGGCTTGGATACATACAGCTGAAGCAGAAGGCAGAAATCAGAATTGCAGGGGCAGGCTCGGATGCGGAAGGCGGAATTGCAGAGGGCGGAGGCTAGCGGCGGACCCAAAATCGGAGCTCGAACCGCAAATCGAGTTACTCAAAAAGTTCATTTTCAGTGGCATGCACGAGTCGAGCTCGAGCTCAGGATTTGGCTCCTGAGTCGAGCTCGAGACCTAATTTGAGCTCGATTCGACTTATTTACACCCCTAATAAATAGTAACTACAACATGATTAACATGATTAAAACAGATTTTCTTGAACTTAAATGACCTGGTAATCATTGCATGATTAGAGTTCTAGCGCCGTTCAAGCAACAGAGTAATGGAAGAGTGAATCTTCATAAACTAATAAACTTCGGAAATTGATAACTCTAAGCCTTGTCTTTAGTCACTAACAACCATTCTTTGTAGTTAAGGGGACAGTTGCATTGATTAGATGAAGTTAACATATCTTTTAGAAAGAAAAGATAAATAAAATTAGAAGCGGCAAGTTCAATAAATAAAAAAATGTAAATTTATAAAAGATAAAAGAACAAAAAATGAATCATATTCTATATTTCTTTGAAAGCCAGTTTTAACATTTAGGCTTCGTTTGGGGCGGCTTTCTTACTGCTTATTGAAGCAGCTTTATAGTATAAATTTTTTAATTTTTTGCACTAGAAAGTTGCTTTATGAAGCAGTAAGAAAGCCGTCCCAAACGAAGCCTTAAACCTTTTCGAAGAAAATGATGCATAACTCCCTTATTAGCGCTTAATTATATATATATATATATATATATATATATATATATATATTTGATTGATGAATACAAAGATTAGGATATTTAATTTGAGTTCAAATTATAATTTTAGTATTAAACAAATTAATTCTTTCTGTTATAGATAAATTAATTAGTTCTTTATAGTTAGCAGAATAAATTTTGCATATGGGCTAAACTAATCATCATCAATCTCTCGTTTATTGTTGTATGTAGTGTAGAATTACACAATATAACTGTAGAAGAAAGAAAAACAAGAGGAATATATAGAATAGTTGTATACACTTACTCTCTACAGCTTAAGCATTCATTATGGTACAACCCCTCGTCAACTTTCATTTTATTTATTACAGGCTTTTTCCATTTCAAGTCTTCAATGCTTCAGCTATAGAGAGAGAAAGACTAATGGGGTAAAATATTGAAAGAGAGAGGGAGGAATGACTTTCCATTGCGGACAGAATGATGAAACACTGATTGTTTTAAGGCTTAACATAGCAACAAGTTGCCAACGATGAAACCTGCTCTAATTTTGGTAATTCTTCATTTTAAAGTTATTTCTTAATCAAATAAGCCATCAACACATTTTTCTAGAAACATGAAAAACATCAATGGTTCATTTTCCTCTTTGCTCCTCTCTCGCGACTCAAGATCTCGAGTACAACTTTCGTTTTCCCTTTCGCTCCTCTCTCACCCCTAAATGGATACAAGCCGTGGCAGACATTTATGTCGTATAAGCTTTAAGGGCCATGTTATTTGCATTCTTAATTTTGATCTTACAATTAACTCCTCTTGGCTCCGATAATGAAACGACAAACCAAATTATTTTAATGTATTCTAACCTTCCAAATGTGATGAAAAAATAAAACTATTTTAATTTAGGGGCCCCAGCTGAATAAAATTTCTGGCTTTGCCACTGCTAACCAGTTAGAAAGAAACGGTGATGATTGCTATTGCCAAGGAAATGGTAAGTAGGAACGATGATGATTGCTGCAGTGAAGAAATGAAGCAGAAGTTGGTCATGCAAGAGCTGTTTATAATGATGGCACTAACACCTCCCCTCAAGATGATAAATCAAAATGGATAGTCACACAACTCACCTTGGCCTGTTGGTTGAGAGCTTATGCTTCAAACTAAGAGGTCTTGGGTTCAAGTCTTTGTGTATGCGTTGTGTGTGTGAATTTGTCTTAAATGACCTAAATGTCTCATTAAAAAAAAATGAAATGGATAGTCAGTTTGTCCTTAAGATGTAAGAAGAGAAGTGTAGCTAATGGTTTGGTCAGAATGTCAGCTTGTTGGTCTTGAGAGAATATGTGATTTTGATAGGTACAACAGCAGATTGTTGGGGAGCAAAGGCTGTGATTTTCTTAGGTACAACATAGTGACGGTGTGGATGAATCAGCTCTGAAATAGCATCTGTGATCCTGTACAGGTGTTGTGGAGCCGCAAGCCAACTGATCACATGTTTGCTTAGCTTACCATATAGGACATATCAGTTATCATTGGGGAAGTAAAACACTCAGCAAATACAAATAAGAAAAAAATGCAGTGGAAAGAAATAACATCGGGATTTAACATGAAAAAATTCAAAAATGGGAAAAAATCCCAGAGCCACGCACTACACCAAGAAATTTATTATAAAAATTTGGGAGAAATAATACATCTATCTTCTCTCTCACTATATGATAGTTTCTCTTCGCCCTTACATCATTCTCATACGAATAAACAAACAGACTGAAAGAAAATTGTCAGTTGTCTCGCAGCGCCACGTCTCTCAACTCTCTGACTCCTATCTACAAGACAACGCCACAACATTGGGGTTTAAAGCGCTGCAACGTTCCCTTGCAGCACCACAACACTGGGTTTGGAGCACCGCAGTGCTTTCCTCTTTGCTAACTTCTAACTATACATTATAGCGTCACGTCGCTCAGGTACACAGTGCCACAGTGCTCGGGAACACAGTGCCACAATACTGTACGACTGTACATGAATTTTTTTTTCAACTATATTGAACCTGAACCCATGCAGGGGGAGGACCCTAGCCCTGACCAACTTGATCGATGTAATTGAGGTCCAAGGTAACAATACAACCCCGATTATTAGACATAGTTAGATTCAACATAAAACTAACACCAAAAAGTCACGATTATTGCAAAACTAATAAAATCACTATATCCTATAGTAGATTTCAAATAAGTAGAATCATTGACCCAATCGATATCAAAATAATTGTAGAGTTATTTCTAGTTTATTTCAAGTTGAGCATATTTAAGAAATCCTTCTATTTCAAAGAATAAGTTAGTTCTAAGCCTTAGAATCTCATCTCATTAAGTTTTGTTTATGAGGAATCATGCGAAATAATTTTAAAATAAAAATTTCCCCATGATCTCATGCATTTCTCTTTTCATTTCTCCCTCCACTTTCTTCTAGCCAAACAGAGCCTTAGCAATGTCATAAATCTGATTGGAGGCAACTTAACATTACGTAATCCTCTTTTGTTTAATTAAACCGATTATTAAATCTGGTTTCTCCTCATATAATAATTTCGAATCTGTCAACGCTAAGGTTTTTTTTATTAATAAGATCGTTAAATATCTTTAATGTTTGAGATGGTCTAGCCTTTTATTATAATCTCGCCATTATAATCAGCACTGTAATCCCTTACGACTATATATTAATATTTTGCTCATCAGAATTCTAGAAGGAAATTAAATATAATGAGTTGAAACCTATAATTAGGTCAAGCATTCAGGATAAGCAAGCAAGAAACCAGGTCAACACAGCTTATCTTAGCGTGTTGGTTGAGAGCTTAGGCTTCCAACTAAAAGGTCTTGGGTTCGAGTCTTTGTATATGCGTTGTGTGTGTGAGTTTGCCTTAAATGGCCTAAATGTCCCAAAAAAAAGAAGAAGAAACCAGGTCATGATAAGGGAAGATATCAAGAAATTATATGAAATTAAGGCTTCGTTTGAGATGACTTTCTTAATGCTTTTTAAAGCAGTTTTTTAGTACAAAATTTTGTGCAAAATTTTTTTACTAAAAAACTGCTTTAAAAAGTAATAAGAAAGTTATCCTAAACAAAATCTAAGTTGTAGAGAGCAATAAGAAAGCATTATGAATCATCTCTAAGGTTTTGTTTGAGACGATTTTTTTTCTTGCTTTTTAAAACTTTGCAATAAAAAAGTCATCCCGAATGAAACATAAATGATCTTTGACATGACTTCTTCCTGAGTCTGTTTGGGATTCTTATTTGCCTTGTGTATCTTTTTTCTGAGTTTGCTTTCTTGCCTTATAACTTGTTGTTTGGTCGTTTGGGCTATTGTTCGGATTGTGTTGTACTCCCTTTACTTTTTGAATAAAATTATGTTTTTGTTTAAAAAAAGAAAAAAAAAATATTCATGTCAAATCTCTTAAAGCTCAAGACACCTCACGGCTAGCTAAATGCTAACATCTAATGCAAAATGCCACAACGGAATTTGTATATCAAGGATGAATTATTCTATGCGGATGGCGAACGTCGTCCAGAGACTAACTAGAATGTTGCCCCTTCGCTGGTACCGTGGCTTGATAGTTGATACTACTCGGTATCACGGCTCGGTACTTTTTTGTACCGTTCGATACTGCTGACGTGGCTGCACCTGATTTGCCTCCAAATATAGAGCTGCGTTTGACCTACGCACAGAATAATTTCTCCAATCCAAGACTTAAATTGATTGGAATTTATTGAGCTGCTTAGTTATTTCATGTTGAAATCATCACCATTCAATTTTAAATGGAATACTAGAAATAAATATCTATACAAGTAATTCAAAATCTAATTAAATTTTCCTCAATGAAATTTTAGAAACCCTAACACCTCAAGCTCCCAATTGATTTCACCGATTTGCTCGTTCTATTCAATCCCTCAATCCTTCTACTATTTGATTATTTTTCTTAAAAAGAAGAAAACAAATATTTGTAGACGAAAAAGAGAGATTATTCTCTCTCTAAATCACAGAGTTGAATTGCATATGATAAAATATTAGATAAAAGAAAGAAGGGTCCAAGAAATAAAAAATTTTTCTCCTAAAATATTTCTGCATCTAAGAGGTAATAATTTTCTGAGGGAAGAAATTAAAGATTTCAAAGAATGATCAGAATTATGAATATGATCACAAAAGAAGATGCTAATCATTTAAATATAATAGTTGTTTAAATTTAAAATTATATAGCATATATTTTATAAATATTTAATATTCGATAAAATAATCATTTTATTTTTTTAGAATATTCATGATGATTTAGTGAGTGAATTTTTCATCTGAACAATGCACGTATATCAGCACACAATCACTTATATATTTACTTTGTCATTATATATCTCTATAATAATAAAATAATTTTAATATTTATTATATTATAACAATTCAATCCTAAATTAAATTTCAACGGAGCCTTTGAATTTTGAATATTTTTTCCCCCTTTCAATATTAGACCTAATATATTTTAAAACCTTACACGCAACACTTCATAAAAAAAGAAGGTTGATACCTTATTTCATTGAAATTTATTTAATAATTGCTGATATAATTATTTTCGAAGAAAATTAAAAATAATGATTTCATCAATAAATATCAGTTATAAAAAAAAAATCAATCATTTGATTATGATTGTTTTAACATTATTCTTTAGGCATTTCTTCGATCATATTTCATGCAGAAAGTTTGGTCTAAGTTGAATTATTCGAACAATCAAATATACAACATCAAGTTTTTATTCAATTATGAAGAAATAATTCTGTGCGGAGATCAGATGCAAAATGCCGACTTAAGACCAATCAGAATGCTCTACGTCAGCAGTAGCTGCGGTAAAGAGCAGTACTGAGCCGCGGTACCGAACGCAGGGTGACATGACACATTCTGATTGGTCTCCGAATGACGTTCAACGTCCACACAGAATAATGAATCCCAACTATGTGAGAGTTTTTTTCTCCATTATGTGTCCCATTAAAGATCAAATTCTCATTTAAATATAATAAAAGGTCATTAAATATAAATAAAAAGAATGAGATGTCTCATTAAAATCTGATCCGAATGGGTATTAAGATCTATGTATTTGCTATAAGATTAGTGCAATTTATAAATAATTTATATTATATTTATCTTAAAAAAAAAGTTTATCTTAAAAAAAATTAAGAATTTTTAATGCTTATCTTAATAAAAAAAATATGGTCCCAATTTTTTTCTCCAAAGTAATTATTTAAAAATATTTGCTTCTAAAAACTAGGCAGTTAATGCAACAAACTAAGGCTTCGTTTGGGACGGCTTTTTCATTGTTTTCTAAAATGGAGTTTTAGTATAAAAATTAAGCTTCGTTTGGACGGCTTTTTAACTGCTTCTTAAAGCTACTTTTTAAAACAAAAATTAAAATTTTTGTACTAAAAAGTCTCTTTAAGAAGCAGTAAGAAAGCCATCCCAAACGAAGCATAAATTTTTTTAACTAAAACTCCGTTTTAGAAAGCAATAAAAAAGCCGTCCCAAACGAAGCCGAAGAGGAGGCGTGACAAGCCACCTACTTTTTATTCTTTTTTTCCAATTTATTATTTTATTTTCTCAAGTAACCAATCAACAATAAATCCCACCACCAAACAACTTTGCTGGTCATTTTCATCCTGAGGTGCCAAAGGATGACCAAACTTTGCCTTAAATAAATAATTTCCCTCCATATGGCCTCAAACAACAGGGTTTTTTCCTGCTAAAATAATCTGAAAAAAAATATAAATTCCATAGCTATCAACATTTGCATTAGATCAATTTGGGTAACGCTTAAACAAATTCTAAATTGCGTTAACCCCTTTTTCTCTTTTTTTTTTTTTTTTTTGAGGAAAGCCCCCCCCCCCCTCTTTTCTCCAAGTGTCGCCTTTTCTTGCAATTATGTAAATTATTAATAGCTTATCAAATTGCCGACAATGCAAATTAATATGTAAAAAAAATGCTAATAATTAAATTATTGTAGGTAAGCTTTCAGAGGATACTTTTAGGCTTTGTTTGGGACGGCTTTTTTACTGCTTTCTAAAATGGAGTTTTAGTATAAAATTTTTTATTTTTGTACTAAAACTCTGTTTTAGAAAGCAATAAAAAAGCCGTCCCAAACGAAGCCTTAGTTGTCCCTAAATAATTAGTCAGCTTATCTTTTAAAATTAAAGTTGTAAGCCGCAATTGCTGATGGAGACTTTCATAAAATTGCAAGTTGCAACAATCAGAAACGAGAGAGATTATTCTGTGCGGATATTAGACATAACTTACCGTTAAGAGGTTAATCAGGAGCAACCATTTCATTCAGTACAGAGCAGTACCGAGCCGCGGTATCGAGTAAGAGTGACATGGTGCATTTTCATTGGGTTCTGAAAGGCATTTGGCGTCCGCACAAAATAATTCATCCAAAAAACGTTTCAAATTATTTAGAAGAAGGTTTAATTCTATATAAATCTTTTAAGTTTTAGCTATTTATAACTTTAATATCTTTCTATTTTTATCTGCAAAATTTCTACTTAAATGTTATTTAAAAAAATTAAACAATAAATCATAAAATACGTGACTTCAACTCATCATGATCTAAAAGAAATAATTTTCTGCTTGAGGCTTGAATTTTTCCACATTAATTAAAAAATTCACAATTTTATATTAGTAATTTTTTTAATAATTTGATCACAGCATCCAAAATGGATGAATTTTATAAATTACTTTTTTAGATTAGATGCAAAATTTGTAAATATATAAAATTTTGATGGCTTATATGTAATTTTTGTATATAAATAATTTATAGCTCATATGACGATTGATACAAGTTGATATGTCTAAGTTTAATAGAATAATTAATGTATTAAAAGATATGTTAAATTAATGGTTTTAATAAATTGTTGTATAGTTCATTATCCAAGCAAAAAATTATTTTTGGTGGTCTTATGTTTGGGTTGAATGATTTAGATTGATTAAAAAATATCTTATCTCTAATAAGATCTTATGTGTAGGTTAGTCTTTATAGCTTATAAATTTATAAATCTACATAAAAAAATATCATAGGTGAGTGAAATGTTTCATATGCAAATAGAACCCATCTCATTAGGATTATAATGTACACGAAATTTGATATAAAGCACATTTCTTAAAGCCTAACCTACGCATAAGATCTTATTAGAGATCACAAAATTTGGCTTATTGTGTTGAATCAATTATCATTAAAATCATGTGGCATTGACATCATAAAACACTAAAATCTGATGGCACATTTGCGAAATGAAACAAGTTAGCCATTCTTAATTCTGTACCCAAAGGGCCTCACAGTCAATAGCGGGTGGTGGGGATAGCAATAGTGACTGCCTCTGGTCACCTCAATGGAAGCTCACCTTGATGCATGGTCATTAGCATACAAATTTTATTAACATATTCTGCATCGTCGAATGTATGGTGTGTGTGGGATATGTCAGTAGGTAAAAGAGGAGTATTACATGATCTAGAGTAACATCAAATAAGAAGACAAGAATATGCTAACATGGATAATCAAGAGTTCATGACTATTCACCAACTTACTAAATTCGAGGAGAGGATAACTCGAATGATCCACAAAGCATTGAAGAGAGTGTCGATAACTACTCATATGGTGAAATTGCTTGAAAAATCTATGATTTTGTTGCGAGAAGAATGAGATTATCTATTGCAGAAGCCTTGACCTCTATTTCATTTATTGATGAAACATTAAAATAATAGTACATAGTGGACTTCAATTCTTCATTGAGATGAAGGGACAATTGGGAATAGGAAGTCATAGCTTGTCAAGAAGGATGGATTCTATATATCAACAATATCGTTTATTTTGAGTCGGCTATTTGATCTCTTGATATCAACAACATATTGAATTGTAGGTTATTCTTCATCACCTTTTCAAGAAATCACCCTAAGTGTTTGTATACTATTATTAGAACTTTATTGGAACTGGTTAAGCGAATTTTCATAGTTGTGATGGATCACAAACACCATCGATCAAAGAGAGGAAGGGAAAGAAATAATATTTTTAAAAAAATTCAGTTTATAATTTAAATATTTTATCTTGTTATTATTTTTACTATTAGTTTCTTTAATTCAACTATCTCATTTTATATTATGTAATATCTAATTTCTACATTGAATTTTTGCTTTTTTTTTTCATTATGGAAATTATTATGAAATAAAAAAGTAATTAAATTACATGCTCAAATGAATTTAGAAAACCATGGAGAATAATTTGTTAAGGAGAATGAAGCTCTGAGTTCTTATGTTAATGCTAATCATTGTTATTGCTTTCTTTTTATGTGATTGTTTGCTTGGTTTTACTGTATGGCACTTATGCCAGAGAGTTATGCTTTTATAATCCTAACTTTATAGGATTATCGATTAAATTAGAGAAAATCACTCATTAAATAAATTCTATGCTACTAAAAAAATTGTAGATTAATTTACAGCATTTTAAATGGTTACAAATAAAAAAAAAAACATTTTAGCAGCCTAACTGATCCAAGTACAAAATTATGACATAATTACAACAATTTTAAGCAAACTACATGATGTGCAGGCTTAACTACTGCTAGTAGCAATGGCTTTTAATTGATGGTACATTATAGAAGCTTTAATTATAGCATCAAATGAATCAAGTCAAATTGAGCAGGTGCTTGTTTTATATTTGAGGTCATTTATTATTAGCTTGTTCAAGTTTGGTTTTAGCTTGATTATAGATTTTCTATTTGTTGTACAATTTATTCACAAACATATCTAACGATTGTTCTGGAGCTACTAAAAGAGCCTATTCATTAATGTATCTTGAAACGAGTCTGTTCATGAACAAACGAGCTCAAAAAATGTTTCTTTTATAAACAAGATTGTTCATCAACATTTTAAATATCTAATCCAACAAATATGAAAAAATACCTATGTTTATGAACATTAAGTGCATATCAAGGATAAAATCAAAAGATTCTATGACATCTATTAGAACACCAGCTTCAACAACTTGTTGATCATGAACCCCATCTTCTTTGATTATTTCAAGAAACTTCAATTACTGATGCATATATTTTCTTCAAGCTAATTAATATATGAAAATGTGAACCCCAACGGGTGTCACTAGCTCATTATAAGCTTATCTCTTGGTTCAAACCTCTACCACTGCATAACTCTCATATAGACAAATGAAACATTATTTTATCGTGTTGAATTGCTCTAAGAACATCACTCCTCTTACATGAAGCTCCAACAATATTAACAATTCTTGAGGTGATCTCAAAAAGATGCTTTGCATATCAATGATTTTTAGCTATAGCCATTAAGCACAGTTGAAGTTAATGAGCAAAGCAGTGAACATAAAATGCATGAAGGTTATCATTAAGTATTAAGGCCTTTAAACCATGAAACTCAACACACATATTAGATGCTCCGTTATATCCTTGACCTCAGATACTATGTATGCTTAATGAGTGTTTAACAAGTATATCTTTCATTGCTGCTTTTAAGGCAACTGCATTAGTCGATGCGATATGTTTAATGCCTATAAACCTTCCAACAATTTGACCTAAACTATCCACATATCTCACTGCAACAACCAGTTATTCCTTTGCTGAAACATCACGAGATTCATCAACCAAAATGACATAGTAGGAGTCACCAATATCTTTTATGATAGATATCAAAGTTTATGTAGCTGCAGCTGAACAAATTTATTTATGGACCTTTAGTGAAGATAACTTCAAATTTGAGCTTGAATGTGTGGATAAAACTTTCTTAATTTCATCATTATGATTACTAAGAAAATAAAATAGCTCCAAATAATTTCCTTGATTTTTAGATTCGGATGACTCATCATGCCCATGAAATGATAAACCTTTGCGTAATAGAAATTGAACACAATCTACCGCAATGATCAACGTTAACCTATAGTATTTTTTGTTTCTCTCATATTTGCTCAACCATATAACATGAAGACTTTGTTCTTTTATCTTCATAAGATCTTCACATTTGTCTAACTTTATTATGTGCACTATTATGATCTCCAACATGACTTAACAATTTTTCTTTCTTCTTCCAATTTTTGAACCCTTCTCCAATAAATGAGTCTCCCCCACTTTGTTCTGTAATAGTTTTATCTTAAGGTTTGAATAAGTAACAATACAAATAAAAAAGCAACATCTTTTTGCATGTTATATTCTAACAAATTAGGATATTCCTCAAATCATTTTAGATTAAATCTACGTGCAAGATTGTCAAATACTGTTTGAGGAAATTGATGATTTTTTGGTTGATGGGATCCCTTCAACAGATATACTTTCTGAATTTTATCTCTTTCATTTATATCGTAACACCAAATTGATGGTCAAATTCCAGGATCAGCTGAGAGATTGCTAATATCAGTATTTAAAGGTTATTTCATCTTTAGATAATGTTCCATTTGATGTGTCCTATAAAAAAATTGTTCTTTAAAAATGGTCAAAAAAATCTTTACATAATTGTGGTTGGTTCCACAAATGGTCAAAGAGAATTATTTATATTACAAGGTGTGTGAACCTTGCATAATATTCAAATATGCAAAAATCTTTTTGTTTACTGCTTTAAAATTGACTATGCAATTCATCCCCATAATCACCAAATAATTGATTTATCTCTTGAAGCATTTTGCTAATGCTAGTAGGTTTAAAGTCGAAACATTTTTTGAAAATAATCAATCATGCCCCTCTAAATTTATTCAACATAAAACTTGCAAATTATTGATCTACCTTGAAAAACTCCCCCATTTTATGTCTTTAATGGAATTTAGAAATACAATTTTTATCCATATGATAGTGTTGGTTATAACCATATTCTACACAATTTCATTTATAGTGCGTCATTAATTTAATATTTTTGAAAATTACATATAGTCAATATGATGCATTTATAAACTATTTAATTTGTAAATCTCCAAAATCCATTATCCAGAGTGATGTGGGATGACATAGGTTTAGGATTTTCTAATGCAACAAATATGATACGTAGTATGCTTTTATGTAAAGAAAATTTGAGGATTCACAGATACTAGTTGTGAATTTGGCTAAAAACTCACTTTCTTTTAATAAAAACAAATGCAATAGTCTTTAAGCCAATTAACAGTGAAATCATAGCAAAATCTAATAGTTTCATACCTTTCGGTAAGAATGCGGAAACAAATAAAATCATCAGATAAATAAACTAATTTTCACACAAATCATATATCCTACATTTCAAATTTTTACCAAATCAAGATTACTTAATGAAATAAATTATATAGAATAAATGGACAATGAATGAAACTATAAAATATAAAAAAATTAGGTATTAGCAAACTATAACCAAAAGATCACAAATTTTTCTTGGCTCATGTTGTCATGCACAGTTCTATCAAACCACAAAAAGATTGAAGCCTTAGAATGAGGGAAAACAAATAAGAGCACCTAAAAGACTGAAATATGGCTAAAATCAATGGATTTCTTACTGGTGACACACACGCTCCGTAGCGACCTCCCTGACGAGTCCACGAAGGTGGAAGGCCAAGCCGGCGGGCGTCGAACTGCCCTAGGAAGCCTCTCACTCAGGCGAAATGGAGCTGTGCAGGCGCCGGACGAACTTGCGAAGAGAGGGTTCGGTGGCTGCTTGCTACATGAAATAATTTGGGAGAGAGGGAGAAAGAGTGGATTGGGATAGGTTAGGGCAAACCATTTATTTTAGGGGGGGGGGGGAGTTTTATAAACATGCAAGATTGTCAAATACTGTTTGAGGGAATTGATGATTTTTTGGTTGATGGGATCCCTTCAACATATATACTTTCCGAATTTTATCTCTTTCATTTATATCGTAACACCAAATTGATGGTCAAATTCCAGGATCAGCTGAGAGATTGTTAATATCAGTATTTAAAGGTTATTTCATCTTTAGATAATGTTCCATTTGGTGTGTCCAATAAAAAAATTGTTCTTTAAAAATGGTCAACAAAATCTTTACATAATTGTGGTTGATTCAACAAATGGTCAAAGAGAATTATTTGTAGTTACAAGGTGTGTGAACCTTGCATAATATTCAAATATGCAAAAATCTTTTTGTTTACTGCTTTAAAATTGACTATGCAATTCATCCCCATAATCACCAAATGATTGATTTATCTCTTGAAGCATTTTGCTAATGCTAGTAGGTTTAAAGTCGAAACATTTTTTGAAAATAATCAATCTTGCCCCTCTAAATTTATTCAACTTAAAACTTGCAAATTATTGATCGACCTTGAAAAACTCCCCATTTTTTAAAATTTGCAGTAACTCTAATTTTTTTTAGAGGGGAGGGGGGGGGGGGGGGGGGGGGGGGGTGGGGGGGGGCAATTGCCCCAACCCCCAATTCCCTCAACTATGAAGGGTTCCGGTAGTGAACACATAACCATTCAAGCTTGTTTGTTTAACCACCGAGAATTTACAAAAAATGTTCTAGCTTATTTAATCACTTAATCAAATGATTATGAATGCTAAGTGCAATATTTTTTTTATCTAACAATACATGCAATATTCATTTTTTTCATCATTGAGAAAATTAAAAAAACTTCACATGAAATAAATATAACTTCCACGCAGCCTCCTCATCCTCATTGTAATCATTTTTATGAGTACCATCTAGAGCTCCTTATTATTGTATCTCTTTCAACATGGACCTCATGATCTCCTTAACCCCTTTGTCTTATAATTAGTTTCCCTTAATGCTAGCTCTATTTTAATCTTCATGAGGTGGATTGTCCTCAGAATGAACTTCAAAGGCATACATTTGGCTTTTGGTCAACCCTCAGATAGCTTCCATTATTGCATCGAGATCAAACTCATGATGAGTATAACCATCTTCACCAAAATTTGAGGTTATAGAGACCACATTTTTTAATTTCCTACATTATTGTGAATATCTAGGACATATTATTGATTCCTCTTTAGAAAAGTTAGCCATAAGGTTTGCAATTCATGCTTACTCTGTTGATGCAAGGTTTCTTAATTAACCTTAATTCCTCTACTTTTTTAGGTTTGCTTTCCCTTTGGATCTCGGAGGCCGAGATCCTAGCCCTTGCGTCTCCTTCTCAATATTCCTTGGTTGGTAAATTTCTAGCTCGTCGTCCTAGCCTTGATGCTATTCACAAGTTTTTCTTTAACCTCAAACTCAATGGTGATTTTTCAGTGACTCTTTTGAATCCTTCGCACATTCTCATTAAGTTTGTTAATGACCTAAACTAGCAAAGTTTTCTCTCGTAGATTCTATTTTGTTAACAATTGCTACGTGAAATTGACAAAATGGTCTCCTCTATTTGATATTGATGTGAAATCTCCTGTTATTCCTATATGGATCTATTTTCCTGATTTGCGGCCTCATTTGCTTTCTCCCCGTATACTGCATGGTTTGGGGTCAATGTTTGGGAGGCCGCTTAAAGTTGATAATACGACTTTTGTGGGATCCTGTTCTTCTGTGGCGTGCATTCTAATTGAGCTTAACATCACGAAAAATTACCCTAACAAAGTTTGGCTTGGTCCGGATAATTTTGGGTATATTCAACAAGTCAAGCTAGAGGCTTTTCCTTCATTTGTGTTCAATGTAAATCGATTGGTCACTTGAAGGGTGACTGTTGGCCTTCTCCATTCTCTCTTCCGATTAATGTTTCTTATGATGTTAATCACTCTACTAGCTTTGATGGGATTGTGAATGTTATTATGAAAATTTTTGTAAATCCCACCCCTAATTTTAAACCCCTCTCGCCGGTTACTGCTTTTGTGGTCAATGGGGAAAATTCTATGGAAAATGTTTTGAATGAGGATATTGGTACTACTGTGATTGAATTTGCAGTACATGGTGAGATGGGGAATGATGTTGATTATGCTGTGGATGTTTTTGCTTCGCCCGTTTCTCTATTACGTTTTATGACTTGTTGGCTAATAAAGAGGCTTGTACTGATAATGCCAATGTTATGGCTAACAAGGTTGATAATGTTATGTGTGGTAATATGCTTGATAATGATGCTTCAGGCAATGAAAATGTTGTACAGGTCCCTCTCGGTCATTTGGGTATCAGGCCTTCAATTCACCTTTTATATGCTTGTGATGTAGGGCCTTCGGTTGAGGCCCAAATGCTGGTTTTGGATGGCCCTCTGGGTGCTACTACTTGTGTTTCGGGTAATATTGATGGTCTGCTTAATGATTCTATTGTTAACATGTCCATGATTCCTGTTTCCTCAGTTGATATTCAAAAAGTTTTCATGAATATAAATACTACTTTGAATGATCTTAATGTGCATTTTTGTGATGCTAACCAGGTTGAGGTGAATGATTTTTTGAGCGGGTTGGTCATTTCTGTTGGATCTTCTTTGTCTCAATCAGTTGAATCGCCAAACAATACTATTGCGGATAATAATGAGGCTTTTATTGATGTGCCTATTTCTCTCATTGCTAATAAGGCTTTGAATGCCCAGTTGTCTCTAAACAATTAGTTGGAAGGTGAGGGTTGTTTTTCATATAGCCTAGGTGAGGGGGATGATTTGGTTATGTCCAATGATGAATTACAAGTTTCCTTTGGCTTGAATGTGATTCGTATCAAAGAGGGAGTTCTCTCCCATGGCCAGCCTAAGAGTTGTAGGTGAAAAACAAAAAATCCAAAAAGTAGTTTTTGTTTGGGTATGTTTCTCCTTTGCATGCATTGTTTCTCAGGTTAGTGTTTTTCTTCCTTCGATTGTTCCGTGAAGGGTATCGTGGTTGCCTTATGACCCTCTTGGGTAGTTGGGGGCTCGTTGTGTGTTTGGCTTTCCTGTTGGGTGTTGCTTCCTTGATTGGAGACTTTTTGGGTTGGTGTTTCGACTGTGGTGGCTTTCGGCCTCATAATGGCTTGGATTTGGTTGGGGATTGTGGTATCTTTGTTTGGCTTGTTGCTTCTTGTTTTTTCTTTTTATTTTCATGTAGGTTGTTGTAGCCTGGGTTCCTGGTCTTGCTGCTCATCCTTGCGGGAGTCATGATCCTCTTAATTGAAATGTTATTATGCTTGATATTCTCGTTGGCTTTTGTTTCTTCCTGATGGCCTCTTCAGTTGGTTCTCTTTCCTGGTTATGTGTCTTTTATTTGGTCTTCTTTTCTTCTGCTTGTCTTTGTAATAGGCTGGATCAATGGCTCATATGTTTTGTTTCAAATGCTATATTTTTCAGTAAGCTATTAATTCATTAAGGATTTGTATTATCTTTTGTATTAACGTGTAAGCCCTTTGGGTGGATTTTATTAAAAAAAAAAAGGTCTGTTTGAGATGTATGTAGGGTTTTATAAAGTTAGTTGTAAGTTGTTGTAGAGAAAACAAATTCATTACTATGGTGGCAAAAAATAGCTTTCCACTAAAAATTTTCTAAAAATCAGTGAAAAAATAGTACCCAACAAAACTGTCATTGCCATCTGAAAAGCAAAATAACTAGAAAGTAGTCCCAAATTTACCCTAAATATACTAATTAAGTTATAAATTTAAAATTTAAATAAGAAAAAAATTTTAAAGTTTAAAAACTACTGGTGCCATGGAATGGCTACATATAGTAAATACGAAAGCCTTCAGAACCATATGACCAATAAAGCTACCAAAAAAAGGTTGGGAAGCATTTGCAAGTATAGTAGTTAAGATATTAGTTGAAATTATTATTAGAAAATAATTAATTAACCTTTTGAACATTTTCCCCAAAATATGAATAATATTACGATTCCTGTATCTTATCCATTGGAGGGGATCATAAAATCTAGGGGTCTCAATTTTGGGTCACAGGTCGGGTTCGGGTCGAACCCGGAACTGACTCGAGTTCAATCAGGTCGACCCTAACCCAACCCGGGTAGGTAAACGGGTCAGAAACTTGGACCCGACTCGTCGGGTTGCTGGGTTGACCCGACTCGACATAGAATGCAGGCGGGCGAAACGCAGGCGCTCGGACTCGGACGCGCAGGCGGGCGTGTGAGCGCGTAGGCGGTCGGGCGAAACGCGGGCGCGCAGACGCGGATGCGGGCCAGCAGTGTTTGTGCGGGCGCGAGCAGGCAGACACGGGCAGTGCGTAGCGTGACTCTTGAGCGGGACTGCGCAGCATCTGCGGGCAGCTGCGCGGGTAGTCAGGGCAAGTGTGGGTAGTCTAGGGCGGCGCGGACAGCTCACTCTAAACGAGTTTTCAGGTTGACCTGACAACCCGTTGAGTCAACCCGAACCGGACCCGTTTTTCAAACGGTCAAATCCGGGAACCCGAACCCGACCCATTTTTCAAACAGGTCGGATCCAACCCAAAATTTTCGAGTCGGATTTTCGTGTTGTGTCAAATATTGACACCCCTAATAAAAACAAACATTTTAAACTTTAAATTCAACTTTAAAATCCATCAACTATGAAACTATTAATAAAGGCATATCAATATTTGCTATATATCATCAAAATAATAGGTTACCTATTGATACATCATCAACAATTATCTTGATCATGTTCGAATTTTACAGCATTACATGTAAAAAAAGCTGTCTCAAATGAATCCTTAATAAAACATAAATAGAGGTTCGGAATATTTGATATGCTAATGTCAGAGAATAATGAATAAAAAATGAAGATTCATAAAGTAAATCTAAATTAATTAAAATAAGAATATTGATGATGATACCAAAATTAAAAAAAAAAAAGATAAGCCCACAACTACAAAAAATATCTTGTATCTAAATTGAAAATTTCTTTTTTTACAGGAATGCTATCCACAATTATTTTATCCATACATCTCTTCTTTACTTTAAATGAAGCAAAGCATCATTGAAGCCCTTTTATAATATCAATTTGCTTGAGGCTTTTTAATACTAACAAGTTAACCAAATAATTAAAATAGATGGTTGTGGTAGGTGCATTATGAAATAAAGAAATATTTTTTAGATTTAAAGATATATTTTATAAAATTGTAATTACATTGTTGATAGATCAAAATGATAATATATGGATCGATAATATTGCTGGGTGATGAAAATGATATTGATATCTAAATTGACCGTGCCATAATTGAGAGTTAGTTTGATGGGTGACAACATATGAAAATATAAATTTATAAATATATAGTTATAGTAGAGAACCAATTGCAATAATATAAGCTAAAGATAATATCTTTCAAAATAAATTTAGGTGGTTTGAAGATATACACGAATATTATAAATTATAATATTAGAGAAGCGGATGAATTTAGTGTTAGAGATTAATGGAAGAGATGCGTTAGACTTAGGTTTTGATTGGGATGGTTTTCTTCGTGCTTTTTAAAGCAGCTTTTAGTATAAAAATTAAAAAATTTTATATTAAAAAGCTGCTTTAAGAAGCAATAAGAATGCGGTCCAAAATGAGGAACGGCTTTTTTACTAATTTCTAAAATAGTTTTTTAGTACAAAAAAAAATTAACTAAAAATTTTTGTACTAGAAAGCAGCTTTAGAAAGCAACCAGAAAGCTGCCCCAAACCAAACCTTAAGCTTCCCTCCTGACACCTTTCTTAATACCTTGTTTTTAAGAACTATAAGCAAAATTTTTGTTAGACCGTTATTTTTTCGCTACTTTTAAAAGAAATTGTACAAAGAAGCTACTTTTTGCATTAACTTTAAAATTTTACTTTCTCAACAACAGCTTTACAAAACAGTTAAAAAATATCCCAAATGAAGCCATAATGTAACAGTTCAAAATTTTTTTACATCACAAACACTTTGTAATGATATATATAAAAAAAATAGAAGTTTCTAATATTAAATAATTAAAATTACAATATAAATGATGATATCATAATTATAAAATAAAATAAAAAGATTAGTCCACAACCTAAAAAATTCCTTGCATCTAATATGTAAATTTGATTTTATCCTTTTATGGATTTCTATTCACAATTATATATGTTTCTCAACATGCCTCTCCTTTACTTTAAATTAATGAAAGCATCATTGAAGCCCTTGTATAGTATCAATTTGCTTGAAGCTTTTTAATACTAACAACCCAAATTTAAAATCAATATTTCTAGGCAAGTGGATGTTCCCTCAAAATGGGTCGATTGAATTTTATATTAATACCCATTGATGCTTAGTTTGGTTGGTGTGAGAGTGCGGTTGAGAACCCCCCAACCCGTGCTCGATTCCCTTGGGCGGCAGCGCCACTCGAGGGGGGACCCAATAAGCGCGGGCCACGAGTAGTAATATGTGTGGGTTGCTCGTCTAGGTCAGCTGAGGAGACTAGTAGACATCGCCAAGCGCGTCACAAGCTGATGTGGCAGCGGGCCGATACTCCCCGTTCCAAAAAAAAAAAAATTAAAATTAAAATTATATTAATTGGATATATATTAACAAGAAAAATATTTCACTTATATCTTGTTGGGAAAAAAAAGTACTTGACTAAACAAATAAGAAAAGAAAATAGCTAAAATAAACACTATAATTTAGTGAAAAATAAAAAATCGAAAAAATGAAAAAAAAAAAATAAAACAAAACAAAAAAACCAAAAACAAAAAGCTATCGGAGCTATATCATACCAAGAAATTCACTATAAAAATTATAAAAAATATTTTGATTTCTTTTAATAAATTAGGAGAAATTGCATATATATTTATTTTGTTTTAATTTATATTTTTAAATCTAAAAATATTTATAAAAACTAAATAAAGAAGCATTAAATTTTGGCTCCCCATCTTCCAACATCACATTAATTGAATTAACTACTTGACTCCTAATCTTCCAACACCAATATCTATAAATACAGATTTTTTTTTTCTTTTATTTTAATATAATCAAAAGTACTCAGATTTAAAAACTAGAAAGAAATTTAAAATTATGAAGTTTATTTTGAAGTAAATATAATGTATTTTTTAATTTCATTCATTTACTTGTTTTGTTTTTAAATGATGAATGTTAACCTTAATATTCTAATGCTTTATTTTGAAGAAATAATTTTCTCAAACTACATATCTTTTCACATTTATATGTTTCTTGATAGAAAGATTTGCTAAAGCTTTTTATATAAAATTTCTTATTAAAAAAAATTTGTCAGAAAAACTGCCATACAAATAAATCACTTATGATAAATTTAATTTGCATTCTTATATTTTTAAAAAGATTAAATAATAATAGAAAAGGTACAAATAAATCACTTTTGATAAATTTATTTAAGTTATACTTTCGAAAAAGAACCATTACAATTCTTATCGAGAAGAACAAGCATTTAAAGGGCTGGTCATTAGATTTTATGATTTAGTTGGCTGTAATTAAAAATTAATGGGAATTCTTAATGTTATAAATATCTTCAAAATCTGTTTAAATTTATCATAATCAAAATAAATAAATATATGTTAAATTTAAACTTTTTTATTCCCTTAAATATAAAAAATATTCGAATACAAATTTAAAGTTAATCTATTTAGTTTTGTTAAATATTTTCTTAGATTGCAAAATATAAACTAGAAGACAAAAATCTTTTATTATCAAAATAAATAAATAAATAAATACATATAGCTATAATTTTTTTCCCATAACTCAACGCAGGAATAAACCAACACCTAGCAGGTAAGTTGCCACGTAGCGAAAGATTTTGCCACATGGCACACAAATCACAAGCTAAGTGGCCACTAGGTCTGATTTACTAAAATCATTTTTTTACTCCGATTTTATATAATTTAAATTAAAAAAATGCTGTTTTTTAAAATTTTGCTACTTTGCTCTCTATCTCCAACTCGAATTTAGAGCTGTAGCCCCAACATACATCGCTGTGTTCAGGAAATTTTTATTACATCCGGTGTCCTAACGTAGCTCTACGTTCAGACGCCAATAACATGTCACCATGTGCTCTTACTCTTTACAGCACGGCCCGACGACCTAACCCAGACCGAAACTCGGTATTGCTATGTTCGTGTATTACTAGGTATTGCTTGACAATAACGAGAAATACCGCTCTATCAAGACCAATACCTAGTATACCGAGCAATACCTAGCAAAACCAGGGTATTGCTAGGTATTGGTCTTGATAGAATGATATTTCTCGTTACCGAGCAATACCTAGCAATATCCCGGTCTGCACAAATCAGCCAATACATAGCAATACCGGGTCCGTGTCCGGGTCGGGTCGTCAGGCCGCGCTGTAAAGAGTAAAAGCACGTGGCACCATTTTACTGGCGTCTGAACTTAGAGCTACGTCAGGACACCAGATGTAAAAAAAATTCGCGTTCAGAAGCGGAACCAGCCCTAATTTTCAGGGGGGGGGGGGGGAAACTTATAAGACATATATGTCGGGGGTCCAAGTGGGCAGTGTCCCTGGAGAGTTTGAAGGATATTTTTGAAATTCAATGATGAATTCTCTTTACTATTTTGTTGGAGGCAATTACTTAAAGACCATATTATTTTAAAATTTTTTTTGTGGGGTGGGGTTGGGGGCAATTGCCTAAAAACTCTTGTAATAAAGACTAAAAAAAGAATGAAGAGATATAATTTACCTTAAAAAAAATCATATAAAAATTTTTTGAAGGGGGGCAATTGGCCCCCTTGACCCCGAACTTTTATTTTGTCCGGTGAAAGGACATAGAGCTATGTTCGGCCGGCACTGAGATCGCGCCACATAGCAGGCACAAAATCACGTATTTGTCGATTTTGCTCGGCAATAACGAGAAATACTATTATGTGAAGACAAATACCGAGTAATACCAAGCAACACTGAGCAATACCGAGTTTTTTCCAGAAAAAACTCGGTATTGCTCGGTATTTACTCGGTATTGGTCTTCACAGAGCAGTATTTCTCGTTATTGCCAAGCAATACCGAGCAAATACTGGGTAAATCAGTGGTGATTGGACGTAGTTCTACGTCAGGTCACCGGACCTAATAATTGTTCCCTGACCCCAATGGGGTTAGCCCCTGGCTGTGTTGCTTATATTAAAAAAAAATCCGGGTAGTGGGAGCGTTGCTGTCCCCTTACAACCTCCCCTGACCAGCTTGATCAACCATATTTAGATCAGATAATAGTACAACGCGATTGATCAACAGAATCATATTCCACATAAAGCTAACATAACTTTTCTTACTCACTCAAACCTCTCTTACTTATCTACTTCTTACCTAATAAGATTATTTTAGAAGAAATTGGTCCAGGTGATAAATATTTATCGAAGTTATTATAAAAATCTAAATTCTTAAGTTCGAACGTATAAGTTTTCCTTCAAGACTAATAGCATCTCTTGTACTTAGTCTGTGTATTTGTGTGAGAGGAGGATTGGTAGGATTGGAATCCTCTCTGATTGCCGAAGTAATTAGAGAGGATACGAACTCCGATATCGACAATTAATTATTTTTTAATAAAAAGATTCCTCTCTTCCATTATTCAACGACGCAGAGTATTTTTCAACTGCTTTTTATAATAGCAATTTGATTCAACGTTTTTAATATTCAGTAGTTACATAAAAGGGCCCCATAAATTTGAACTTATGATAAAGTTTAAAATTTTAATTTTTTTTTAATTTTATAATTATTCAATTTAATTCATTCGAAATTAAATGTGAATTTTTTTACAAGATAATGGATCACTTAGAATATATATATATATATATATTGCAATTTTTTTATAGGAATATATTTGAAAGTTATTTTTTTTGGAATGGGGGTATCTACCCGCCGCCACCCCTATAGGAGGTGCATGACAGCGTAAATAATCCTTCGGCATAACTAATCACGCTTGCACATCGAAGCCAATCACAAAAGAAATTAATTTGAGCTAGTTCAAAAATCTGAACTTTAGTTTGAACAGTATTTGAATATGGTTGGAACCATATTTGCACCTATGCTCGAACCTTCGCTCGACAGATGTCTTTGCCACTAACCATGACGCATGCTCTTCTTCATCTCAGGCAACTGATCTTATCATTACCTTCCAAAAGGAGTTGCGTAGCAATCTACCCTATGCAGGTCGTTGTTCTTGTAGATATCTTCACCCAGTGAGCTTCGTCATGATCTAAACCCACACAACGTTGATCCAGTTGATGCCCTTCCCCGCCGAGCTTTGTCACTCATATTGTTGATCTTATTGATGCCTTACCCCAATTCCCTTTGAACCAAATTTGTTTATGATGACCTTTAATAAGCACTCTACAAATTTAAAAAAAAATGTAAATTTATTTGAGATAAACTTTCAGGCATATTTTTGCAAGTATATAAATACTAAAAAGATTTCTCTAATTAAATATACTGTGATGTATATAAAATCAAAATTTCCTAATATTTTACTTACATGTTATTAACATTTTGAGGATCTACAAGCTTCATGCTTGTTTTCTAAGAAGATAAATGCTCAGGAAACTAATGAAAGCAGCCGAATATTTGGCCGAAGTTAGTTTCAGAGTTTGATTGAAAGGTGACAAAATAATAATAATAATAATAATAATAATTTGTAATTTGGTTCTTTATTAGGCTTATTTAAGCAGTTGAATTAGCAGTTCTTTATAACAACAATCCACAACTAATTTGTTTATGAAAAGATACTTTTCCTTCGCTTTCAATGACGTAAAGCATCATTCGAGCCCCTTTTATAATAGCCATTTGCAAGAAGCTTTTAATATTAGCGAGTTATAAATTATGAGATCTTTATAAATTAGACTATTAGAGTTGAAATTTCTGCCCAAAATTTAAAATATATGTGAAATTCAATTTACTTAAAATTGAAATTCATTTTATTAGACTAAGGCTTCGTTTGGGATTGCTTTCTTATTGCTTCTTCAAGCAACTTTTTAGTATAAATTTTTTTATTTTTCTACTAGAAATTTACTTTAAGAAACAACAAGAAAGCAGCCGCAAACGAAGCCTAATTAGTAATTCCACAATTAAATTTGTTTGGTGTAATTCTACATGAACTTTACAAGTTGTAGAGAATATGCGACCCTAACTTAAATTTGGGTGATGCTTAAGGATTTGAGGAACTTGAGATCCTAGCTCGATATTCTATATCGATGATTACTGTCAGCAATTATCATTATCTGATTGTCATCACACATCTACGGTCGTCCCATCACCATCACCCGGATACTGTTATATTTAGAACATCATTGTCTAACTATCATCGTTCGACCCTTGTTGCTCGAGTAACATTGTTCGATCATCATCATCAATATCATCTCTCCATTATTTCATTCTTTGTAATCTCATATTCTCTATTGTAGGAGAAGAGTAAATTTTGATAATTTTATTTATTAAAAAAAACCAAATTTATTCAATAAAGGAGGGTTACAACAACGACCGACCAACAACCCGAGGTACAAAATAATAAGAACCTATAAAATCAGACAAAGAACGAAAAGCAGCGAATAGGGACTCAGGAATGGAGGCCCCACACACCAACCTCATAGTCAAATACGGATCAATCCATAGGTGTCAGTTATATGAACTCAGTCCAAAATCCACCAAACAACAAAATGAGACACCAGGTTGCCAACCAGCCTAGCCAGCAAGGGGAAGCAGGGGGCATCCTCATCATCGTCCAGCCACATTCTAAAACTACCAACAAAATAGCAAAACCAAATACCACACCCTATTTCTTCTTGCCTTTGCTTTTATGTTTCTTTCCACCCGCATTAGGAAAATCATGATCGATAAAGCGTTCAATTATTTCCTTCTCAAAATCCTGAAAATCCGTTTCGTCCCCGCTAGAAGGAGAAGAAAGGGAATCCTCCAAAATCAACCAATCATTTTGAAGCAAAAAAGAGTTTTTCCCAGACTTAGCCATATGAGCTTTCATTTCAACATTAGACATAACTGAACTAGGGATATTAACAAATTTATTATTGCCCTCAAAACCATCATTAGGAGTTAAAACCGATTGATTATGAACCTGCATATTCGACGCCAGGTGAAGAAAAGAGGAAACAGCATTCGGACTCTCGATAACCAGTGGAGATGATTCCATACAACCAATCAATTTCCGACAAGGAGAAACATATGAATCAAAAGGCTTAGCGACTACACAATGCACATCATCCACAGCCAAATTGCATGGGGCAGGCACATTATCTGCACAAGATAAAGCAGGCCGGTTTAGAATTGAAACCACAATTCAAAATTGAACATAACTGTGGAACCTGGGCAACATGATTCACCCCCTCCAAAACCATAATAGTCCTGCTGGACTAAATTAGAATTGGGAATAACATGATTAATCCCCTCAAAACCACATCATTCTCATCACTATTCACAGCAGGGCCTAATTCTAAAGGGACAACAACCACATCATTCACATAATCCCTCACTACAGGGATCAGCACAACAGGAGGGCGTGGGGTATGAATTAAAGCAGAATTATCGAAAACCTTGTTAGGTACCCTGTTTGAATTAGGCGGATCATCCACAGGAGGACGATAATTCCCAACCACATGCACAATACTTTTACAAGAAGCACAAAAAGAAGGGAAATCATCCATAACCACTTGCTGGACATAGCCGAACTTCTCAGAACCTAAACACACCTTCTCGAGGTAAGATTTGGTGATATCCAGCTCCACTAAAACATGAACTAAGGATAGCTTGGATCCAATAGACGTAGCATAATCTATTTTTAAAGGTTTGCCAAAGAAAGAGCCCAAACTGTGAAGAATGCGGGGGAAAAGAGGTGAGGGTGCAATTGCAGAAATGATATCTAAATCGGGATCACCGACATCGACAAGGGGCGACCACTTAGTAAGAATCATATAATAATTATAAATCAAATACGATATATGACAGAAGACCATACAGTAATCAAGATCATTTTCCAGCTTGATAAGAATGTGCGACGAATCCAACAGGGTGACCGAAACCTCCCAATTCAGCTTGAGGTTGAAAAAAAATCTACGAATGATATCAAGAGAGGGTCATTTAGAAGGAAAAAAATCAACTAACGAGAACTGAAAATGCACAGCTAAAGCCTCTATTTCCTGGTCCGAGATCCAAAGGTAAGGCAGGCAAGCCACGAAAGGAGGATGCTCTAAGCTCAAGAAAATTAGTGGCTGAAGAGGAGCCCGCAAGAACATCCAAAAAAGAATGTGAAGAAGACGAACCCCCTAAAACACTAGGGTCGCAAAGCTTCGACACCATTCCGGCACATACCGGAAGGGAAAAAAACTAGCAAACCAAAAGCAAAACCAGAAAAGAAAGGAAACTTCCCTGGAAAATGCAGAGAAGATTGGTGCCACCGAGGCGAGCAGCCCAACGTAGAACCGCGACGGAGAAATCTAGGGCAAAGCCCTAGGGAAGCGTGTGAAACGACATAGCATATTTTTTAGACTAGGTGGATAACATTGTTTTTCAGGAAAACCAGTGACTACAGAGGAGCCTGCAAGAACATCTAAAAAAGAACGCGAAGAAGACGAACCCCCTAAAAAACTAGAGTAGCACAGCTTCGACGCCATTCCAGCACACGCCATAAGGGAAAAAAACCAGCAAACCAAAAGCAAACAAAAAATTTATAATTTTATTTATATTATGAATCCTTTAATCTTCAAGTTGACTTCATTTTATTCAGGGTTGCAAATTTCTCATGTCGCTCTGGTAGGGTTTACCCTGTAACGACCCCAAGATCTAACTTGGAAAGAATGTCGATCAATAGCCAAACAATTTACCAGAGTTATCTATAAACCTTCAGTAAGCATTCTATCAAACATCTATAACTTTAAAACATCAATATACAAGTCGATTCATATCTCAAAACATCATGTACAATACTCAGGAATTAAACTATCAATACAAGTAGAAAAATCTATCCTGTCCTGAGTACAAAAGAATCATCAATCTATCAAAAGAACTAAAACCTGAAGATCTGGATCAATTCCTATCTCCTGCTCCCGAGCCCTGACCTGAAAATATCAACCACATATAATGAGCTTTACAAAGCCCAGCAGGTCACCTAATACCTATAACTGGAATCAAAGCACGGCTATGCTATCAATATGCATGTCAATCTATCACAGTCAATCAATCTATGTCAGTCAATGGTCAATGAGTCTATGCAGCGGAAATCAATAGTCAATAAAACCAGTCAATGCAGCAGCAGGCAATTCGATAAATCAATTCAATCAATCAATGTCGTCAATCAAATCGATACGGTCAAATCAATACGATCTAATCAATTGAAATCAATCGAGAAAGGCGATACGAAACAATCAATCTATAAACAGTCAATACGGTATAGAACAGTAGCAACAGTGAATCTATAGGTCTATAAGCAGCAATATCAATGAATCTAGAAGCAGTAGTACGATGTCCATGCTATCAATGCAATATCTATATCCATCCATTTCTATATCAATGTTCAATGTCGATGCATAGAAATCAATGAAATCGTACGATCTAGTAAATCCAATCAAAGTCGATAAAGCAGGAATCTATAAAACAATGAATCTATAAAGCAATACAGTAAACATGCAATTCAATACTATATACTGAACAAGTACAATCGACTGGTCATGTTGCTGTTGTAGAATCCATATTGCTGTTGTAGATATCAATAATACATTGGTTCAATCAATAAGAGTCGTCACTCTTTTCGCCCGTCGGCATATCAATAAACTCCTTATGTCTCCCTTCAATATATCAATAATCAATGTTTAAAGGAAAGCCCGTCGGCCCACCATCCTGTACAGGTATCAATCAATCTTCTACCAATGTTCAACCAGGTTCCACTTGCGATCAGTATCAATAGTCAATTCAATCAATAAACAATTCAATAGTCGATATTAAAGCAATCATATCAATAATCAATGCATATCAGTTCAATCTATCAATTTCAGACAATCCAGGAATCGTACAAAAATCGGGCAGCGTAACGGCAGTCGGTCAAATTTACACAAAAATCCTGCAAAAAGACACAATATCCAAATCTTTCCAAATTACAATAGAATATCTATAACATCAATACAAGACTTTTATTCTATAGAAACCAAGTCAGAAAACATCCTGATAATTTCCTATTCAATTAAAATCGCGTAGAATCAATTCCGACCGATAAAATCTTCGTAGAATACAGTCAAATCGTGTACAATAATCATATCTATAACACTCTAAAAGTTGTGCGGTGAAAGTCGTGTCAATACGAAATCAGGTCAAAAGTTCGACTACGAAAACACAAAACAGATCACAACTCGGTCAAAACACAACATCTTTGAAAACAGAAATAGGATTCGGAGTCCTTACCACGAGATCTTCACTTTTCCCAACAGCAGCGTCGGACGAAAAGCGCTCCGCGGTCTCCGAAAACCAGCTTTTCTCTTTTCTTTTTCTCTTTCTCTCTCCTCAGATATTTTGAGTTTATAAAATGATTTTCTCTCTCCTCAAAACGAGCTGATTTTCTTATATTTGTGAACTGATCGGCCAGGCCGATGTTCACATCGTCCCGGGACGATCAGACCAAATCCTGATCGTCCTGGACCTCACCCAGGGCTATTGTCTGGCCGATCATTTCTACAGTACGATCGTCCTGGACGATCTCACGATCGGCCTGGACGATCTGTGCAGAAATTCTTCCAGAAAACACACCAGAAATCAGCTGTTCAATGCACTGATCGGCCTGGACGATCCAAACTTCGTCCTGGCCGATTCTGGGAGGAAAATCCAAATCAGAGAGGAACAGTAAGGGAACGAGATACTACATACCCCCTAGCGGCGGCGTGCCGATCTCCGGTTGGGGCCTTGGCGTTTGCTTCCAGGGAAGTTTCCTTTTACTTCCTCTGGTTTTTTATTGTTTTTGAGATTTTGTTGGTGGTTTGCTTTCCGGCGTGCGCCGGATGGCCCCGAAACTTGTTGACCCTGGATTTTTAGGGGTTTCAAATTCTTCTCGTTCTTTTCTTCAAGCTCTGTCGGGATCTTCCTCTAGTAATGAGTTCCCTAAACTTAAGGTGTCGTCTTTTCGCGGTAAGCCTTCTTTGTGGATTTCGGATGAAGAAATCATGGCTTTGGCTGTGCTATTTCAATTTGCTCTAGTTGGTTTTTTTCCTACGAAACGTCCGTCTCTTGAATCGATTCGTAAATTCTTTTTTAATCTCAAGCTTAATGGTGATGTTTCAGTTACTTTGCTGGATTCGTCCCATGTGTTAATCAAATTAGAACAAGACCTGGATTATTGTAGAATTTTCTGCCATAGATCATATCTGGTTTTTAATTGCTTTATGAAAATTTCGAAATGGTCTCCTTCTGTTGAAATCGAGGTTGAATCTTCTGAGATTCTGATCTGGGTCTCTTTCCCCTCTTTACGGCCGCATCTTTTTTCTCCTAAAATTCTGCATGGCTTGGCATCCATTTTTGGCAAGCCTCTTAAAATTGATACTGCTACGTCTTTGGGTTCTAGACTGTCTTTAGCTAGGGTTTTAGTTGAGTTGGATATTACTAAGTCCTATCCTGATCGTATTTGGTTGGGTTCTGAAAAGCTTAGATACGTTCAGCATGATGAGTTTCCAGTTTTTTGTGGTGCTTGTCGTTGTTTCGGTCATGTTGTGGGTGAATGTCAGTCTAAAAATGGTGTTTTAGAATCATCTGTGTTAGCTAAAACTGTAGAAACTAATGCTAAAACTGTTTCCCCGATTATTGTGGAATCGATTGCTGGAATTCATGATGCTTTGATTGCGTCTAATTTGGCGAATTCTGATTTAACTAGAGAAGAAATGGTCATTCCTAGCGTTGGCGTTGCCAATTCTGACTTGTTTCTAATGCTCTATCTCCTAATGCTTTGCCTTTCGTTCCAACTGCTTTGGAGATTGTTTGTACTGAGGGTTTGCCGGGTAATCCTTTGTTAACTTCTTCTCTTCCGGAAGAAACTGCTATTGTTAATCCTTCTGTGAATCCTTCTGTGAATTCTGGGTGTTTGGTGGCTCCGAGGGCTTCGAGTCATTTGCTGTGTGATGAGGCTGTGCAGCCTGGTGGTTCGATTGAAACTATTAGTGTTTTGTCTTGCCTTGTGGTTGTTGAGCACGTTGAACCGATTCGGAATTCTTTTCTTACTGAGATGCCGGCTGGTGAACGGGTTGAAAATTCGGATGTCCAAGGCAATTTGGCTGGTTCTCAAAATTTGGTTGACGTTCCTGTGAATGTAATCACTTCCAATTCATTATTGCTTCAGGTGGTTGGTTCGGTTGGTGTGGATGTTAGGTCACATGGTGATTGGTTGCACAATTCGTCTGAGTGTGAATCTGATTCCTATTCAGATCCTGGAAATGAGTTTAAAATGGTTTGTGATAGTCCTCTTTCTTGTACTTATCGTGGAAAATTTTGGGGTAGAGGCGGTAGAAGAAGATAATTCGGTCTTTTCAGTTGATCGGATTGATTTTCGTTTCGAGTGTTGGTTGCAGGGCAATGATGTGGCTGGGGCTCGTCTCCTTGTCGCCTCCTTGTGGCAACCTTTACTGGATGGTCCTTGTGCGGTTTCGAGGATGCTGGTAGCCTCGGTTGTCTACTGAGCTCCCGTTTTTTTGGGATTTTAAAGCTTGCTTCCTGGGTTTTTAGCTTTTAGGGGTTGTCTTTTTTTGGCTTTTTCCTTCATTCTGCTGCTGTAACCGATGTTTTGTTGTTTTAATATATTTGTGTGTTTTCAAAAAAAAAAAAAAAAAAGAATCCTTTAATCTAGGTCATGCCCCATGGCCTTCATTATTTATTTTATTCTCAAAATTTTCTCATAAAAATTCTGACATTAACTACAAAATTTTTATTTATCAATATATGCCAATTAAATTGTTCCTTATTTTTAAAGGGGAAATTTAAGATTTGACTCCCAAATTTAAATAAATAAATAAAACCCGCCTCTTCAACGAGGCAAAGAGTCATTCTAGCCCCTTTTATAATGGCCATTTGCTATTATGCACATTAATTTTAGTTAGTTAGATAAGTAAAGGGCTCCACAAATTAGGGGTTATAATCACGTACAAATTTTTAATTTTACTGGATATTTATTGTGTATAGACTAAGCATAGCCCAATTATATATTCCATTTTCTATTTCTGGGGCATATTATAATACCTAATTGTATTGCATTTTTTATAAAACTTAAAATATTATTTATTTATATTTATTTGCTTTTAATGCACCATTATGTTTTATTTTTTAATGTAATGTGTTTGAACAGGATTTATGGTGCTCCATTAGGATCTGAAATTTAGAATCTAAACTTAATATAGGTAAAATAAATCTTTAAACTTATTTTAAATAAGAAAATCATTACGTAGCCGCTCCCTTAGGACATCTCCAACCGAAAAACTCAATTTACATTCTAAAAAGCAGTAAAACTTCAAAATATCGTAAGTCATCTTTAATCGAAGTACATTTCTTTCTTCTTTCGTGCGCTTCCTGCGAAGGTAACAGCCTCTCTCCTCTTTCATGCGCTTTTCTCATCTTTTTCGCTCGTCTTCCGTAAATTTGGCAACCCAATTTTTTGGCGTAGATGAACAGTCCGACGCCAATATTGACTTCAGACTACTCACCTAACGAATTTTGACGTGAAATTTGGAGTTCGAATGCAGCGAATGACTAATTGCATACGATGGTATGCAGTTTAGTTGGAGATGATCTTAGCCAACCATGTTTTAAATTAGTAGAACTTGATTTGTTTGCATTTGGTCCAACCTCCAGAGATAGGGATTTAGCTTAAACTTTTCCCTCTTTTTTGTTTTGGTACCAATTTCCTTCTCAATATTAAGATATCAAGCATAAAATACAGAGGTCTACAGTCAACAGCATGGAAATATGCTCAAACAACTGCCTACGCGACAAAATGTGTACATTACTAAAAAATATTTCTTAAAACGCGCTTGCATGTCACCTCTCTGATACATGCAGAAGTAGAAGGTTCAAATAAACAGGAGAGCCAGCAAGAAGATCAACAAATAACCCTGAAGTGATAAATTGGACCTTCACTGTTACTAGAACCGCAATGGCTTTCTTGGATAGAATCTAATCAGCTCCCTCACTCTGCAACAATAAGCTCATCAAGATCACCATCAGTAGAGAAATTATTCTGTGCGGATGCTGACACAGCTCTACGTCCAGATGCTGCGGTGCTGATCGGTACCGCGGCTCTGAGCGGTATCGAGCCGCGGTACCGATCAGCACCGAGCCGCGGTACAAAAGAATGACGTGGTGCATTTTCATTGGTCTCTGGACAGAATTTCACGTTCACACAGAATAATTTTTTCAAGTACTCCGCAGCAGCATTGGTAAATCATCATCAGTGGTAAACTGGAATTTCTCACCAATAGCTCTAAGATGTTGGTAAACTTCATATTCAGGAGCCACATGAGCATGCAATAGCTCATTGTCATTTCCCTTCCCAATCAAAGATTTATCAATCTCATCTTGTAGAAAGGAGCAACTATAGAAAATTTAGATTTTACCAGCGGTTTATCCAAGATTTCTGGCGGTTTAGCAGATTACCGGTTGTTTTTCGGCGGTCAAAAAACCGCCGGAATAAACCGCATAGAAAACTAATTCCGGCAGCCTATTTCCGGCGGTTTTAATCACCGCCGGAGCTAGCTGTTTGAAAGATAGCTTATCCACTCCACTAAGCTTCCTTTAAAGCTGTCAGGTGCAATTGATACGTTGGTAGGTCTTTCACCAATGACCAATTTAAGCAAGACAACTCCATAGCTATAAACATCACCTTTTGGAGTGGCCATCAGAGTACGTCCATATTCAGGAGCCACATAGCCCAGGTCGCCAAACTCACCATTGACAAATGTGCAAAGATATGTGTCAACTGGATTCAAAAGCCTTGCAAGTCCGAAATTTGATATCTTCGGTTCGTAATCATAATCCAAAGAATGCATTTTGAACTGATATTTCGATGAAAAATCCGGGGATTGCAACTATGGTGAAGCCATGCAAGGCCAATATAGCAAAAACATAAGCCTTCATCCCGTTATGTGGGGTGGATTACATAAATCTTTTTTCTCTATTATGTCCGATTAAGAATCAAATTCTTATTTCAATCTAATAAAAAATATCATTTCTAATATTTTCAAACCAAGCCTTCCTCTACCTTTCTTAACTTAGGTCAAATCTTATTCTTCTACTCTCAACCAGATCATTAAAAGGATAACATTTTATATGATCAAACTATCTAAGGCAATTCTCTTTAATCTTATCTATCACAGAAGCTACTCCAACCTTTTCATGTATATACTCATTTCGCATTCTGCCTCTAAGAGTGAAGCCACTTATCCACCCGAGTAGCCTTATTTCTGCAACACTTAACTTAATTTTATGTTTCTCTTTTATAGCCAACATTTTGTGTCATAAAGAATTGCAAGTCTAACTGTCATCTTCTAGATTTTTCCCTTAAGTTTGAGGGGTATTTTTCTATCACACAATAGGCCGATGCATTCCTCCACTTCAACCATCCAACTTAAATTGTACTAATAATATCCTCATATATTTCACCATCATTTTGAAAAATAAATCCGAGATATCTAAAATGTCTACTCTTATTAATGACTTGATCACCCAAAATCACAATCCCCTAATAGATCTTTTATTATTAAAATTATACTCTATATATTCAATTTTAGATATACTAAAATGAAAGCCTTTATATTCTAAGGTTGAACTTTATAATTCAAGTATATCTTCACCTCTCTAGCATTATCAACAAGAAGAATATCATTAGCAAAAAGCATACATAGGGAACATCTTCTTATAAATGTTTGGTAAGAACATCAATGACTAAAGCAAAAAAGATACATGCTTAAAGCCGATCCTTGATGTAATACAACTGAATTAGGAAAATATTTAGTCAAACCACCTTGTGTTTGATCACAGGTAACAGCTTCTGCATAAATATCCTTAATGACTTGAATATAAGCATTATTAACCCCTTTCTTTTCTAGAACTCTCCAAAGCATTTATCTTGAAACTTCTTCCTGTAATTTCTCTAAATCAAGAAACATCATATGTATATCCTCTTTATTCTCTGTATATCATCCCATCAAATCTCTCAATAAATGTAGACCTACCTAACATGAACCCAAATTGGTTTTGAGAAACATTGTTATCACGTTGTAACCTAAGCTCAATAACTCTCTCCTATATTTTTGAAGTCTGATGTTTTAACTTAATTCCTCTATAATTCAAACACTCTTGTGCATCACCTTTATTTTTAAAAATAATAATTAACAAACTTCTTCTCCACTCATCTGACATCTTTTTAGTCTTCAAAATAATAATGAAAAGTTTCATAAGCTAAGAAATTTAGTCATCTTCTAAGTATTTTCGCACCTCTATTGGAATATCATCAGGACCAACAGCTTTTAGACACTTCATTTTTATTAAGGTCTCTCTAACTTCAATTCTACTGATAAACCAATACAAAAAGTCTCCATTTTTATTTAGAGTGCTAAGGTCAGTAAAGTCAATCGTAATCTCATAATCTTCATTGAAAAGTTTATCAAAATATATCATCTACCTTTGTAGAATATTCTCACCTAATAAAAGTAATTTTTGATCTTCATCCTTATTCTACTTCACATGAACTAAATTATTACTTCTCTTATCTTTTTTGTTTGACTAACTTATACAAATATCATTCACTATTCTTAGTTTCTAATATATTATAGAAATCATTAAAAACTAAATTTTTTGCCTTGCATATTGCTTTCTTAAATGCTTTACGAGTCTATTTTTATCTTTCCCATTTTTTTGAACTTTTATAACAAATATTCTTATTTTATATTTTTTTATATACATTCTGATTCTACCACCAACCACTTTTACTATTACGAGCTTTTTCTTCTGATACTCCAAGCACATCCTTTACAACATTCTTAATATTGCTAGCTATTTTTTTCATATAATATTAACTTCTTCATACACAATCAAAATATTATAATCTTAAATCTTACTATTAAAAATATCTTAAATCTTGATATTAGGTCTGATAAGTAATGAAAAACTTAATTGGCCTTTGCATGAATTATGCAAGTTGAAAAGTCATTATTATGAGATCCAAATAAGACAATCTATCTTGCATCGCATAACAGATTTAGATAAGATAGCTTTCAAAATGCTTGGATGGTCTAACTAGCATTCCCTTTCAAATGGGATTATAAATTAAAATGAATAACGCATCTCATAAGTTTCATTTGGGATAGCTTTCTTACTGATCACAACCAGAATTTCTATTTGGCTATTGATTTTTTTGTTGCATTAAAAAAATTGTACTAGAAAATTATTTCCTACAACATTTTAAGGAGTTGCTTTCTTTACAACTACTTTACAAAGCAATAAGAAAGTTGCTCCAACGCTTTGTTTGAGACAATTTTCTTACTACTTTCTAAACCAATTTTTAATATAAAAAATTCTCAGGTCAAAAAAATTTTATACTAAAAAATCTACTTAAGAAAGCAGTAAGAAAGCTTTCCCAAACAAAGTCTTAGACTTCATTTGGGACGACTTTCTTCTAGCTTCTTAAAGTAGCTTTTTAATACAAAAATTTTAATTTTGCACTAAAAAGCTGCTTTAAGAAGCAATAAGAAAACCGTCACAAATGAAGCCTTAGTTTTCTTAGGGTTAAGGCATACAATTCTCATTATGATTTAACAAATTGTTGATTTAATCATTTAATCAAAATAAATTTTGACTTAATTGACTATTATAAGTTATGAAATTTATGTAGTATGGTGTAAAATAAAATTTAATGGGGTGAATATCGTAAATGTGGTGAATTGCTAAATTCATTTAGACAAGCTCCTTGAGCATACAACATTGTTTAGTTTACTAAATATAATGAATTATTAAATTACTTAACAATGTCTAAGATGCCATTAGTACATGTTGTGGAGTTGGTCACCTTCACCACATGTGATCTATACCAAGATTTAACCTTCTATCTCATTATGCTCATTTGAAAAATTATAGAAGGGTACAAAATTGGTTAGAAATTGAAATACCAAGATTCATCTTATAAAAACGTGGTTGAAGATAATATTAATAAAACTTCTCATGTCAATAAATATGCTACAATCTAGTAATTAAAATTTAAATTGGTGATTATGATAATTTCATTGTAGGAAATCTTGTCTTGTGGCTAGTCAAAATCAAAGAAAATGATTGAAACCTCCAATGATGTTGATGAGCATGAGGCAACATAAATCTCAATTAACCCATGAATTGTTTAGGGTATCCTTATATTGTTGATTTTGCGTTGAGAATGGCTTATTTTTCTTTTTAATGGGCAAGTTATTTAGATGTCATTTTATACTAGTTAATAAGACGTATATTTTAAGCTCATACATATGGATGAGTTCTTCCTGTTACAACTCGGGCTCCCGAGTTTATATTTTTGATAATAACTAATATTATTGATTACCTCTTTATTTCTCATAATATTTATAGTGCATATTTATTTGTGAGTGTACTAACATTTCAGATACATCATTCACCATTCAATGAAGATTCATGACTCAAGGTTGGATATAATAGGGTGTGTTGAAAGAGTCTATAATATTCATTTATTTTTTTTTTTAATTTCTTGAGTCAAGTCCTATAAGGGAGTATGCAAGCATAGTAATCATGCACACACACTCAAAGGAGTGAGATAGTGAGAAAATTCGAATTATAATTTCTCTGAGCTAATCGTATTGTATGTCCATATCATATTGTACGATCAACTATTTAGAAAAATCATTAAAATAGCTAATTGGCAAAATTAAAGCTATTTGAACTCATCATACTATACGATCAAGATACAATATGAAATCAAGATCTCAATCATTTAATTTAGGCAATATTTTGAAATTCAAAATATGTATTAATCATGCCGTACGATATATATGGTATTGTACGATATAATCAAATCTTGCCTAAATTAATCCTATAATTAGGGAACAACTTTGAATTAATTAATATAGTCAGATTGTAAAGGATTATTCGACCCAATCATACTATACGACCCAATCTTTGCATGGGATGATAATTAATTGTCGCCAATTATACAGGACGATAATCCAAGTCGTTTGAACTATTCATACTAGACAATTCTTAAATCGTACTAAACGATCAGCTCAATTTCTTGAACCGATCATACATCGCCTTATTCTTCTTACAATACTAATATGGTTATTTGAGCTAATCGTACTATACGATATAGTATCGTATTGTATGATCATTGTCGATAGAATTAAATTTTTAGAGTTTTTTAAGCCCACTATTTAAGCTTTCTCATAAGACTTTGTTGAAGTATTTTTTTATATTCATTGAGTTATTTTTCTTCTAAATAAAGCTTGAAAAGAGAGCCTAGAGCTTGAGAGAGAAATGGTGGAGTTTGTGGGTGAGAGAGAAGTTCCTTAATTGTGGATTTTAAGGGAGTGTGAGAGGGAGTTCTACATGGTTGCTCCGACGAACTTTCGCCTGTCTTAAGGAGCTTTGGGAAGAAGGCATCTTTGGTGTCAAAAGACCCGGTTACTCTGCCGCACCGGGGAAGATAAAAATGATTCGAGGTTTTTTGCCTTCACCAGGAATGTGAAAAAGGATTCAAGGTCCTTTGCTTTTATCAGGAGGATCAAAAAAGATTCCAGGATCCCTGCACGGACCAGAAGGGTAAAAAAGAATTTCAGGTCCTCTACCTTCACTAGGAGGGTGAAAAAGGATTCCAGGTAATGTGCCTTCATCATGAGGGTGAAAAAGGACTCCAGGTTCACTGCCTCACCAAGAGGGTAAAAAGATTACGGTCATTTATCGTACTGGGTTGGTGGAAGAGATTTTGTACACTGCAGGAAAAACAGCCAATACCGGCGGTTTTTTCCGGCGGTTTATAAGGTAACAACGGCAGTTTTTTTCGGCGGTTTATAAGGTAACACTGACAATTTTCAGTAACACCAGCGGCTTCCTGCGGTTCATGAACCGCCAGAAAAAATGGCGTAGGAAAAAGATCACCGGCGGTTATTACCAGCGGCCTAATTGTCGGGTGGTTTTCCGGCGGCCAAAAACTGCCGGAAAATATCTAAAATTTAATTTAAAAAAATAGCCCGTTGCCCAGTCGTTCTCCCGCCGTGACCGCCGGAACTCCCGCCCTGCCAGTTTCCCGCCTAACAGCCTGCCCGCTGCCGCCGACGGCCTGCCCGCACAAGCTCCCGCCCTGCTCGCACAAGCTCCCGCCCTGCTCGCCCGAGTTCCCGCCCTGCCCGCGTGCTACCCGCCCTGCCCACCAGAGCTCTCGCCGCTGCCCGCCTGGACACATGCCCGCGTGCTACCCACCGTGCACGCGCGCTGCCCAAGATTCGAACCGTGTCCCTTGGTTTTGCTAAGTCCCAACCATTGTGCTAAGTTTGAAAATGTGTCAAATTATATATTACAATTTATTTAAACTATATAATAGCATATATTAAAGTTAATAATTAATTAAATATGTTATTTTATTAATACTTAATTAGACTAAGTTATTAGATTAATAATTAATTAAAATAAATTAATAATTAATTAATTAAATTAAAAATTAATTAAAATAAAATAAAATTATTAATTAATTAAATTAATTATTAAAAGCAGCCGGTAAAGGTGGAAAGCCGCCGTTAAATCGATGGAAGAGCTGCCGGAAACCGCCGGAAACAAAATCGTCGTAAAACCGCCGGTAAGTCGCCGGAAACCGTCGGAATTTTTTCTGAAATTTAAGCCGCCGGAAAGCCGACGGAATGTCGTCGGAAAAGTCGGCCGCCGGCAAGCCGCTGGAAAAATCTGCCGGTAATTGACGATTTTCCTGTAGTGGTAAGGGATTCTCCTCCTAGCAGTGGGGGCTAAAGGAGTGTCACTAAAGGTTTAGTGCAATACTTGGAGAGGAGGAGAGGAGAACTCTAGGGAGTGGACGTATGTCATGGTTTGACTGAATCATTATAAAATTTTGGTGTTCATTCTATTTTTTTTTTCTACGCTTTACTTTATGCATTTTATTTATGTGAAAAATTATATGATTGAATATCTATGGTTGATATTTCGTTGTGTTGATTAAATTATCATCACCATTATTGTAACCTTTGATAAGTGTATTAGCTTTCGTATTGAGTGATAGTTTTGCTTTCATATTGGCGTGCCCAGAGATAGTTCACTTAGACTTAACATCCTACATAGAACTCATGCTTCCATGAGACCATGGAGGTGGCTGCAAACCTCCATTTTATAATTATGATATTAATTTGTGGAAGAATTTATATACTTAGCTGTATCATTAACTAATGGTGATGTAATCACCTTTAGCATATGGCGAATATATTACTTATTGTGAATCTATGATCTTGAAAAATGACACACAAAGTGAGGTTTAAGTCAATGAAATTGAATACTATGGCAACTTCTCTACTTTTGAAGGGGTTTGTGTCAGCATTTGTTTAGTGATGCAAATTTTTAATAAAGTGAATTCAACATAGCTAACCGTATTATTGACGAACATGACTTATAGATGACTGTCATTGAGTGAGTTCTAAATTAAGGGTAAGCTTCATAGAACCCCTAATCTATATGAGAGAACTTTGGATGCATTACCGAATTCTTTGAACAAATAACTTGCATTAAAAAGGAGATATCATGAGTCCCTCTAGCAAATTCATAAAGTTTGCACTAAGGATCAAGTAGAGCCATCTCATCGCGACTTAAGATCCAAGCAACTTAAGCTTGGCAAATTTTTTCCTAAGTGATTTAAGATGATTCACACTAAACAACGATGGGTTGAACTCAATTCAAACTTCAAACTCTCTTAATAACTCATCAAAAAGACTCTTAGTTGTGTAATTAAGTCTTAAAAATAACAAAATTTTCTTCACTAATTATTCTCATGGTTGACGTAGATCTGCCATACAACAATGACAAAGTTTTTTCCATGGCCAAATATAAATTTGCCACCAATTGTTAAAAGGAATATTCACCTTAATTTATATCGAATAGTAAGACTTAGGACTTGTGGATGTATTTGAAGAAATGAGAAAACTAAAAAAAAAAAATTGAAAAGGCTTTTGATCATCTCCAATGATAAATAACAAATAGTCAAACGGTCATTATTATAATTAAATGGACGGTTCGTAATTATCTCCATCACAACCTCTAATTAATCTAAGCATGGCTACAGTGTGACTCAGCGGAGAAGAATATAATATGAGGAAGTACACCTGGCCTATATTTTATGATTAAAATCACATCATCTCCTTATCACTGTAGATAATTTGCTTGATTAATTATATGAAGTACTTGCATGCGAAATCATGGCTAACATAAAACGATGCCAATCCTGGCAAATTTTTAAGGAGTATATGCGATAGGTAGAACTTATTTTGAGCGAATATTAATTAATTGAATATAATTCAAGGCTAGTATATATAAATTATTATTTTTTGTTGGGAAAATAGATTATAAATATAGTCAAAACGTGCGACATAAATATCACCCATGCCTATAGATTTGGGGTGTACAAATGGATTTTTGCGTCGGGTTCGGGTCGACCCAACTCGATCAACACGACCCAACTCATTGTCCCAAGTGCGAGCGAGCATGATGCGTGAGCGGGAGATATCCGCGAGAGCGATGTGTAGGAAGGTGCGATGCACTAGTGGGCGAGCTCGATGCACATGTGTAATGCGCGAGCACGGATGATGGGACGACCGCGTTTTTGATTTGACCCGGGTCAATTTTGAGTTTTTGAGTTGACCCGAACCTGACTTGAAAATACAATCAGGTTAGAATATATAATCCGAGCCTAACCCGTTTTCTATACAGGTTAATCCGAACCTGAAATTTTTGAGTCGGATTTTCAGACCATGTCAAATATTGACAATTTGACACCCCTACTATAGATAGTGCGAATGGTGGTGTATATGGTAGCATGAATATAAATTATGGTTTCTTGTTATTATTTTGAACAAGTTTGAAGATGGTATGTTATATTATCAAGGTTGTTGTATGAGGCATATTTAATGTGATTACTGTGTTGGTAAGATGACTTAAATTTTATAGGGATGAACAAAAGCATCATTCAATTTTTAGGCATATGTAGTGCATTTAAAATCACAATTACAGTAACATGATGGCCATCAATATGTGACAATCATTATAAGATCCTCAATGTTAGCAAGCAAGATGATCGTCATAATTATATGTGATCGTGCTATTATGATATTATAATAAATATATGTAGAAGAGAGATGATACTCATTTGATCTTTAAGTAATGATGGTCAACAAGAACATTATCATCATGTATGATATGCTTGATGCCACTATTTCGATGATCAAGATAATAATAGATGATCTTATTAAACATTTAACTTTTAATAGGCTGCTTGATAATTATTGTTATGTATGATGCATACAATATTGTGGTGATAAGATGGTCATATATGGGAGATGAACATCACTTGGTTTTTAAGTGAAATAAAATACATCATCTCTATCATTATATATGTTTCATTCAACAGTGCTAATATGATAATAAGATTTTTGTATGGGTGAGATGATCATCATCCATTCATCAAATTTTAGTAAGAGATATGATCTATATAATCATATGTAGTGCATCCAACATTGTTATTGTATTATAAGGCATACATATAGCAGATGAGAGATGTGTATAGCCTGATCTTTAGGGGTAGTAGGCTAAGTGAACATCCTCATCGCAAATTTTTTTTTTTTAAAAGGGATTTTATTCCGAAGAAAAAAAGGCTACAAATAAGTCTAACAAGGAACCAAGTCAAAAATTACAATTTGACAACCAACAAAAAAGAGACAATCAATAGAGATGGAAGAAAAAACCAGCCGGGCTCAGTCATTGGCCTGAAGCTTTCTGCAAACACCATATAGAATCTAACTAAACTAAGCCATAGTATACTTTCATTTATTTGGTTCATTTTTTGTTTAGCCAAAATTTGAAATCATGATAAAACACTTGCATTTGATCAATTCAAATGAATCGGTTAAAGAATTCGTTAAACCAATTAAACCTAACTAAACAATAGGCATAACCAAAATTTAGAATAATAATGATATTTTTTTCATTAAATTAAGAGCATTTAAAGTTTTTGCCATCTACCTACATTTTTTTAATAGAATTAATAACCAAAATTCAAATAACCCTTATTCAAAAATCAAACTATACATCATTCTATAAATCAAATTAAACCAATCAAATATCCTCAATTTGATTCGATTTTTTAATTTAAACCAACTAATGCACGTTGTTGGTGTTTTGGTCGTTCTGTCTGGTGTTGTTGGTCCTCCTCTATTGTTTTGCCATGTTGTTTTGTGTTGCTTCATTTGGTGGCTGGGCTATTTCTGGTGTTTGGTCTTCTCTATTTGTTATTGTTGGTTCCCCTCTGTCTGTTCCTAGGGTTGTTTTGGGGGCCTTTGGTTGCTATGGTCTTTTGGGGCTACGGTATTTCTTAATGCTGGGTTCGATTGGTCGGTGCTACTTGTTATTTTTGGTTTGTTGGTTCTTCTCTCCTATGGTGGTTGTTGCGTGGATGTGGTTTTGTGGTTTTTGCACTTGTGTTGTTGTTTTTTTTTTGTTGGATGTTGGGCTATTGGTTGTTCGTGTTAGGTTGTTTGTCATATTTTCTTTTTTACTGGTTCTCTTTCGAAGTTTTCTTGCAGATTTGGTGGCTGTTGGATCTTTGGACTTCTGGTCAGGATTTGAGATCTTCCTCCGCCATTTTTAAGCTTTCCTTTTCGTTTGATTGGTTTTGTTGTTTTTTATTTTCTTTGTAATAGGTAGAACCACCAGCTCTTATGTTTTATTTCAATGATTGTATTTTTAAAGACATGTAATTTTCTTTTTTAAATTAACATGTAAGCCCCTCTCTGAATTTTATATATATATAAAAAAAAATCTTTACTTGCAAGCAATTTTACGACACCAAAAAAATTTAAAGACTACCTTAGCTTTTATTTGTGACAGCTTTTTTATTTATTTCAAAGATAGCTTCCTAATACCAAAATTTTTAATTTAAAAAACTTTTTTACTAAACTATTTTCAAAAATAGTAAAAAATTATACCAAATAAAAGCTCAATATACAATTAATTTGAATATGATTCACTTAATAAAAAAAACGCAAAATATTATGAGATAAATTGAGCAATCAAGCACTTAATGACCGTCTATATCATAAAAATGACAATTAAATTCAAACCTAAATGTCATTATCCCTAGCGTTAATAAACTAATTAAAGCTGTTGTCAACGCTAATTAATTATGCGGTGGGGCCATAGTGCCATACTTCAGTCATCGTCATAATAGGCATCGACGTCATCCATACAGTCATCAAAATTAGCCTCTCAAAGACGTGTCAACAGTTAAAAAGATTCCGTTTTTTTTTTCTTTTTTTTTTTTCTGAAATTATTAAATTATTGACCATAAAAAAGAATCTGAATAAAAAACTGTCAAATTTTATTTTATTTTTGCTCATACAAATTTTTACCGATTAAATTACGGCACATAAATTGGCTTGGTCTGATTCAAATAGATTCAGCAGCATTAGATCACATTGAAAATTATACGTAGTATTTTCATTCGAACAGATGTAACATTTTTGTTTTGATAAAACTCATACAGATCTTACGTGTTGATTAAACAAAAAAAATTATAGGACTTTAAAGAACAAAAATTTTTTCTAAAAATATAATATTTACTAGCTTTTAACTAATCTTAATTCAAAAGATTTGTACACTAAATTTAGGATTTGTTTGGGATAGTTGTAACATTTTGTAAATATGGTTATAAAATTATTATTAGTTGAATAATTTTTTTGAAAGCTGTCTTATATATTTTTGATACGTCATCATGAAATTATCTTGGTCGGGCACAAATCTTGAGGCAAAAATCAACCCGAAAAACTTCAAAAATTAAATTCGGGAGCACCTGAACTCCGATTTCAGCGAGCTTATAGTCAAACTGAGTGTCTCGGAAATACGAACCCAACGACACCAAATTCAACTCAATCCGAGTCCAAATGAGTCTGAATCAAAGACTCAAAGTGCTGTTGGAAGGTTCGAATCACAATTTGAGTTACCAAACGGTCTCCAATTTTAACGAGCTTATACTCGAATCGAACGACTCGACGAGACGAATCCAACGAACCTAAGATCGTTGAATTCTGACATCACTAAGGCCTTCAAATGTCCAATGAACGGTGCACAATCGAAGGATTCAACATCAGCCGTCCATTCAACCACTACCTATTCGCCCCTGATCTCACACCTATTTACAAGCCATGTCACTCCAGAAAAATTATAAATTGAGCCCTCATTCTTCACAAGAGGACTCAAGCAAGAAGGGAGAAGAAGAAGAGAAGAGGAAGAGAAGGGGAAAGAAGAATCATCTCCTCCTCGAACACCGCCGAAGTTCTTTCCGCCGCCTGAATATGCAGGAACTTTGCCGGATTTTCGGGAGACGCCGGAATTTCGCAGAACTTTGTAACTTTATTTTAATTTAGAAGAAATTGATTGTAAACTGATCGTCCTGATTCGTGGGATGAATCAGCCTCTGTAATTCAAACAAACATTAGTGGAATTATTTCAACTGGGCGTGGTCCCGTGATTTTTTCCCTCTTTCGGGTTTTCCACGTAAAAATCCTGATGTTCATTTTTTTTCCTGTTTGTGTGTGCTGAATATTCGTACTACGCTTGGACGTAAAATTACAAACTCTACCACCGCGTATATTCTAGCCCGCAACAATGTTAAATATACTCTAAAAAAATATACAACCATTTTCTTACTATTAGAATAGATAAGTGAATCTGATTCTAAGAAATAGCTTCATAGACATTTCTGAAAAGCATTGAGAAACCAGCAAAAAATAGTAGCCAAATAAAATTATGATCATACAATCTTAAAGACAAAATATTGAAAATTTTATCTCAAACAAAATCTTAGCTTTATCATTAATTTAAACAGGCAAAATAAATTGAAATCATTGTCTTAGAAGATAACAATATCCAAGTGATTTTGGTGGTTATGTGAGTCGTTGAATTTCAAGTGAGAACACGATTAAAACTACTTAGATTAGTTTAATCTTATGACTTAAATAAGGAGGCAGGTTTGCTCTATACAAGAGTAGAAAATAGATTAATGGTACTTCACTCTATCAAATTCTTAAGAAGAAAAAATAATATAAAATATTCCAACATCTTATATATTAAGTTTTATTATATAAAAATTAAATTAATGGGGGGGGGGGAGCGTGTTTAAATATTTAACTTTTTTTTTTAGTTGGAGGGAACTACTTATGTAACAATCAAATCATTGTTATTTATGTAACTAATGCCTAAGGCATTTTCTTAACTTATTAACTAGTATAATTATTGAGTATCATCATCAAATTGTAGAGAATTTTAACATTAGAAAAATAATTATGGTTGAAATTTTATTATGAATTATGACACCTAAATGCTAAAATAAGAGATTGGAGGATGTTACTTTTGTAAATGATATATATATATATAATAATTCTAAGTGTGTTCAAATATGTTCGAATGTAGTTTGAACATGAAATCAAATCAAGCAAAGTTGATGTACACCAAAGAATGTCACTACTCACGGGGGGGATGGCTCGAACATGGCTGATGGCATGAAGGTAAAAAAGTGTTTGTGATGAGATTCCCCATAGGGTTGTTGTTAACGGGATCGATGACATGCACAAGGGGATCTTGCTTAGGGATAGCGTTGACAATATGAGCATGATGTAATGTGAGAGATGATCATTTTAGAATCTCACTTAAGGTTTATGTCTGTAATAACCCAGTTAAATAAATCTTTTTTGAAGTTATTATAAGTCTAAATCATAAATCATCTAGGCCATAACATATATATATATATATATACAATTTTTCATAATTTTTTGGCATTGCTGCAAATACTTAAGAAATTTACACGTGTCAGTACAAAGGAGGGTTTTGTGACCGTCATGTGTTTGTTTTTAGAAAATAATTTCATAAAATTTTTTAAGATTAAAAAAATGGGCTATTTTATGAACATTTTTCTATAATTTTTAACTCCCTAAAAGAATTTATATGAATTTTATATTAAAAATTGATTAAATTATATAATTATAATTGTATTATATTATTATTTTATTATAAAAAATATGTTAATGCACTTAATATTTCATTTTATAAGCCATTTATTACTCATTTTCCTGAACAGAGAAAAAAAAGAAATAAGAGAGGAAAGATATGAGAGATGAAAGAGAACTTAGAATTTAAAGGCCGTAGAATGAGTTCTGTCATTTGACCATGTTGAAAAATGTGCTCGTCTCATTGTGAAAAATCATTATCTCATTTATGATTTCAATAATTTGATGTTTTTGAAATTTTTCGATCAAATTAGTTTTATCATTATAAAAAATGAGGATAATTTTGTATTGATAAATCTTTTTTTATGTAAGTTTTTGTATATTATAGAGATTAAAATTAAGAACTTTTGAGTATTTATTTAAAATTTTCTGCTAGTTGATTTTGAGAAAATTATAATTTTTATTAATTCAAAATTTATTTTGATATCTAAAAATATTGATATAGCTCAATTAAAGTTTCAGAATAATGTTATACATGATCTCTGGTAATTAATTTAATTTTTAAAAATGAGAATTTTAGCTCAATAGGGTTTTCTATTGCCTATCGTTAGGACTTTTGAGCATTTTTTAAATCAAGCCAAATTATTCTTTATTTATTATTTTTAGATGCTGAGGCATGTAGAGTCTAAAAATCTATGTTGCAGCTTTTGGAGAATTTTTATGCAACTTAAAATTTCAAAACAATCTATTCTTGAGTGTAGATGACCTAATTGGTTTTAATAGTATCAAAATTGAGCTTGAAATATCAAAAAATGCTGTCATGACTCCAAAAAATGTCTGAATTATACTTTTCACGCCAAAAATTGAACCCTGAAGAAAAATTGACCCACCTGGTCTACTAGCTTACATATCGTGTCCCTAGCCTGATTATGAGACCATGCCTACGACCCGCTTGGGCCATGCTCTTTGGCCCACCACAGTTCATGAATGTGGGCGATAGTGGAGTAGTGGGTTGGGTTGAGTCCTGGTCCATTAGTAGAGTAGTGGGAAGGTGGAAGTTATGGGCCATTAATGGAGTAGTGGGAAGGTGGGAGTTATGAGACATTAGTGGAGTAGTGGGAATGTGGGAATTATGACCTAATAGTGGAGTAGTGGGAAGATGGGAGTTATAGGCTATTAGTGGAGTGGTGGGAAGCTGGATTCAAATTATAATAAAATTATAATTTTTTTTTTTTACAACTTTCCCAACGTCTTCCTCTTATCTCTTTAACTATAAATACCCCTTTAGGGGTATGAAAAAACTTGCCCCTCTTCTTTTTCTCCTCAGGCTAAGGTCTTCCCCTGTTCATGTTCAGGCGGTATCCCCTGTCTCAATCTAGGGCCCCTCACTAAGTAGGAGTCTCCTACTCCTTTCCTCTTTTTCTCCTCAAGCTGAGGCCTTCCCGTGGTTATGTTCTGGCGGTATCCCCTATCCAGGTCTATAGCCCCTCACTAAGTAGGAGTCTCCTCATTTCCTCTTTTCCAGTTGAGGCACTCTTCTAGTCTTATACAAGTTGTGTCTCCTATCAAGGGCTAGGGCCCCTCTCTGAGTTGAAAGGACCTTTCCCTTTCCCCCCTTATCTCCCCTTCAGTTATCTTCTAATACGGGAGGCCTTCCTCTGTCTTTAGATAAGCGATATCTCTTATATGACTGTAGGACCCCTCCCTATACAAAGGTTATAACAGGGTATCACCCTTCTTCGAGATATCACATGACCAAGAGAGATTCACATTCGTAGTTAGTTTTATGAAGGAGGTAAGAAAGTCTGTTGTCAAGAGAGGGAGGTCGAAAGGGTCGTAGTTTGACGTTTGGTAGAAATCTGACGAAAGTTCGGCGATGGGTGGAAGTTCTGTAATGGATAGAAGTCTGGCTACAAACTAAAGTTCAACGTCGGGTAGAAGTCTGACGACTAGCAGAAGTCTAGTGATGGGCAAAAGTTCAACGACAGAAATAAGTTTGGTGTCGGGTAGAAATTCGGTGATGGGAGAAAGTCCGACGATGGGTAACAATTTGACGAAAGTCTAATGATAGGCAGAAGTCCAACAACAGTTAGAAGTTTGATTATTTTCAACAGCGGTCGATAGCCAGGTGAAGAGTTGAAGGGGAGAGTGTGCTAATAATAGTACTCGAGCAAGGGGCCACTAATATTATACATGGCAAAGGGAAAATGATGGTTGTAGTCGAGTCATACTTTCTTGGAAGTAGTCTGCATCGACATTGGCGCGTGCGGACATCATGTATCCTTAATAGAAGGGGTTAAAGTAGTATATCATATCAGTATTCAAGGATATTTGACCATTTTAAAGTTGAGAATCCATCAAGGATGGAAGACCTATCTGAAGTTGTATGTTATAGCAATGCTCGATGGCGTTAATCTATATGAAAGAGATCGATAGAATCTACTAATGATGTATTATCTATTTGAGGTTATATGTCAGAGCACTGCTCGATGATGTTAATCTATATGGAAGAGGTCGAGGGAATCCACCAAGGATGTATAACCTATCTGAGGTTATATGTTAGAGTACTGCTCGATAACATTAACCTATATGGAAGATGTTGAAAGAATTCACCAAGGATGTATGACCTATCCGAGGTTGTTTTTCAGAGCACTGCTCGATAACTTTAATATGTATTGAAAAAGTTGAGAGAATCTACCAAAGATGTAAAGCATATCCGAGATTATTTCTCAAAGCACTGATTGATGACATTAATATGTATGGAAGAGGTTGAAAGAATCCACCAAGGATATATGACCTATTTGAGATTATATGTTAGAGCATCGCTTGATGATGATAACCTGTATGGAGAGGTCGAGAGAATCCACAAAAAAATATGTGACCTATCTGAGGTTATATATCAGAGCATTGCTTGATGACGTTAACATGTATGGAGGAGTTCGAGAGAATATACTAAGGATATATGACCTATCTGATGTTTCATGTCAGAATACTGCTTGACGACATTAACATATATAAGAGAGGTCGAGAGAATTCACCAAGGATGTATAAACTATCTGAGATTGTATATTAGAGCACTGCTTGATTATGTTAATATGTGTGAAAGAGGTCGAATCAACTCCCATTGGGGTTGATTTTAGCTTCTTTAGCATGGGGCGAATGTCGCGTGTATCCTATATCAAAGGTGAAGAATGGTCTATCTTAAGACTGTTACTGCCTTTTTAAGGTTGAGATTAAGACTTTGCCAAGGTGTAAAAATACAATTAAGGAATTATAATTTATTAAAAATATCCTTACATTCGTTGAGAGTTTCCTTAAAATAGTTTTCATATATATTGTCTTGGATGTTGGAAGTATTATAGGAATCTTCCTGACCACTATTATAGCCAAAGTTGCCCCCCCCCCCCCCCCCAAGTCAACTTTAAATTTTCATAAAATCAATGAAATAATAGTTGATGCCAAGATGTTGACATTAACGACCTTTTGAGGTTGGAGCAAAAATTACCCCCCTCCCACTCTGGAATCATGTTCCCACAGACGACACCAAACTGTTGCGTCCTAGAATATATATGGTGGTAGAGAAATATAAAATTTAATGTCTTAGATTTGTACGAAGATCTAGCACATAAACAGATAAAAGAGAGGGTGTAGTAGTCTTAAAAGACATCATAGTTTTTATGTGGAAACCCCTTAAAAGGGGGAAAAACCACGTGGCCTGACCCAGTTTGAATGAATACACTATTATTTGCAGTTGATTACAAATGAGTTACTTCCTTAGGGGGAAGGCCTTGGGTTTAAGTAGCAAATGTACATCGTATTACATGATGGGAATTGGAAGAATTAATATTGAAATTTTCATTTAGTTGATAGAACCATAGTCGACAGGCGACGAAGGTCGGAAAGACTATAATCTAGTGACTATGGTAGGAAGGATCGTTGTCTGGCGAGGGAGGTTAAAATGACCGTAGTTGATGAGAGCAGTGGTCAGAAAGATCGTTGAGTGGCGAGAGAGTTTGGAAGGACCATAGTCAGCAGGAGATAATGGTCAAAAAGACTATTATTTGACAAGGGAGGTTGGAAGGACCGTAGTCGGTAGGAAACAAGGGTTAAAAGACTGTTTTCTAGCGAAGGAGGTCGGAATGATCGGAGTAGGCGAGGCAGATCGGAAGGACCATAGTCGGTAGGAGATAGGATCCAAAAAGACCATAGTCGTAAGATGGTGGTCCGGTGGAAGTCTAGGGGTTATTCGGTGGTTTGGCATAATTGTGACTTCTATCGGTGGTTCGGTGAAAGTTTGTTCCTATGTTGGTGGTCCGATATTGGTTTGGCAGAACTTTGACATTAGGCGGTGATCCAACGGAACTCTGGCATTGATTAGTGGTCTGGCGAAACTCCGGCATCGGGCGAAGGTCTGACATAAGTTAAGTGTCAGGCGGTAGTCCTAATGGAAGTCCGGTGTTTAGCGATAATCCTACAGAAGTCCAGCGTCAGGCGGTGGAACTAAGGTAAGTCCAGAGTCAGGTGGTGGTCCGGTGGAACTCTGGCCTCATGTGGTGGTACGGAGGAACTCCGGGGACGGTCGGTGGTCTGTCAGATGTCTAGCGTCAGATAGTGGTCATGACCGAAGTCCGGCATAAGGCAGTGGTCCGACGGAAGTCTGACGTCAGGCGGTGGTCCTAACAAAAGTTCGGTGTCAGATAGTAGTCCGGAGGAACTCTAGCATTATGTGGTGGTTTGACAGAACTAAAGCGTTAGGCAGTGGTCCAATAAAACTCGAGCATCAGGTGGTGGTCTGGTAGAGGTCAGGGCGATGGTTGAGGATGAGCGAGGAGGCAAGAGCGATCTCTTATCTCTCTCTTGATTACTTTCTTGAGGTCCCCCTTTCATGAGAAGTAGGGGTCATATTTATAGATTTTTTAGAATAACATGGCTTATAAATATGTGGAAGATCAAGGATAAGTAGGGAGTGATTTGGATGGACGACCGATGTTGAATCCCTTGATCATAAATCGTTTATTAGGCATTTGAATATCTTAATGAAATAAGATTTTTGCGATCTTAGGCTCGTTGAATTTGTCTCGTCGAGCCACTAGATTTGATTATAAGCATGTCACATTTGGAAACTGTTTGGTAATCCAAATTGTGGTTTGAACCTTCCAACAATGCTTCGGGCCCTTGAATTGAACTCATTTGGGCTCGAATTGAGTTGATTTTGGTGTCGTTAGGTTCGTAGTTCCGAGGCACTCAGTTTGATTGTAAGTTTGTTGAAATCAAAGTTTGGATGGTCTGATTTTAATTCTGAAAACTTCCAACTTAATTTTGCCTCGAGATTCGTGCCGATCAAGATAATTTTTTTATGATGTGTATATATCCTGAGTAGTGGATATGCTTTTTAGGAAAATAAATACAGAAGTTTAAATTAATATTTGATTGATAGTTTTATTTTGGCTAGTATTTATATTAATAAAAGAAATTAGATAGTTCTGATTATCATATATTAAAGTTAAAAGAATAATTTTTTCAAGTTAGATTATGAAGCATCAGAATGTCAATTAAAATTAGATATGTGAACGTGAAAGTTGCTTGCTATTGGAGCTTTCTAGGGGGAACGGGTCAAATCGGTCGATAAGCTCTAACAACATGTAAGGAAAGTAGTGGTTGACATAGCTCATTGAGGAAATCATCGGCAAGAGTGAGCCATACAAAGGCTAAGAGGCCTTCAAGCCCTTGTTGAACTAAGTTTGAATTGAATTCAACAAATTATTGTGCATCCCAAACTTGTTCGAACTAAATTTTAGTTTGAATGATGTCTGAATTTGCGTTTGGGCAAAGTTCACATAATGCACTTTGACTCCAAAAACTTTTATGATGATATATTAATTATTATTACTTTCCCCCCTCCACCCCACCCCCCCCCCCCCCCCCCCCCACCCCCCACACCCCACACACACACACAAAAAACAAAAAGATATATTAACACATTCTCCTCTTATTTACATATTAGATTTTGCACTAGTTTTAGCGTCAATCTAAAAGACAATTTTCTTACAGTTTGATTTGGATTTTATTTGTGACGGTTTTTATACTATTTTTTAATTAGCTTAATTTTTTTAAATTTATATTTTGGTACTAAAAAATAGATTAAAAACATTGTAATTTTTTCCCAAATGAAACCTTAATTTTCTCAATACATGAGTTTTATTAGGAGTGTTAATTTTGGGTCACAGATCGGGTTCAGATGAGATAAAATCAGAACCGACATGACATTATTTGGGTTAACCCGAACCCGACCCATTTTTGCATACGAGTTGATTTTTCAGACCCAAACCCAACCAACTTCGAGTTCTGCAGCGGCAGATAAAATCACGCTTTTATGGGTCTCCAGCGGCCAGTAGCGGCAACGACGAAGGCTACGGCAGCCGTAGCAGCATCGCTGGGCAACGACGTCGGATGGCAGACTCGATAGCAGTAGTGCCCAGCGACTCGAGGGCAGCGACATCGCAGGTAGTCAATGCTACGCGTGGGTAGGCGATGCGAAGCGCGGCTAAGCGATGCAACACGAGGCAGAGTGGGCATGCTACACGGGCATAGCTGGCAACCTGGTCATTCCGTTTCATTTTCGGGTCATCCTGATTTTTTAAACTAGTCAAAAACCCGAACCCGAATCGGTTGGAGTTCGAGTTGACCCAAACTAGAAATTTCCCATTCGGGTTCGGATCGGGTGAAATATTTACACCCCTTAGTTTTATCTCTTATTGGGATAACTTGAACATTTAGGGATATCTACTAAAATTTGTATTGATTTTTTTTTAAATTTTGCAACTGTAAAAGTCGAATATTTATACATTTTTGTTACGTCTTGGAATATTTGCGGCAGTAGAGAAATATTTAGTTTAACATCTTAGCATTGTATGAAGATCCAGCACACAATCAGATAAGAGAGAGGGTGAAGCGTTAATAAAAGACACCAGTTTTTACGTGAAAACTCTTGAAAAGTGGGAAAAACCATAGGGCCTGGCCCAGTTTGAATGAATACACTAGTATTTGTAGTCAATTACAAATGTGGCCCTTCCTTAGGAGAAGGCCTTGGCTTGATGATACAAATGTACATCATATAGAGTGCATTACATGGTGGGTGTTACAATATAGGCATGTTTGTTTGGTCGGCACGACAATAATCGATAGGATGGAGGTCGAAAAGACCGTTGTCTGATGATAGAGGTCGGAAGGACCATAGTAGGTGATGCAAGTCGGAAGGACCGTAGTCGGCAGGAGACAGTGGTCAGAAAGATCGTAGTTGACAGAAGATCGGGGTTAGAAAGACTGTTGTCTGGCGATGTAGGTCGGAAGGATCATAGTCGGCAGGAGATAAGGGTCTGAAAGATCATAGTTGGCAGGAGATCGGGGTCAAAAAGACTGTTGTCTGGCGATGTAGGTCGGAAGGATCATAGTCGGCAGGAGATAAGGGTCTGAAAGATCATAGTTGGCAGGAGATCGGGGTCAAAAAGACTGTTGTCTGGCGATGTAGGTCGGAAGTACCATAGTAGGCGACGGAGGTCAGAAGGACCGTAGTCGGCAAGAGACCAGGGTTAGAAAGACCATTGTTGAAGGGCAGTATTCTATGAGAACTCTGGGAATCAAGTGGTGGCCTGGTGGAGCTCAGGGCCTCAAGTAGTGGTCCGGAGGAAGTCTGGGCCTCATGTGGTGTTCTGATGGAGCACAGGGTTTCAAGTGGTGGTACGGCAGAAGTCTGGGCCTCAGGTGGTGGTACGTCATAAGTCCGGGCCTTAGGTGGTGTCCTGGTGGAGCATAGGGCCTCAAGTGGAGGTTCGGCGAAAGTTCGAGACTTAGGTGGTGATCTGACCAAGGCGAGGGCCTCAGGTGATGGTCTGGCGAAGGCGAGGACCTAAGGTGGTGGTCCGGAGAAGGTGAGGGCCACAGGTGGTGGTCCGGCAAAGGTGTGGGCCTAAGGTGGTTATTCGGGGAAATTCTGGCGGTGGTCCGGCGAAACTCCACTGGTGGTCGAGGAGGAGCTTCTTCCTCATCTTCCTTTCTTCTCTTCTTCTCTTCTTGTTTCCGTCCCCTTTCAAGAGGAATGAGGGGTCTATTTATAGATTTTCTGGAGTGACATGACCCGTAAATTGATGAGAGATCAGGGGCAAATATAGAGTGCTTCAGATGAATGGCTGATATTGAATCCTTCAATTGTGGATCCTTTATCGAATATTTGAAGGTCTTAATGACTTCGGAATTTAGTGATCTTGGGCTCGTTGGATTTGTCTCGTTGAGCCGCTCGATTCGACTATAAGCTCGTCAAGTTCGGAGACCGTTTGGTAACACAAATTGTGGTACAAACTTTCCATGCCAACAACACTTCGAGTCCTTGATTTGGACTCATTTGGGCTCGGATTGAGTCGAATATGGTGTCGTTGGGTTCATATTTTTGAGACGCTCAGTTTGACTATAACTTTGCTGAAATCGGAGTTCAGGTGATCCCAGATTTAATTTTTAAAATTTGCGGCTTGATTTTTGCCTCGAAATTCGTGCCCGATCAAAATAATTTTTTTACGATACATCAATTATATTACTGCCCCCAATTTGACTTGGCCTTCCACTTGTCCTCTTTGGAGTTTCCAGCGACATGGCCTACATCAAAGTCAGCCGTTGACATGGCCATCAAATATTTCAGGAGCGAAGGATGCTCGGAATTTATTAAAAATTTATAAAAGAAAGCCACAATCGCCTGTACGACTGTTATGCATATGTCAATTGCCGTTTAAGTGTCTTGACTCCGTAAGCGGTGTGTGAAGCAAACTAATGTGGGAAGAACAAGTCAACGATTGACCAACAATCCAATGACCTGTTTGGCTGATCAATTCAAACTCAATTACATATTTGAGTGATACAACACCGTGCAAATGCCAAAAGAAGAAAAAATTAAAATCACAGTAAATTGATATGGATATGAAAATAAATTTTTTTTTTTTGGAAAATTAGAGGCATAGCCACCGTAAGATTAGAATGGAAGAAAAAAAGGCCTAAAATAACTCTAAAACCAATTTACATGTTAAAAAAAAAGCACTAACAAAAATAAAACAAAATAGGTAAAAAATAAGGAGAAAAAATAGACAAAAAGATCCTAAAAATAAAAAAAGGAGGACTCCGTAAAAACTCGAACCAATCAAAGTTATGGAAGATTCAGGTAGTAGTCCCACGCAGAAAGCCACAAAAAATGGGAATGGTTGCCAACGGATTAGTCCACGAAAAATTCCGCAGGGTGCACAAAAATATAACCGGACCAAATGAAGAAGAAAGATTTGGATGTACGACAAGGCCATCCAAGGGGAAATCCTAGTAGAGAGGTCGGATATAGACATCATTGCTCAAAAATGACCTGAAGCACAAGGGGAAGGCAAGGCGAATCGCTTTAAAAATTTTCCATTTAGAAAAAGAGCATTGATAATTTTGATGCGGATGAGAGGAGCAGCTTCAGAATTCTCAAAACGCCTATCATTACATTCCCTTGAAAAGAAGTATACATAACAATAGATCACAACAAAACAAAAATTTTTATCTAGAGAATTCAAGTGTTGTAGATCACCAATAAATTCAAACAGTTGCAGCAAAGTTGGTCTAAGAAAAAATCCATCCAAAAATAGGAGTAGAAAAGAAAACAACAGAGAAAGAGAAATCACATTGAAACATTAAATGCTTAACACTTTCATCCCATTACAGCAAAGAGAGCAAGTTCTGTTAACTTGAATATTCCTTTCAGCTAACTTATTTGCCGTTTTTAACCCATCAAAAATGGCCAGCCAAGCAAAAGAAAAAAAATCTGAGAGCAGAACGTTTATGCTAAATGTATTTGTGCCAAGAAACAACTTCCAAATCAGAAAAATAGTGCATCGAGAAAGTTTTAAAATTGGACTAATCGAAAAAAAAAGTGTTAAACATTAATAATTATTGTTAATCTTTACATTTTTATTATGGATAAAAAAGAAAGAGTCAATTTAGTAATATCAAAATCATTTGATGTTGAATTGTTGTACATGACTGAACGAACGGAGGCAAGTGGATTTCTTAGTGCTTTGCAATATATTTTTTTATCTAAGATACTATTCCTGAAAGGTCATTCCGATGTTGAGATGTTTAATATAATTGAATGAGAGGGGGCCAAAAAATTGGTGTAAAAAATCTTGATAATATTGATAGGAAGCGAGCTGAATCATCTTTGAGCAATATCTTTCAATATAGAAGCAACTAGATGAAACTTGAAGTCACCTAAAAGAAATGGCAAGCTCAAAGGTGCCCAAATAATAGTGGGATCAATAATAACTTTGTATGTTTCAAATAGTTGAGCTTTTAACTTGAATTGAACAACTTGATAGAGAATTTTTGAGAGAAAAAGGTTGTTATGTGCGTGGACAAATACTTTTAAGGAAAATATAAAGGGCTTCTTGAATTCATATTCGCCTAGTGTTAGAAGAAAGACGATAAGCTTCACGTGCGAAGGAAGCATACACGACTTGAATGAGTTGAGTGATTTGCTAATATACAGGGCATTTTCGATGAAAGTTAGATTAATACTAAATAACAAAGATGCTGCTTCTAAAATATTCAACTCATGAAACACGCACATTATTATAAATTCAATGATTTTTCTTAAATTCTTGATATTGAGTTTTGACCTTGCACATCTTCATAAAATATATGAAATAAAACTTTATGAACCTTATGTCACAAAAAGGTCATTGTCCTTAATTTTTTCATGAAGTTGAGGGGCATTGAGATTGATGTCTAAATTTTTTTTGATGAATCTACTGTTATTTCTTTATCACCTAGTTGAACATTTAATATTGGCTAGGTTGAGTGATGACTTGGGGCTTGTGAGATTAAAGAAATTTATGTCAGAATCTCTTAATACAAAATACATTATGACTTTGAAGTTCTGATTGACACAAATTTTTTTTCTTGAGATTTTGGTGGTTTTATTTGTATAATAACAATTACTTGAACTATGTAATTGACTGAATATCTTTAATAAAATCCTAATCTCAAGCCTCACAGTAATAACGTAGTTTAGGCTATCAATTAAGAGGTCTTGGGTTCAAGTCTTACGTATGTGAGCTTATTTTAATTGATCGAAATGTAGCAAAAAAAAAATTTATTATCAACCTGATATTTAGTATTTTACCCAAAATGTGAAGGCTATGTATGAGTCCTCTAATTCTTATTTATATATTGAAGATAATAGGTGAATGAAGCAAGTCATCTCTAAAAGACCATTTGTGATTATTATTATTATTTTATTTATATATTTAATACAAAATACAATATATTTCATATGTTAAAAATATATTAATTTTATTTTTATTAAATATTAAATAAGTTGATTTGAGCTATAATGGTGGTCACTACCAAAACAATGAGGACTGTGGCCTTTGTTGGAATTTTTATTAGGTCCGGACACCGGACGTAGCTCTACGTCCGGAGTCCAATAAAATCCCGACACTTGTCCTGTACTTGTGGATATTAATTTTTTATTTGTTTTTTTCTTGCTAGCCCGATTGACCCGGCCCAAAATATTCCTTCTCGGTACCGCTCGGTATTGCTCGGTACCGCTTTGTACAAATGCTAGGTATCGCTCGGTACTGCTCGGTACTGCTCGGTATTGCCCGATATTTTTTAATAAATACTGCTCGGTATTACTCGTTATTTCTAAATACTGCTCGGTATTGCTAGGTACTACAAACTTTGAAAACAAACGTTACTTCAAAACAACTTTTATAATAAAATTTTGAACAGGAATTTTTTGGCCGGGTCAGCCCGGGCTGGCAATAAAAAAAATAGAAATTAATGTCCACATGGGCATGCCAAGTGTCGCGACTTTATTGGACTCCAGACGTAGAGCTAGTCTGGTGTCCGGACCTAATAAAAATTCCATTGCGGATAGCAGACGGAATGAACCGTTTGATTTTCTCTCTACCTGCAATGAAAACATAGTCAAAGCATAGCCGAAGCACAGCTCCTACAATAACTTTACTTTGATTACGTTTTTACTATAAACATAGAGAAAATTGAAAGATTCTCTCCGTAATAATTTGCCTCATGTAACAGACTCTATATAGTGAGATAAAATTTTGATGTGTTAATTATTGCTGCGGCTGTTGCTTTGAAATTTGAAGTTTACTTATTTTATGGACGCCAAAGATTGTGAGCTGTTGAGCAATAAAAGAATTACTTTTATGGGCATTCTTCCCACGTCTAGACAATTCCCGTTTTAGCTATTTTTCCTAGCAAGCAGCTTAGCTATCTTTGGAATTTTTTTATATTTTTGTTTTTAATTTTATTTTTAAATATATTTATTCATTATTTTATTTATTTTTCTTAAAAAGAAATTAAATTATTTATTGTAAACACCCAAGATGTTTTTGAATTATGTAGAGTATTTAAATAAAAATTATTACTATCGGCCTCTTCCTGCCATTATCAACTATTGCTATCGCCTAATAATTTTTCATTACATGAAGTCTTTTATTATGGTCATAAAAGATTTTGCAAGATAATCAATAATTAATATAAAATTTAACCGATAATCATGATATTAATCTGAACGAGAAATCTGCAAAACATATATTACTTGAAATATATTAAAAAAATAATGAGATAATTTGTGATTGCAACATTCAAAAGTAATTAAAAAATTTAACTAATATAAATCATCCTCATCCAGTTGTTTATCCTCAAAATTTAATTAGTCTCTTACCCTTACAAGCTGCTTTCATCATTGATAAGCTTAGAAGTTCGAACCCCATCACTATCTCCCCTTTCAAAGAAATAAATAATTCCATAATAAATCCTTATCTCCACCTTAATTAAGGGTTTATTTATAATCCATGATTTGCCCCCTAATCACACTTCATTTAACCAAATCACAATCATAATTAACTTTAAACTTTGTTACCCTTTCTTCCGAGTCTCCGACAGCCAACATCCCCTTCTTTCTTTTATATATAATATTTATATATGATGTGTGTATATATATGCCAAAGCAGGGCAAACTTTGATGCAGAGAAAAACAGAGATGGAAGTAGTAGACATGGAGTATATGATGGAGCTCGCCTTCTCCGGCTGTAGTTCAACTAGTTCCACCACGGGGTTCGGTGACCTCGCCTGGGTAGACTGGTCTCCGGCGGTGGACTGGGGTCATTTTTCCGTGGAGAACGACTTCAGCGGCCTTCTTGAGCACTACGGCCTCCCATGCACGCCGGCAGCCCAGGACTGGTCAACGAACGTCAGCCCCACCAGTACCAACTGCCCCGGCACGCCGGTGGAAGAGTTTCAGCCGCAACTCCCGCCGCCGATCGAAATCGAAAGAGATAACAACAGGGGCCTCCGCCTCGTCCACCTTCTGATGGCGGCGGCGGAGGCCCTAACCGGAGCCAATAAAAGCAGTGATTTGGCTCGAGTGATATTGGCTCGGCTCAGAGAGTTGCTCGCCGAAGGTGGAGCAACCAACATGGAACGCCTCGCGGAGCATTTCACCGACGCGCTCCAACGCCTGCTCGACGGAGTTGGCAGGCACGAAGATCAGCCGCCGAATTCCGGTGAAGTGCTCGAGGCCTTCCAGTTGCTTCAGGACATGTCTCCCTACGTCAAATTCGGGCATTTCACGGCCAACCAGGCCATCCTCGAGTCTGTCGTCGGCGAGCGCCGCGTTCACATCGTTGATTACGACATCATGGAAGGAGTGCAGTGGGCCTCGTTGATGCAGGCTATGGTTTCTCAGCAGGAAACTCCTTCGCTCGCACCTCCGCCGCACCTCCGAATCACTGCTGTCACGCGCTTGGGCGGCAGCCGACGTTCGGGGACCACGGTTCTAGATACCGGAAGGAGGCTGGCGGCCTTCGCAGCGTCGGTTGGGCTGTCCTTCTCCTTCGGGCAGTGCAGACTGGACGCCGACGATCAGTTACGGCCGGCGGCGGTCAAGGTGGTGAAAGGGGAAGCGGTGGTGCTCAACTGCGCGCTCCACCCGCCGCATCTTCCATGGCGCTCCGCCGCCTCCATCGCCTCCTTCCTCGGAAGCGCCGGCGAGCTCGGGGCCCGTATTGTGACTGTAGTGGAGGAGGCCGTCGTTGTCGGTGGCAGTGATGGCAGCGGGGGTTTTGTGGGGTCCTTTATGGAGGAGATGAAGAGGTACTCGGCGATGTGGGACTCTCTTGAAGCAGGGTTTCCGATGCAGGGGAAGGCGAGGGGAGTGGTTGAGAAGTTGATACTAGGGCCGATGATTGCCGGATCAGTGGGTAGGGCTTACCGGCGGCGGGAGGAGAGCGGAGAGGAGAGAGAAGGCTGGGCAGAATGGCTGAAAGAAGCAGGATTTCAAAGGATTGGGCTCAGCTTCTTCAACCTCTGTCAGTCTCGCCTTCTGCTTGGACTTTTTAATGACGGGTACAAAGTGGATGAGGAAGGACCTAATAAGCTCGTCCTATGCTGGAAGAATTGTCGACTTCTTTCGGCGTCTGTGTGGTCAGCTCCGGCAACAGAGTCGCCGGCGGCGAGCTGCTTCAGCTGGTGATCATCGTACTGAGTCAGTTCACTTGTTATAATCTAAGTTGTCAAAACAGATTCTCTAGCACAATGGGATCTAAGGAACTTCCCTGATTCCATTTCAGTTCAGATGTTTCTACAGCTCTATTAATAATGTTTTGAATGAGATGTTTGGTTTGAGATTAAAGTATGAATTAGTCACCCAATTCCTCGGGTGATTGTTACCTGCGAGCTGCTTCCATAGAGGAAAATGTGATTAGTGTATATTTCACAATATTAACTTAGATTAAAAAAAAATCAATAATTTATTTAATATTCTTCACAATTTTATTTTTTTATGCGTTTAATTAAACTATAACAGATTAACAGGAAACCATATTCAGGTCTTGAATTGTATTTTAATTATTAAATAAGTTGGGTTATCATTTAGAGAAGGCTTCCTTCTAGAAGTGCTCCTTCCAACATAAAAGACATGTTAGGTGATGGAGAAATATTTGTGTGGAGTTCATATGGAAAGAATCGTTAAGATTATGAGCGCACACGCTGTATAAAAATTTGATATACTCTGTGTGTAAATTTGTATACAGTATGTACACTCGCATACCCGAACGGTTCTTCCTGTCCGGACTCTGCACTGAATAATTTTTTCAGGTGATGATGATAATGCTATGATGGGTGTGCATTCTCATGTTGGCTATTGAATAGTACATTAATTAAATTAGGTGGGTATCTATCTCTTATTCTATTACATGATAATTTCAAAGCTAATATCTACCCATTTAATTAATATATCTGTTTTACACAGCTAATTGTCTTAATAGAACCGCTAAGTCATTTTGGGTACTTGGAGCCTAGCAGATTATGGTTTCATTTGAAATAGCTTTCTGAGTAATCTATTGAAATTTGCTTCTACAACTAAAGCTAATATGATAGAAATAAATCATTTACTTTCAGGACATATTTAACGAAGATAATTTTATTTGTTTCATCTGTGATAGTTTTCTAACTGTTTTATTTTTTAGATTATATAATCATAATTTTTATTTGACCACTGTTATTTCATTGCTTTCAATAAATTGTGTTAGAAAGCTATTTTTTACGGTAGATTTCAAAAAGCTGTCTTTCATAATAGTTTAATAATTATCTATATAAAAAATTACAGCAGTCCCAAATGGAGCCTAAGTTATCTATTGCTTCAAATTACGTTTACTATAAAAATAGGTTTTAAATAAAATAGATTAACAATATTCCTGTATTTTTCTAGTACGATGAGCAGTCAGGGACATCCTTAATGTAACTGTGTGGAGGCTGGAATAAAGTATGGGGACATTCAATTGCTCCTATTTGCTCTTTTTTTGCATCAGTTGTACAATAATCATTCCCCTATCAACATTCGAATCATATCAATCTCTATGCAAATATTATATCGGCCGTCCATTTAAAACACTTTCAATATTCACTAGATATTCTTCCTATTTACATGTCATGCCATTTTTAGAAAACTATAAATTGATCTGTCATTCTTCACTGAAGATGGGGAGGAAGTAAGAGAAAGAAGAGAAGAGAGGAAAAGAAATCTAAGAGTTCTCTTTCCATCAGATTCCTCAACAACCACCTCGTGTCTACCGACCATTGCTAGTATTTCTCCGAACTTTCGTACGACCATTGACCTTCGCTGGACTTCTGTCCAGCCACTGATTATTGCCCGACTATAGTCCTTTTGACCATCGTCACTTGTCTATGGTCCACTCCGACCATTGTCACCTACCGACTACAATCCACTCCAACCACGTACAATTGCACGATGCTGATTACGGTCCACTCCAACCACAGTTGCTGTGACGCCCCAAGATCCGTGTAGCGAAAGGATTCCTCTGACATTCTGATCGAACTCCATTCCAGTTGCCTTGCTCGGACCTGAAATTTTTAAACCACATATAATGAGCTACAATAGCCCAGCAGGTCACCAAAGCCTACAACTGAAATCAAAGCAAGGCGATGCTATCAATATGCATGTCAATCTATCAATCTGAATCAGTCAATGGTCAATGAGTCTATGCAGCGGAAATCAATGAATCAATGATCATCAATTCTATGCAGTGGAAATCCATAGTCAATAAAACCAGTCAATGCAGCGGCAGGCAATTCGATAAATCAACGCAATCAATCAATATCCGTCAATCAAATCAATACGGTCAAATCAGTACGATCTAATCAATGAAGTCAAATGAGAAAAGCGATACGAGACAAGGAATCTATAAAACAGTCAATACGGTATAGAACAATAGCAACAGCGAGTCTACAAAATCTAGGCGGCAATACAATGAATCTATACGATGTCCATGTCCATGCTATCAATGCAGTATCTATATCTATCAATATCCATATCAATGCTCAGTAATCAATGCTCGATAATCAATCAATGAAATCAATGAATCCGTACGATAAGAAATCAATTCGATAAATCCATCAAATCAATTCATCAATCGGAAATCAATAAATCAATGCATATCAGGAAATCCATACGATGCAAGATCATACAATGTCATACAAGGGTCTTACTCGACAAGCACAAACACTAGTCATGATCAACCAGGTTAACTGGCTATTATCGATAGTGCTGTTGTAGAATCCGTTGCTGTTGTAGTCCGTACGTTGGTCTATCAATAAGAGTCGTCACTCTTTTTGCCCGTCGGCCGCCCGTCGGCATATAAAACTCCTTATGACTCCCATCTATAGTGCTGTTGTAGAAATCCATAATCGATGTTTAAAGGAAAGCCCGTCGGCCCACCATCCTGTACAGGTCAAGTCTATCTTCACCAACGTTCAACTAGGTTCCCACTTGTCTTTCAGTGACACAATCAATTCAATGAATAATCGATGCAATAAGCAATATTAAAGAAATCTAGAACAATCATATCAATAGTCATACACATATCAATTCAATCTATCAATTTCAGACAAATCAGAAATCATACGAAAATCGGGCAGCGTAACGGCAGTCGGTCAAATTTACACAAAAATCCTGCAAAAAGACACGATTTCCAAATTCTACCAAATTACAATAGAATATCTATAACATCAATGCAAGACTTTTATTCTACAGAAACCAAGTCAGAAAACATCCTGATAATTTTCTATTCAATTAAAATCGCGTAGAATCAATTCCAACCGGAAGAAAATTCGTAGAATACAGTCAAATCGTGTAGAATAATCATATCTATAACACTCTAAAAGTTGTGTGGTGAAAGTTGTGTCAAATCAAAATCATGTCGAAAAGTCGACTACGAAAACACAAAACAGATCTCAACTCGGTCAAAACACAATATCTTTGAAAACAGAAATAGGATTCGGAGTCCTTACCACGAGATCTTCACTTTTCCCAACAGCAGCGTCGGACGAAAAGCGCTCCGCGGTCTCCGAAAACCAGCTTTTCTCTTTTTCCCTTTCTCTTTCTCTCTCCTCATATATTTTCGTTTTTATAAAAAGTTTTTCTCTCTCCTCAAAACGAGCTGATTTTCTTATATCTGTGAACTGATCGGCCAGGCCGATATTCACATCGTCCCGGGACGATCAGACCAAATCCTGATCGTCCTGGACCTCACCCAGGGCTATTGTCTGGCCGATAATTTCTACAGTACAGATCGGCATGGACGATCTCACGATCGGCCCGGACGATCCTGTCCAGAAATCATCCAGAAAACACTCCAGAAATCAGCTGTTTTCCATGCACTGATCGGCCTGGACGATCTCAACTTCGTCCTGGCCGATTCTGGGAGGAAAATCCAATTCAGAGAGGAACAGTAAGGGAACGAGATATTACAATCTCCCCACCTTAGAAAAATGTCGTCCCGACATTTCCCTATAGGTACGAAGCAAAACACGAAGCAAACCAAATCGATCGAAATCCAAATCCAAAACAAAACTCGTCGAAATCTAAACAAACACACAATGCAATCAATCAAATGTCAATCACTATGTATGCAAAATGAATAGAATGGATTCATTCTATCAAACTATCAATCAAATCCTTTCACTACACTTGCTCTGATACCACCTGTGACGCCCCAAGATCCGTGTAGCGAAAGGATTCCTCTGACATTCTGATCGAACTCCATTCCAGTTGCCTTGCTCGGACCTGAAATTTTTAAACCACATATAATGAGCTACAATAGCCCAGCAGGTCACCAAAGCCTACAACTGAAATCAAAGCAAGGCGATGCTATCAATATGCATGTCAATCTATCAATCTGAATCAGTCAATGGTCAATGAGTCTATGCAGCGGAAATCAATGAATCAATGATCATCAATTCTATGCAGTGGAAATCCATAGTCAATAAAACCAGTCAATGCAGCGGCAGGCAATTCGATAAATCAACGCAATCAATCAATATCCGTCAATCAAATCAATACGGTCAAATCAGTACGATCTAATCAATGAAGTCAAATGAGAAAAGCGATACGAGACAAGGAATCTATAAAACAGTCAATACGGTATAGAACAATAGCAACAGCGAGTCTACAAAATCTAGGCGGCAATACAATGAATCTATACGATGTCCATGTCCATGCTATCAATGCAGTATCTATATCTATCAATATCCATATCAATGCTCAGTAATCAATGCTCGGTAATCAATCAATGAAATCAATGAATCCGTACGATAAGAAATCAATTCGATAAATCCATCAAATCAATTCATCAATCGGAAATCAATAAATCAATGCATATCAGGAAATCCATACGATGCAAGATCATACAATGTCATACAAGGGTCTTACTCGACAAGCACAAACACTAGTCATGATCAACCAGGTTAACTGGCTATTATCGATAGTGCTGTTGTAGAATCCGTTGCTGTTGTAGTCCGTACGTTGGTCTATCAATAAGAGTCGTCACTCATTTTGCCCGTCGGCCGCCCGTCGGCATATAAAACTCCTTATGACTCCCATCTATAGTGCTGTTGTAGAAATCCATAATCGATGTTTAAAGGAAAGCCCGTCGGCCCACCATCCTGTACAGGTCAAGTCTATCTTCACCAACGTTCAACTAGGTTCCCACTTGTCTTTCAGTGACACAATCAATTCAATGAATAATCGATGCAATAAGCAATATTAAAGAAATCTAGAACAATCATATCATAGTCATACACATATCAATTCAATCTATCAATTTCAGACAAATCAGAAATCATACGAAAATCGGGCAGCGTAACGGCAGTCGGTCAAATTTACACAAAAATCCTGCAAAAAGACACGATTTCCAAATTCTACCAAATTACAATAGAATATCTATAACATCAATGCAAGACTTTTATTCTACAGAAACCAAGTCAGAAAACATCCTGATAATTTTCTATTCAATTAAAATCGCGTAGAATCAATTCCAACCGGAAGAAAATTCGTAGAATACAGTCAAATCGTGTAGAATAATCATATCTATAACACTCTAAAAGTTGTGCGGTGAAAGTTGTGTCAAATCAAAATCATGTCGAAAAGTCGACTACGAAAACACAAAACAGATCTCAACTCGGTCAAAACACAACATCTTTGAAAACAGAAATAGGATTCGGAGTCCTTACCACGAGATCTTCACTTTTCCCAACAGCAGCGTCGGACGAAAAGCGCTCCGCGGTCTCCGAAAACCAGCTTTTCTCTTTTTCCCTTTCTCTTTCTCTCTCCTCAGATATTTTCGTTTTTATAAAAAGTTTTTCTCTCTCCTCAAAACGAGCTGATTTTCTTATATCTGTGAACTGATCGGCCAGGCCGATATTCACATCGTCCCGGGACGATCAGACCAAATCCTGATCGTCCTGGACCTCACCCAGGGCTATTGTCTGGCCGATAATTTCTACAGTACAGATCGGCCTGGACGATCTCACGATCGGCCCGGACGATCCTGTCCAGAAATCATCCAGAAAACACTCCAGAAATCAGCTGTTTTCCATGCACTGATCGGCCTGGACGATCTCAACTTCGTCCTGGCCGATTCTGGGAGGAAAATCCAATTCAGAGAGGAACAGTAAGGGAACGAGATATTACAGTTGCACACCGATTACGGTCCACTCTGACTGTTGTCACGACATTGCCCACCGACTACGGTCCACTCTGACTATTGTCGCTCTCCGACTATGATCTTTTCGATCACTATAACCTGCTGACTATATTCAACTACTATGACTGTTGCCCGCCGACAATGACCCATTCTAACCATCATCGCCCGTCGATTACCATCGCTTGCTGACTACCATACTACCATCCCTCCTACTATTGTCACCTACCAACTAAGATCCTCTCTGACCACTATCGCCTGTCGACGATGGTCTTTCTGACCTCAATCACTCAAATACAGTCATACTGACTAAATAAATATGTCAACACTATCTTGAGTACAACTCTCATGCCATTGGATTCTTCTGACTCCAAGCATGTAATATGCCCATCATGATCTACGTTTGCTACATTTAGCCTTCTCCTATGGAAATGCCTCATTTGTACTCAATTAACAATACTAGTGGATTTACTCAAACTGAGCCAGCCTTGTGGTTTTTCCCTTTTGTGGTTTTCCACATAAAAATCTTGGTGCCTCTTATGAATGTCACACCCTACTCGCTTATTTGTTTGTTTGTTGGAGCTTTATACAAAACTAAGGTGCTAAACTATCTCTCTCTACCAATGTGAACTTTCCAGAACATAACAATTCTAACTCAGTAAATCAACAAATATATGATTCCTTATTTTGTGACACGATTAATTGTAAATTTAAGATATTTTGATTGATATTCTAAACCGAGAACTAACAGATTAAACTGGGCTGCAGAAGAGTTGATACGGTGCATCATTAGCTAAATAAGCCATTAGGAATAGCTTGTCTAAGTTTATTATATATTTGTTACATGCCTTCTAGAATGTTCTTGCTAGCTTATAAATATATATATTGCAGTAGGAAAGAGCTAGATGAATTATATACTCTTTTGAAGTCTTGGAGCTTAGTTTATTCCCCAACTTAGATATTCTTTCTTGCATGTCTAATTCTTCCGCCGATTCGCTACATTAAGAGTGAGGCAGTCTATATCGCTAATCAATTGTGGTGCATCATTTTCTCGCCAGTGTGCAATATCAAGTCTTTCTATTGATCCATTGGCGTTCTGTAAAGCAATATATGAGTTGGCATGCAGTGCAAGACTGGCGAAAGAGAATGAAGGTTCATGATTTATTATTCTTTTTTTGGCTATTGTTTTCTATGTGCTTTTATTTATTCTTTTTACTACCATAATGATGTTGGAATATGGCTAACAATTTTGTTACTTTGTTTAAGAAAATTTTATTCTCTAAAACAACTTTTTTTAGACAAGTTCATCATCTAATGTTCTGTCATACGCAACTGAGTTTTATGATTTCTAAGGCATAGCATGGGACAGTTTTTTTACAGCTTTATACAACAGCTTTTTGCTACCAAGCAGGCGAGCCGGCTCGAGCTAGACTCGTTTATGGGCTCGAGAGCAGAGCTTATCGAGCGCATGAGTTGAACTCGAGCTTGCTTTCCGACTGACAAGCTGACCTCGATAGGGGCATAGCTCGACAAGACTCGACTCATTTACACCCGTATGCTTCACTATCCTGTTGAAGGCTCTGTCCTTCATCATCATGTATATGGAATTTACTGACACTTCTTTCTTACGTGTTTATTGAATATTTCTGATATTGGAACTGATAACTAAGGTGTTTTAGCTGTTTTCTGTCTTAATCATCCTCAGCGCAACCGCTTGGACAACTCCGTTCTTATTACGTGGGCTTCAGATGGACAAAGTTTGCTTAGAAAGCCTTAATCTACTATTTTGGAGACAATTAGTATATCTTGCAAGTGTGGGGACTTTATTAGTTAAGCTTCTCCTTCATTTGCCTCTAACCTGTAACATAAATAAGGGTAGGAAATTGATGTTATAGTTAAGCTGTACATAGTTTTTAAGTTTAATTTCTTCGAGAGTTACTGAGGAATTTATCTATGATTCATCAGAAGTTACAAGATGATTATGTCGATAATTCTTTTTCCTTGGGAGCAATCATGGAGTTTGTTTATCATATTTTATTTTTTAATAATATTACATGCAAGAACATTTATAATGATAGAAATAAAGATTTTAACATCTTAGCTTATAAGAGCAACAATGCGCATCAATGACATGCATCTATAAGAAACCTGCACAACAGAAGTTAGCGAAGGAGAAGAACAGAAGAATATATGAAGAAGCTTTCAGTGGTTCATTTTCATTGATTTCTATGTTCTGCTATACAATCATATAAATAGGAAAACTAGAAGATACATAGCAGATGAATAATCAATTTGATTTGCCTTCTTGTATAACATATCATCAATTGAAATTTGCTCAAGCAAAAATAAATTACGAAAACAATTACAACCAATGAATTAACTAGTAAATGATGAAGCTAAATAGTTACATATATATAAGAATATATTTTGCTTATAACTCAATATGAAAACATCACCAAAACACAAAGTAATAGAAATGGATCGAACAGAAATATAATCATGATATCAAATTTTAAATAAAAAAATTCATTAAAAAATAAATATAATATGATAAAATGAAAATATGCTCAAAATTATATCTAATTTTTGCAAGAGTTGGGCACAAAGAATTCAAATGAGGTTTATGACAAAGAATTCAAATGTAAAATTATAAAAAAAAAGTATATTTATTTTAATGGGCTTAAGCCTAATATTATAAGCAAACAATTTATAATAAGATTTTAAATAATGCAAACAACCTCAAATAATCTTTAAAATAATGGTTGCGTCTTCTATATATGAACTTCATGTGAAGTATTTGAGATAATTTTATAACTTTCAACTTTCTTATATGGTTGTAGACACTTAATATATTCACCTATATATCATTGAGGTATACCGTTTGAAAACATTATAAACTCGTGAGATCCGTCAAACATAAGTTTGTTATCGTAGAAACCAATTTTGTTTGTGTTGACCCTCATGAAGGAGCTAAACTTTGAAATTTAACAGCAAATTTTGAATGCAAGTGCAGGTACTTTTAATGCAAGACACTTCAACACACTACTATTAAAACAGGCTTTCGCAGATGAGAGATTAGATGAAAAATACATATGGACCGAGCAACTGAATGGAAAACGGGAATACGTCGGTGATTTCAGCGGGGATTCGGCGTCACCGTCTCATGAAGGGTTGATGACGGGGACTGCACACAAAGGATTGATGATGGGGACTGCACACGAAGGGTTGACGACAGCAGTTCGACAGCGACTGGGAATTCGACACTGATGGTGATTTCAACGGCGTTGGAGGAATCAACATTGGGCCAATGCAGGTAGGAAACGGAGGAATCACGCGCAGACGAAGCAAGGGTCGAATGGCTTGGTTTGGGCACGAAGAGGGTAAATATGTTAATTTCTAGCATTGATGAAAACCGGTTTGAATAGTTATTTATAGTACCGGTTTGCTAACAACTACTACTAAAGGCTGCGAAAACCTCATGTTCTTAGTAGTGACATCCTTGACCTTTAGAGGCATCATCAACAAAAAAAGATTTTAGTGTAAATCTTCTTAAGTTTCATGCTTCGTTTGAGATATTTTTTTTTACAGTTTTTTAAAACAGCTTTTTAGTACAATTTTTTTTTAAATTAAAATTTTTTTAAAAAAAAATTGATTTAAAAAACAATAAAAAAGTTACCCCAAATGAAATCTCATTCTCATTTTCAACTTTGGAGAGAGAGAGAGAGATTTAACCACCACCTCACCACTTAAGCTAAAATAAACAAGCATGTCATCACTAGGTTATGGGCTTTAAAGACGAGGTGATAATGAGCATAATAAGTGTAATTGCTTGAACTCTTAGTCAAATTCTTTAATTCGTTCAAAGAGATTGGTGCTTTTAGGGGTATAAATGAGTCGAGGTGAGTTTCAGTCATAGATATATAATTAGAGCTTGGCTTGTTGCGCAAATAAACAACTTGAGCTCCAGCCGAGCCTAGGGAACGAGCTTGAACTGGGCTCGAACATTTGTACTCAGCCTCGCTAGCTCGCCTCAATATATAGTTGCAATGGGATTTTTGCTTCATTGATGAAATTACAGACCGTGGTGGAGCCACGGATGTTACACAGCTAGGGCGAATTATTACGTCCGGTCATCATATGTCCGACACCAAATTCAGAGGTGTCACGTCATCCGAATACACTGGGTCCCAATTTATTTTGGTGACTTGACGCATCTGAATTGATGTTCATACGAATCAGGACACCAGACGTAATAATTTGCCCACAGCCAGATTGGATTCGGGGAAGAAGAAGGAAGTCGTGTTCAACTTTTTTATTTTTTATTTCTGAAAAAGCTGTAAAAAGTACAGTACATAATGGTGATAAATTTTTTTTAAGCTACTGTGCTGTACAGGTCATTTAAATGCTGTTATTAATATTAAATATATAAAATTTGAATAACAGTTTTAAATATTTATTTCACCATAAAATCTTTAATTTTTAATCTATTTAATCAAACTTGGACTCGATGGTGCCAACGAAGTAGAGTGAGTATAGTTGCGGCGAGAGCTTAAGGCGGTCTTGTGGGTCGAAGTGGAGAGATGATAGCGACCGTCTCTACAGGCCCGGAGAGAAGAATGGAGTTGGCTATGGTGTCCTTTATATGAAAGCCAAAGGCATAAAAAAGAATAGAAAGATTGTTATCCTTGGTGAGTGTATAAACTAAAAGTAGATTGTGAGAAATGTGAGGAATGTGAATTAGATTTGGGAGAAGAATCTTACGGCTCGGTGGGGGAAGAATGCCTTGGCTAGAGTGAGCCATGGGAAGAGATCTATAGTCACCGATTGAAACACTGTCCGTGCCATTGTACTTGGTTCGATGGATGATATTTTCGAGATTGTTGGTGAGGTGGGTTGAGGTCCTGGAGTTGAAGATCCAATTGGTGCAAGGCTGTGAGATGGACACTAGAAGAGCTGCTGGCGTGGTGGGATATTGGGTGTTCAGATGATGCTAGAAGTTATTTGTTGTGTGACCACATTTCCAGCAAATATGACAAAAGGTTGTTCCGGGGTTTGCAACAGATGGTTGGGTCAGACTTGATGCACTTTGGGGTATGAATTGAAGCTTCCTCAGTTGGTGTAGAGAGCGGTGTTTATGTTTGAGGTGGATGAATCTTTGGCTGATTCAGTGGATATGTTAATTTCTTCACTCAGGACAAGGGAGTAGAGGTCCTCGAGAGCAACTAGTGTTAGTTTGGTTTGGATGAAAGTCATGAAGGCTTAATACTACGGCAAGAGTCCATTTAGTGTGTAGAGAAGAATGTCCTTGCTGTCAATGGAACATCTAACAGTGGCAATGTTGTCAACTAGTGTCTTGATATTAGTGAGGTATTGAAGCATAGTGAGCTACATGTTCTTGAGTTGTATCACTATGGATCAATTTGTAGCCTGCAGACAATGTTCCACGGTGCTCCATGTTTTAGCACATGCATGCGTTTCGATGTAGGACGTAGGAGAGGACCATTGTGGTGATGGTGGAACATATGGTTGCATCAAGGTTTTGGCCTATTAGGATCCAGCAGTTGTAGGCGGGTTGCCGTTGGTATCTATGGGAATATGGACAGCTGGTGGTGAGGTGGTTTTGTCAAGGAATCTGGCATAGCTGTTTACTCGAAATAATTTTAGGATATGAGATTTTCAATTGGGATAGTTGTCATTAGACAGCTATAGGGGAGCAATGGTCTCGATATTAGAAATGTGAAACTTTAGGGAAGATAGGATGGCAACGTCTTCGACGGAGGGGTCGATGGAGACATCTTTAGGGTGAGAGGAGGATGATGCATCCATTTAAGGATTCATGGGGCTATGAGCCAAGGGCTTTGATACCATGTGAAGATGATGCAGTTGTACTAGTTTCGCTAGGTTAGTAAGAAGAGTAAAGAGAAAGGAAATTAGACATCCATTTCAGTAAAAGACTAAACTGTACAAAAATTTTACTATAAGCTGCGTGTATATATAAGTGTAAGTGATGTATAGGTGTGAGGATAAGATTAAGTAAGATGTTATGATCAGACAATTGGCTTTTAAGCTATACTATAGATGGACACTCCACTCTCCTACTAGTGTCTGAACTCATTGAGTGTGTAGCTACTTTTATTTGATATTCGAGCTCTAGTTTGAGCTTGATCTCAAGCTGATGACTCAATAAACTTGACTTATGATTTCATTAGTAAGAAAATTTGAGCTGGCTAAGCTCATTTACACCCCAAGGCGCTTTCAAGATCATAATAAAGATGAGTACTTGTCTCATTAAAATATGAGACAGTTTTTTTCCACAATCCACATTTTAAGTCATCAAATATAACTCTTTAGCTATTCTCAATAATGAAATCTTCATGATCACACTAACTTTATTATATTTTTTTTAAGCTTTCAAAATTGAGTATGAAGCCCAGATCTTCCTCTTATTCGCTCGGATGATACACTTCAAAAGATTAAGATTTTATTTGGGGCAAATTTTTTAAAGTTTTTTTTAAACAATTTTTTAGTACAAAATTTTTTGAAGTACAAAATTTTTTGAAATAACAATTTTTATACTACAAAACAGCTTTAAAAAATAGCAAAAAAGTTATCTCAAACGAAGCCTAAGACACATGTTATACTTATTGAGTGGAATATCTGGTGGTTGAAGGAAAGGCATAAAAGTTGAAATTCTTACGCTGGCGGGTTACTTCGTTTCACCTTGTTAGGGCTTTTGCCCTAACCATCATTGGAGGTGGTTTCGCTCTGGCACCTTCAGACTGAGGGGAGTTTTTTTGGTCTCTTCTCTGTCCATTCTTTCATCTGGTTGTTTTTATTTGCTTTTTTCTTTCTCTAGTGCTATAGCAAATTTTGTTAAGCTTTTAGACACTGGCTTTCTAGATTGTAAGAATCGCTCAAGATCTTTCAAGGAGGTTTTGTTTGGCTCTGATGCGTCTAAGGAGTTTCCGAATCTGCAAGTCACTACGATTCAGGGTTTGCCGGCTTTATGGATTTCGGTGGATGAAGTTCTTCATCTCGCCAAGCCTTTTGATTTTGCTTTAGTGGGAAAATTTTCATTTCGGCGTCCAGTGTTAGACTCGATTAAGAGTTTTTTTCTTAAATCAAAATTATCTTGTGAGTTTTCTATTACTTTTTTGGATCTGAGAAATGTTTTGATCAAGTTTTCTAATGATCTCGACAACGATAGGGTTTTTGTGCATAGATCATACTTTATTTTTGGTTGTTTTATGAAAGTGATTAAATGGACACCATTCCTTGACCTATCGAAGGAGTCTCCAATCGTCCATGTATGGATTTCCTTTCCAGAGCTTTGCCCTCATCTTTTTTCTCCTCGCATACTTTTTGGTATGGGGTCTTTATTTGGTCGTCCTCTTCATACTGACAATGCAACTGTTGTGGGTTCGAAGCCATCAGTTGCTCGTATCCTTGTGGAAATGGACATTTCTACAACTTATTTTGATTTAGTTTAGCTTGGCCCTGAGAAATTAGGCTACATTCAGAAAGTTGTTTTAGAGGGTTTTCCTGGTTACTGTCTTTATTGCAAATCTATGGGGCATAAGAAGTCTGAATGTGTTAAGTTGTTTACTCATTTGAGGCAGGCTGTTGCTTCTATTCAGCCTCCTGTGGTGTTTGGATTTGTTCCCTTTGTGAACCCTCTTTTGGATCTTATTGATCCCTTTGTTCATGTGAATTCCCTTCCCCCTACCACTGCTATTTCCGCTCCTATCGGTGTGGAACTGGCTCCTGTGGGTGTGTTTTCAGATGTGTGTGTTCGACTGGGGGCTTCTTTTGGCCCTGATACCTATAGGATGGAAAATTTTGACGTTGTTAATGTTTTGAGTATTGTTGGTGTTGTTGTTGGGATTGTTGCTGACTGTTTGGGGGTTAATGCTGTGACATTGGACTATATTATAGCTTTTAGTGACTTTGTTCTTGTGGTGAAGGAGTCTACTCCTTTTGTTGCTTTTTCGAATCTTCCTAACAAGGTTTGTTTTGATGGAGTGAATGGAATTGTGAGTGAAAATTATCATGGTCTAAATGTTATAGCTAGCCATTCATGTGAGGTTGTTGTAGCTGATTCAAGTGATTTTTCGTATGAGGTGGCTTTCAGGGTTGGTTTTATATTTAGTGAGGATCTACCTAATTCTCCTTCCTAGGCATTTGTTATTTCTGATGGCACCATTCCTTTGGAGCTTGTGGCACGGGAGGTTAAAAGTTAGGCTATTTATTTGACTTTTGTTTTACCTGTTAATGCTGAGTCGAATGTGACTCATTTTGTAAATGTCTAGATGGGGAATATTGTGTATGTTGATATTCCTATTTCCGTTATGTATAATGTAGATTTAAAAGCTCATATATCTCTCCCTTTTAATAACTCTGTCTTGCTTCAATCGGACTGACTGGAGTTGGATGAGAACCTTTCCTCTTCTTCTTTTGGGGAGGGTGATGATTTTGATGACCAAGTTTATGATGTTAAGTATAGTTCTAATGGCGGAGGTAAAAGACGGAATCGTGTTTGGGTTTTCTTCTCGCTTTCGTTGTTGTGGGCATTATTAACTTTTTAGACAATGATGAGGTGGCCCCCTGCATTTCTCCCTTTTGGCCTAGGCTTGTTGGCAACCTTAATGGTATGCCCTTGTGCTTAGTGGTTGCCTGTGTGGGTTGTTATCAATGGATGGTCCGTGCATAGTTGCGGGTTGGTTGCAGAGGGCTGCCACCTTGAGTCCGCTGTTGACTGTTGAATTATTTATTGCATTTTTTTTCTGTCTTGTTTATTTAGGTTGCTTTATTTTCTTTTCTTTTGATGTATTTTGGTGTCTATTGTGGTCGCTATTTTAATCTTTTCTCTGTTGGAATAAAATTTGGTTAAAAAAAAAAAGAACTTATTTAGTGGAACAAAATTCTCCTGAAGATTTGGGAGTTTACTTTAATCAGTAATTCATTATCATAGGCTTCAACCTTCTGACTTTTTTTGTCTTTGAAAACATCATTCATAATTAACTTTAAGTAATTTTTGAATTTTTAAAGTCAAATGACATGATATTGTAGCAGCAAAATCTATCACAGGTAATGAATGCAACCCTCTCGTAATTGATGTGAAGAATTTTAAATTTTATGATAGTTTAGGAAGGCATAAAAATAACTTATAATAGGACAATCCATTACTAAGTAAATAAGAGTGTCTATTCATGCGAGTGTGTAATGGTCCTTGAGACAAATTTGATTCAAATTTATGAAATTTGTTTGATGTTGGTCCAAGATTTATATAGTTTCTCAATGTGCACTTTCTTTAGTTAGATTTTTTTGAGATTTCAGACTCTCTCTCCCTCTTCTCTTCCCTCTCTCTCCTTTCAAGAAGCTCAAGAGGAAGTACTTCTTCCTCTTATCCAAGATTCAACAAAATTGACACACATTCTTCACTTTGTATAAGTATTTTTTGGATCAATACAGAATAGCACATGTATTGTACTTTTCAAACGAGTCTTGCAACTTGAAGCTTCAGGACATTAAAATAAGTAGGCTCTACCAAAGTTGTGGCCTCTAGATGAATCTCTCATGTTGATTATCTTGATGGTCCACTTTTTGAAGTTATAAAACTTTCATGTATTATATGATATATTATTGTAGATGAGAAAAATGTTCTTTTCTATAGTAGTAACTAGGTCCATGATCATATCCACCCTCTTATACATGTCAAATTTCTTGGTCTGTATCCATCAAAGCTTCCACTCCTTATCAACTAGCTTTATAGTTGAAAAATCATTATAGAACTTGCATCAAATAGAGTTAGGGCTCTCTCCAAGGAGAGATTATTATGTGCGGTCACCATACAGTCTGGAGATGAATTATGATGCACCAAGTCACCCGGTACACACCGGTACACAACAAAATGGTGATGTGGCGCATCATGATTGACCTCCGGATGGCGTCTGGTAACCACATGTAATAATTTCTCCTCTCCAAGGGTCAGTCTATAAATATCCATTTCACCTGGACCTTGAAGGATTTAAATCCATAGATCATCATCTCATATAGTTCCATCACTTTCATAGTTCCACCATCTTCATGTAATACACATTGAAGCAATATACTGTTGCATATATTCTGGCCTAATATAGTTATGGTAATGTAATGAAATTTCTGCACCTCTATCTCTTGCATGTGCTAGTTAGAATTTTTGTATGTATGTGAATGTCTAAAATTATTCTGAAGCGAGTCCCAAGGGTCTCTGTGCTAGTTACCTTGGAGCACTGTGACGTTAAGGCTGGTAGAACTGCGGCTTTGATCTCTTTGTCTTTTTGGAAAATAAAAGGAGTGCTCCGACACTAGGATGGGCATTGTGCCACCGTGCCCTCTGTTGAGAGCACTGCGGTGCCAAACAATTTTTTATAAAAAATATAAAAAATCACTTTGCCAAATTTCTCTCCCAAGCGAGGTAGCTGACGTAGAGAAATGGAGAGATTTTAAAGAGAGAAAATCTATTTTGGGTGACTTCAATGAATTTTTTGTTGTCGATCCAATTCAAAAAATTATTCAAATCTAAGTAGGTTACATTCTGCCTATCTCAATTTTTAAAACTAAGAAAATTTTAGTATTTTTTAGATTAAAATTATAATTTCATAGTGTAGAAATAGGGATAGTTTCATATCCGCTAAACTTTAAATGTGTAACTTTATGTATATTATACATATGATCATTTTGAGTTGTTTAATATTTTCTAGAAATTTGTTATCAAGAAAAAAAAAAGCAATATTTATAGAGAATTAAAAAATGATTCTAATCTTATAAAGTAATGTAGTAGAATATTTAAAGCCTCAAAATAACGTTATGAGCAATCCCTAGTATTCTTATAAAATTCTAAAAACCTAAAATTCTACTCAATGATTCAAATTGTTGGCTATCGATAGAGCACTCTATAAATTTCTACAAATTTTTTTATTATATTTATTTATTACAATGCAATTATATCTATGTATATTTGCTTAAAATATGTGATTATGTAGAGCTCATATGTTGAAGGAAGTTCAGTTGTGCTGAATGCACTCGGAGCCATAAGGGACTGAATTTTTTAATATTTAATGTATTAAGCACTTGAGAGTCATAAAGATCTATTTTCTGATAAGCTAGTATATAAAGTCTTAAGGGCCTGGATTCTAACATCTATTTTTGATGGAACGTATAAGGGTCTGAGAGAAATTTGCTATTTTATACTCTAATATATGAATTACTTATTTATTTATATTTAATATAAAGTATGTTAGCTATTAGTTATATGTAAGGATTTTTGTATTCCGTACAATTGATATAAATAATTGCTTTTAAATTCAGTTAAATATAAAATGAGTTAATTATTAGAAATTTAGAATGGTGGATGATCTATGTTGGCTCACACGTATTATGCTTTCTATTTTAGGTCAGGAAAAAGGTATGGAGCCAGTTGAGTAGCTAAAGGTCCACGATATGATCTTCTAAGTTTAGTAAGACATTATTTATAGTTTTATTAATGTTATACAGTCATGTTTATTCTTTTCTCTATTTTATATTATTTATATAGCCATGTATCGTAGTGCATAGATTTTTTTAAACATATACATCTTGAAGATGAACGAAATAGAAAGAAATTTATGAAAGAGTTTAATTATTGTGTATTGGATGTTCTTTAGTAGTTTTTTCATCTGTTTTAAATTAAGGAAATATGAAAAGTCTTCAAAACTTAGATCATAAGTTTGGTCTTTCATCATAAAACAAGACATTACATGTTATGTTTTTGGGTCATATTGGGCTGGTCATTTATTGGGCACTTGGCTCTTCTTAATTCATTTCTGAATGAAGTTGACAACTTTCTCATATTCTTTGCTTTAGTTATTTGGATTCCTTCTTCAGTGTAGGTCCTTCCTCATAGGACCTTTATAGGTGGCATGGATTCTTAAGAACTTAGCATAAGCTTGTCATAGAAAACTTGAAATCCTAGGGTTACCACACCCTATTTTGTTCCCATGAGACCCTTAGGTTATGTTAACCCTAATTTTTCTCTGATGGTATCTAGGAGCCTTAGGAGTGTACCCTAAACCTTCATAAGCACATTAGAAACCTTTTCATTTCTTACAAACACATTTGTAATGGGTTGAAACTAAATTCTTGAACTAAAGACCCAAAAGGAGCCCTAGGTAGGCCCTTAAGTTATTCCTTTTTGAAGGTAATAGGTTGATATTATCCTATTTTAATTCTTGCGGTAGAGCATATGTATTAGTTATGTGTTGAATCTGATTGTGTTGATCAATCGAGTTTTACTATTGCCTCAGATCTCAAGTGAATTTATCGTGCTCGTTGAGAGGTGCGGGAGTCCTTTCCCTACTTGGGTTCGGGTGCAATTATTTTTTCATACAACACCATGGCGTCGTGCACCTGAGCACTCTGACGCTGTGTATCCAAGCTCTCTGACGCTACGTAATCGAGCGCCCTAGTGCTATGTTCCCAAGCGTCCCGGTACTGCAAAGTTCGCTGGCAGAAACAACAGAGAGCGTTATTTTTCACGTTAAATATTGGTGTCCTTTACTTTCTAATGCTGCTTTATTTTTCTTGTTTGTTTCGCTGCAATGTTTACTTTCATCCCCAACAATATGGTGGTGTTGGCATCAAATGACGTGTTGTGCTTTCTTAATTGACATGCCTTTATTATCATGCAATTTAGATTGCATGGACGACGTTAAGCTTATTTCATTTGTTGGTTGGCAACTTCGGGTGAGTTTCAGAAGGGCACGAAACTTTTCCGAGTTCATTTGAAGAGACTCTCAAGTCATAAGGTGGATACCTCGGGCATTTTGTCATGTTCTTCAGGCAAAAGCATGTGACTTTGTGGCTCTCCCACGTTAATTTTATTACTTAGTACTAAGGAGCAACACTTGGGCGTTTGTGAGATTCAATTCAAGGTGACTCAAGGCTTTGTATAAGTTGTAATAATATGTGGTTCAAGTGAGTTTGCAATTAATAACTTGTTGAATCCGATTCAGATAGGGCTGCAAGAGAACCAAACGTTCGACGAACTGCTCGTTGCTCGGTTCGATTAAAACTTGTTTGTTATCATTTAATTAACTAAATAAATAAATTTGAGCAATATTTTAAATACTCGATCCTTAAATAAACAAGCTTGAACACTAATGTGTTCGGCTCATTGATATCCATGAACAACATTATTTAAAGCTCGTGAACGAGCTCAACATTAAGCTCGATTTGTGTTCGATTCAGAACTCTTGAATAAGCTCGTTAAAAACTTAATTAATATTTGCTTATAAAATTAAGAAATATAAATAATAGAAATCTTTTATATTTATTATAACATAATGATATAATTATTGTTAAATAATAAAATAGTCTAATATATGCTAACTAAAAAAAATCGTTAAATATGCTCACGAACATGCTCGATATAATTGTTTGTTAGGAGGCTCGATAAAACTCGTTTGTTAAATTAATGAACATCTAGAAGTATGGCTCATTTATAACTCCTTAAGGTTTGTTTGTTTAAAGCTTGATAAACACTAAACGAACTAAACATGAATCGATCGAATATGAACCAAATATGAACATTCCTTAATTTAAACGAACCAAAAAAGAACAAACAATAAAGCTGGAATCAAACATGAACCAAACTTGATCAAGCTTATAATTAATGAACTCAAATATAAACACTCACATAATCGACTTTACACGGTTCGTTTGCAGCCCTAGATTCAGACTCTCATAATGACTTGCTTAATTTGACTTACACCAATATTCAAATCGCCCAAAAGATTCAAACTGATCATTTATTAAGATGTATATTATCGATCTAACTCCTTAAAATTAACCTACATAAATGAATTAACATCACCCAATCTCTTAAAATTTATCATTTAAAAATGAATTGAATGACTGCGATGAATAAACATAATTATCATATAATAATTGACGAAGCAACCAATCCCTAATAAAACAAACTAAAAGGTATAAATAAATCAGAAATAGTGGCAAACACATTATAAAACAATCAGCAAGACATTTTCAACTAATATTTCCTTCTCATCCTGATCAGATTTGTCCTATCAATGTAATTAGTTTGTCTTACCCTTTAGAAGGCGCTTTCATCATGCTAAGATCACAAGCTGGAAACCCATCAATACCTCCACCTAAAAAACTAAACCATTCAGTAGTAGATCCCTATCTGTACCGTATTAGTCTTCGGTTTGTCCCTAATCTTATCTTATCTCTATCTCTCCTCTTCCCATCCATAAATTAATTTCCCATATATATATATATATATATATATATATATATATATATTATATATATATATATATATATATATATATAAATATATATATATATATATATATATTATATATATATATATATAAAAGAAAATTTTCATTTTTTTTATTTCAACTCTAAAATTATGCATGTCTCAATACTATTTTGTCAACTCTCAAGAAAGAGATTGATTCCACATACATATATATGTATGTATAGGCGAAACCAGTCTTTCTTTTGAGAGTGATCAGCAAACTTATTCATAAACAAAATAATATAAAAAAGTTAAAAATGTATAATATATAATTCAAAAATGAAGTCTAATAATTAGTTATGATGGATGAATTGAATAATGATTACAAAATTTTCAATTTATTTTTTTATTTTTTTAATGTTACATTACTAATTTATTGTGAATGAAGTCAAATATTTTTTCCTCAATGTGAGGTATTTGATTGTCATTGAACTAATCAATATTTTTTTCTATTGAGAATGGGGTATCCACCCGCTGCCACGCTCATAGAGGTTCTTGGAGGAATGACTATTCATGGGCTGACCTAGAAGAGGCATCTACCACCTCCTAGCCCGCACTTCATGGGACCCACTAATTAAAGAGGCGCTGCCGCTAGTGAGAAATCGAACGTGAGTTGGGGGTACGGTACCCAACTGCACTTGCCTATCAACCCAGCTAAACAACGATGGGTATCAATACTTATTTTATTATATAATGGATGTTTGATAACTCCTATTACTAATATTATTTTTGGGTGGACAATTGCTCACCCTAATCTTAATAGGGTTCCACCACTGTATCTCTCTCTCTCTCTCCCTATATATATATATATACATATAGCGGTGATGTGCATACATTTTTTGATATTTAAACCAGAGATGAATATACTTCAATGCAAAGAAAAACAGACATGGAAGATGAAATCGAAGGCATGATAAATCTCGAAATCTCCGGTTGCAGCGTCACCACCGTCGCCGGAAACCTCGCCTGGTTAAGTTATTCACCGGCAAAAGACTGGGAGTATTACTCCGGCAACGACAATTTAATTCCATGGCCTATTTGAATCCTATGGCCTTCTCTGCACGCCGGCGCACCACAGCTGGTCAAATAGCGTCAGCGGCACCAGCTCCGGGTTGCAGGCGGAAGTTCCTCAGCCGACTGCGACTTGGGAGTCCGATTGCTTCACCACCAGATGGCCGTAGCGGAGCCCCTCAGCAACGCTAACAAAAGCCGTGATTTGGTTCGAGTGATATTGGTAAATTCGGCTCAAGGAGTTTCTTGCCCAGGCGACGCTACGTACCAGCACAGAACGCCTCTCGATCGAAGTATCTAACCGACCCGCTCCAACGCCTCCTCTCCGGCGTCCCGGCGGCGGGCTTGTCTTCTTTTGGAAAAAAATCGGTTTTTTCGCCGTTTGTGTGGCCTGCTCCGTCTATCGTGTCGCCGGCGGCGAGGAGCTTTAATTTCAGCTGCTGATCGTCGTAATTAGTTAGTTCAATTTGGTATAAACTGGGTTGTGAAAAATGGTCATTTAGCGCAATGGTAAGTTTTTTTTTCTTTCTACGTGTAAGAGATGGAGTTCGATTGTAAGTTTCTGTAACTCTTTTAATGATTTTTCTAAAGAAGTGTTTGGTAACTTTGGCTTGACATTAATTTGGCATTAAGCATAGATTAACTTTTCCTTTGTTTGATAGCTAAATTATTTACTCTTTTTATTTTCATTATTATATTTAAAAATTCAATAAATTTTTAACATGTTTCACATGCGGCATTTCATAGGTAAAATGGGGTTGATGTATAAAATATAATTGATCAACATAATAGGTTTTATCAAGTATTATAACAATAATAATATCTTGTCTTTGTTCCACTAGGTGGGGTGGCTACATGAATCCTTTTTCGTCATTGTGTCTGGTTAAAAGTCAAATTCTCATTTTAACATTATTTTGTGTATAAAATTAAAATTTGGAATTATTCTATTTTAGAATATTTATGATTAACATATGTACTCTTTTAATTTTACAATCAAAAGAACATATTAAAGATACTAAACCAAGTGGTCTTGGCCCTCCCTTCCTTGGAGAAAAAAACTTTCTTATTAAAATCTTTTTTTAGTTTATTAAACTCTTTTAAGTTTTTTAAATATTTTTATTAAATATGATGATTAATTACATCATAATATATATACATGTTTTTCTTACATATCTCACATAATATTTTTAGTAATAGACTAATAGTAAGTACTTCATACTATATAAAGGGTTAATTAAGACAACTATTTCAAACTCCTCATATGATGTAAAACTAAAAAACTTGCATGAATGCTATATGAATTAAAATGTGAATTTGGGCTTAGTTGGGCTGAAAATTTGGACTAGTTGGCCTATGAATTTGAGTTGGTTAGGCTTCAAAATTTTTTTGTGTATTATAAATTTCTTATAATGTATATGATAACAATTAATAATATAAAATTTTAATTTATAAATTAAAAGATTATATTAAATATTATTCTTATAAATATATTTATATATTTAAAATTATATATATATATATATATATATATATATATATATATATATATAATTTTAAATATATAAATATATTATTATTAGATGATATTTATGTTTATAACTTTTTATTATATATATTTTAGATTTTATAAATATTATTAAATGCTTATATATTTATGTTATATTAATTATTATATTATATTATATGCATAAATCATAACTAAATATAGAACATAAAGTGTGATTTAGACCTCCAACTCATTCTTAGTTTGGATACTTGATATGTATGATAGAATGGATTTGTGTTTATGATTTGAGTGTCATATTATTATGTTAATTTTATTAATTTTTAATAATAGTATTATTTATTAAGTCAACCGTTCGAACTATGAATATCTTATTCTTCTAGTACGTTGTCCAGTATAATTTTCACAACTTTGATATTTTGTGTAGTTTTATTTAAAGTTCTTTTACGAGAGTGAAGGTAATAATTAGATAAAAGCTATGAAAGATCTCCTTGAATATGAAATCCTAGAGTATGAAGTTATGCAAGAAAAAAGTTACAAATAAACCATAATATTTTATAGAATCATCAATCATAAGAAATAAATAAATGCAACATTATGAATAGAATACTCCTTAGAAAATGAGCTAATATATAATAATAAGTAGTGCCATCCCACAAAGATAATATATCAATGCTTAGGAACATATTATAATGTCCACTATAACAATGTTCTGAATTGATCTAGTATGTCTTGCGTGTTTACATTTATGCATTTTTCTATTATGTGAATGTTTATCTGTATAAATGCTGCATTTATATTTTTAGAACATATATCAAGGGTTCTGTGTGTGAATATCTGTATGTGTAAAATTTATTATGAGCCTAATTTTTAAGCTTCCTGACACTGTGAGATAGAACTTTATATAGATATTCTAAATACTAAATCAAATAAAATATTTCATTTCTCACATGAAGGGCAACCAACTAGAGAGAGAGATAGGAGTATTTCTAGAGAGAAAGTTTGATTCCAATAGCTTTGGGCAGTTTTTATCCATTAAGCAAGTTTGAAAATTTATCAGGTTCAAGATATGTTACATTTACCTAATCTCAGTTTTTAATAATGTGTTTTTTGAGATTTTTTTAAATTTAAATTTCAACACAAGTGTGTATATTTCAACATCTAATAAATTTTCACCAAGTAACTTTTGATATATTATTTGTGAATTTTGACCAAGCAGTTTTGATTTTCCGCTATTTTAAGCATTCTAAAAAATATTTTGACATTGATAAATTATGTCATAGTACAATAAAATTTCGAAGCATAGTTATGAACAATATGTTGTAATTTAATTGTGAACTAAAAATGTAAAAAATTATATAAAGGTTTACACCAAAGTTCTGTCTGTTTTACTACTAGTAGGGCATTCTATGAAATTTTATAATATGTTTGATGATGTTTACTATATCTAAAAATGTGATTGTTTTTATTTTTATATGTCTAAAATATGTAAATTGGCAAAGTTTTGATAATCAACTGAGAGTTATGATATACAATGTATTGAGACTTATAAACGCCTGAAATTTTGTATTTGATGTCTAAATGAGATTTCTAAGGGCTTGAAATTCTTAATATTGGTGGTTATAATCATTGGAGTTATAATGATTTGGTATATAATATTCTAGCACAAGGTTTTATAAGAGTCTAAATTCTGAATTATGTATATGTTGGGAGATATAAATATCGGAGTTAAATGAATGTGATCATTTTTTAGCAGTTGATGTGGTGTGTTTAGATTTCTGCTATTTGTGATTTGGTGTGATTTGCTTATTGTTTCTATTTTTATTATACGTTAAAATACCCATTTCAGCTATTCTAAGCTGAGACTAAATTTGAAAAATATATATCTATCTACTTTGAAACATTGAGAATAAGGGTACTATTCTAAGTAATCTGCTTAAAGTCTGTAAAAATAGTCTGCTTAATTGTTTCTATTTATGCACTATTATCTGAGTATTTTTAAGAATTTAGATAGGTTCATTGTAGCCTACTGAGTTGTGATTTGCTCATATTTGTTATTCTGCGTATGTTTTAGGCCAGGTTAAAGAGAGGGGGAAGATTGAGTAGAGAAATATTAATTACAGGTTTTGATATCTTAATCTTTATACGTATATGTACGTGTTCTATTTAGAATTTTTGTACTCATGGATTTTTATCTCTGTATAGCCTACTATGTGCCATATACTATTTGTAAATGAACATTTTAATTATAAATTTTTTTAGTGATGAATGAATAAAATAAATTTTTTAAGGATTGTACTTTATATTTTATGTGATATTATTTAGTGGCTCTGTAGTTTATTTTAATTAAAAGATAAAAGAAATTTCTTACAAATAGATCTTAGGAGTCTATCCTTTCACAATCTTACACGAAATGACATGTTTTTTTATATGTAAGCTATGTCGGGTCAAGTTATGACATATAATATAAGCAACTCCTCACTCAAGTCAAGGAAACCATACCAAGTACCCTTAACTTATCGAGCTTAAATGATATAATCACGTTTAAAGTTATTATATATTTCTATGTGCTTCATTTGCTTATGAAAGGCAAGATTTTTGGCAAAGTAAATCACAACTTTAATATCATAGAGAAGATGTTTGAGTTGTAAATGATCAACTCCAAGGGATAATAGAAAGCTTCACAATCAATGAAGTTTAGTAGTTGTGGCAATCTTGTGTGTATTTTGCTTCAACTAATTTTCAAGTTTTTTAAATCTGCTAGCAACAAAATTGAGGCCTAATAAGATTATGAGAAATGTTAGTGTTGCGTCATAGAATATTCACGGCGGTAGATAAATATAAAATTTAGCGTCTTTGCAATGTACGAAGATCCAACACACCCACAGATGAAAGAGAGGGTGCAATATTCATAAGAGACACCAATATATTTATGTGGAAAACTCTAAAAAGGAGAAAAATCACGAGGTATGGCCCATTTTGAATGAATCCATTATTATTATTTATAGTCGATTACAAAAGAGTCACTTCCTTGGAGGGAAGGCCTTGGCTTGATATGCATTGATATGCATCATATGGAGTAAATTACATCGTGGGAATACAAAAAATTACTGTTGACGTGTTCGTTTGGTCGGAATGATCATAGTCGATGAGCGAGGGAGGTCGAAAAGACCGTTGTCTAGCGACAGAGGTAGGAAGGACCTTAATCAATGGGAGACAGAGGTTGGGGTGACAAAGTCGGAATGACCGTTGTCTAACGATAGAAGTCGAAAGGACCGTAGCAGACTATAGTTGGGGGGCGACGGAGGTCGTAAGGACCATAGCCGACTGTAGTTAGGGGGCGACAGAGGTCGGAAGGACCGTAGTTCGCTGATGCCAGTGGTCAGAAAGTCCGTTGTTGGAGGGTGACGGAGGTCTTGCATCTATTAGAGGCCTTGCAAAACTCTGGCATTAGTTGGTCGCCAGGCAGAAAAATTGGCATCATTTGGCCGTTTGGTAGAAGTCTGGAGACGGACGGAAGTCTGACATTGGGTAGAAATACGACATTGGGTAGGAGTCCGAAGACAGGCTGAAGTTCGGCATCGGGTAGAAGTCTGACGACAAGCAGAAGTCCTGCGTCAGGGAGATGTTCAATGAAAGTAAGGCTACGGGCAAAAGTGCGGCGTCGGGTAGAAATCCGGTGTCAGTCGGATGTCGGGCGGAAATGCGGCATCACTTGGTGGTCGGGCTGAAGACCAGCGTTGGTCAACGGCTGGGTGGAAGTCCAACATCGATCGACAACAGGGGGAAGTCCGACGGTGGTTGAGGAGTTTGGTGGCAAGAGAGCTCTCTTTCCTTTTCTTTCTTCTCTTCTTCCTTGACCCCCTTTTTCCTCCCTCCCTCAATGGGTAATGAGGGGTCTATTTATAGTTTTGTGAGAGTGACGTGGCCATCAAATGTGAGGAAGATCAAGGGTGAATTGGGAGTGGTTTGAATAAGCGGCCGATATTTAATCCCTTTATAGTGTATTATTTACTGGACATTTGAATGTCTTAATGATATCATAATTCGATGATCTTGGGCTCGTTATATTCGCCTCGTCGAGCCGCTTGATTTGACAATTAGGACGTCACGTTTGAAAATTGTTTGGTAGTCCAAATTATGGATTGAACCTTCCAACTGTGCTTTGGGTCATTGATTTGAACTCATTTGAGCTCGGATTGGGTCGAATTTGGTGTCGTTAGGTCTATCTTTCCGAAGACGTTCAGTTCGACTATAAGTTTGCTGAAATCAAAGTTCAGTTGATCTTTGATTTAATATTTAAAATTTCCAACTTGATTCTGCCTCGAGATTCAATGCCCGATAAAGATAATTTTTTGATGATTAATCAGTTAGAATTGGCAAATTCCATTTGCCAAAGCTTTTGCCATGGTACAAGCAAGTTGCATTCAATTCCTCCAAAAAATTTGGGAAAAAAAAACAGTTATTTATAGCTCCAAATAATTCTTAATATATTGATATTGACCAATAATAAAAATATTAATAATGAGAGCAAAAATGTGAGAGAAATTTTTTTAAATTATTATATATTTCAGTGTTCATCAGTTCTTCACCATGTCCTCTTCATCAAAGGGGATGAGGCACCAACAATAATAACAATAATATGAGGTGGTATATTAATACAATATCAATTGATATGTATGATGTGAAATATGAAGTGTTGAAAGTTTCGTCGAAATTAAAATTTAAAATTTTTATGTCATAATAAATTTTATTATATTAACTTTACGATGACAAAGAGAAAATTAAAAAAAAAAATTTGTATGCTGTTCTTTTCAAGCAGCTTTATTATTGTCTTGACAAATAAATGTAATTAATTAAACTTTGGCCTGATTCTTTATTCTTTGGCATTTTGCATTCTATTTTTTAATATCAAAACAGTACTAAAAATTTATATTTTATTAATGATGGCATTGTCTTGCATACAGATCGCATTCTTCGTATTTTGCTTCTGGTTGTTCCCCTAAGAGCAAGATATCTGCCAAATATATAGGCTTGTTTAATTTATTACAATAATGAAAATTTTGAATCTATATTTCTCTTTCATGATTGTCATAATTGAAGTAATATATTCTTTATATATTTTCTTATTATAATTCCAATTTCATTTTATAAATCAAATTAGTTCATTTGATGAAATTTAACATAAAAAGTATCACCAAATTAAATAAGAATTCTAACAAAAATGTTCTCGTCAAAATTAAAAAGAAAGGTCGATTTTATACATTTTTTTTAAACAACCGCCACATATATAGATCAAGACAAGTTACAATAAAAAGACCCCTCAAAGGGCCACATCAGATGCTTACAGTCAAAAACAACAAAATCAAAGAAAAGATCAGAATAATAAAGGGTGATATCAACGGACTCAGACCAGCATCGGGTTGCCAGGGCAGGGTCATCCACTGGTAAAAAATGAAATCGAAGGGCCAACCAGGTTGCCAACCAACCCTGGCCGGCCACTGCGCTTGCAGCCTCCTCGCCGCTTCCTCATCTTCCAAATCGAACCAGAATTAAAACGGCTAACCCACCAACCAGAAATGCAAACCATTGCAACAACCGAAATTACACTTAATGGAAAATAAAACAAATCCATTGCATCAACCAACAATCAACGACCACGCCTGCCCCTCACACGAGATCTAGCACGAGAAGCAGCTAGCACTAGTGGTTTATCACGCAACAAATTGAAAGAATTACCAGGACCTCCATCACCATTGGATTCCACAGAATCAGAAAGAGACTCATATTCAGAACTGTAATCATGAAGCCAGTCCAGATGGACTCTAAGATCAATGCCCGAGTTATCCTTCACATTATACAGTAATCCTTTTCAAAAGGTCGCTTTTATACATTTATTAAAGACAGTAAATGAAATTGAATACAATTTTCGATTCAGTATGGACTGAGCCTCGAAATCGACTATATTCATTGCTCATTTTTCAAATAAAATCAAACTTCCTTTTCAGACAATGACTTGTTCTAAGAACTCTTTCAAAGATGCTATGATGTGTATAAAGGTGACGTAGAGAGTCCCATGAACGAAGGCAATCTCATAGCGAACCGTACAGACAGAGGAAAAGAAATGGTTTCAAATATTCTTCATATGCTTGCAAACCAAAGACCAAAGGTGGTATAGGCATTCCTGCACTGGACTCCGTTTATGATGCTTATTCTTGTACTCTCATTTGGAGGTTTTATGAGACTAAGGCTTCGTTTGGGACGGCTTTTTTACCGCTTTTTAAAACGGAGTTTTAGTATAAAAATAAAAAATTTTGTACTAAAACTCCGTTTTAGAAAGCAGTAAAAAAGTCATCCCAAACGAACCCTAACAATCTTTTATTTGGCTGGTGGCGAAATAGATATCATTTCCCGTGGAAACCCAATGAGCAACACCCTTCTCCCTATTGAAAATTCTTGAGTAAAGTGGCTGCCAAAGTTGAACAACGCTTCACTTTTACTGTTCATGCTAATATCAGATTATCTTTAATATGGGACCCATGGTGCAGAGGAATTTCAATCATGGAATGGCTTAACTTCCAAAATATTGACGATTACAATTACATTATGCCCTTTTCCTCTTGGGAAGTTAGGCAAGTCATAGTAAACAACTTTTGGCATTTGCTCGAGGTCTTTGACCACAACCTCACCCTTGATATTAAAGCCATTCCTATAGTTGATCAACAATTTGAATGCATAGTTGTCATAGTAAACAACTATTGGCATTTGCCCGAGGTCTCAAACCAATCATACTTGGTTATACTCTTATTTTATTTGGGGGCTAAGCAGCTGAAGTACCTATAATAGTTATATATATATTTTATTTATTTTTAGCCCCCTTTAGCGCTGTGTGAGCACAGCCTCATATAGGAAATATCATCAGTATCGAAAGCGTTCCTAACTTATGGGTATTCTATCGCTCACTACAGTGCAGAAAAGAACTATTAATCATTACAGAAAATATCACAGAAAGCTAAAACAAACAACAAAGAAAACAACATATATTTCGCATGCAAGGCATCACATCATAGAGATAGAAAGAAAAGAAAAACATCAGCCTAACCTAGAACTAGAAGTCGTGTCCTAACAAGCAAGTCTAGGTGTGTGTAATAGGCTATGTAATTTTGGGTATGTCCGATATAGGATGATTTAGTTAAAATTGCTTTTGTTTTGGTTTGTTAAAAGCCAAAAGAAAAATTTTAGATTGAGTTTAAGATTAATGTCTTACGATTGATTTTAAGGATTTTATTTTAGTATTTAGTTGATTATCACATTTGTTTCTCACTGAGGATGTGAGGTTTATTTTACCCTCCTTAAGTCTAACTTAATAGTCTGGTAGGCCTGGGTTACCCAATGATAATCAATTTTATTAATTTAATTCAGTTGGTTGTAAATTAAAAGGAAAAGTGGCTTAAGTGATTTATTAATAAAAGGTGTTTGTTGATTGATTTTAAAATGTTGACTTAAGGTTTGATTAATCTTAGGAGTCTTTTATCCAAAAAAATTTTAGTTTACATTTGCTCTCCTAATTTACCCTACAACTTTTAAGTTTTAGGTTGGTTTGAGGTCGATTAATGGGTTGGTTAAACTTGGCTTAAGTTTTACATTTTAGTGGTTGTACTCTTTAATTATGATTTGATTTAAAGTTAGGTATTTTAATGCGTTTTAAGAGTTGAATTATAATTGATTTTATTGGTTAATTATTAATAGATTAAGGGATACTAATCCTAGAAAAATATGTTCATAAGTTTATGTTTTGATATCTATGTCCTATAGAGTGCATGAATCATAAGTCTATGTTATCTAAGACTCGGTTCTTAATTTTTTTCCTTATGTGTCACTACAGTTTTGGGACGAAAAGGAATTTTATTTCTAACCCTTTTAGACTCACGCGTATGTAAAGGAGTTTAGGGATTTAAAATAAATCAAAATATTCTAATGAAATTGAAGTTTCTACAAGGCCCTAAAAGAAGCGGAGCATGCAACCATGAGGGTCCTAAAGATTTTCTAAGTTTTAAGAAGACTTATAGCACCGGGGGCTATGACCCGGTGGTTCTGCCCGTAGCGCTCCCACCAGACTAAATGGGGGCGACTGATGCTCTGATATGACTGTCCATGCTCATTCGTCTAGTACTCCAATGCTCATTCCCTTTTATTTTCCAAACGCACCTCGCAAAAAGCACAAAAAAGAGAAAAGGGTTGTATTAGAGCACATTCATATATAATAAGCAAATAATAAAAATGAAATGCAATTAAATAAGAACATACCTTTTTGTTGTTTGCATATCGGGTGGGCCACTTGTCATTTGAATCTTTATGTTTTGTAAACATTTAATCTTAAAGCACAAGAAAAAAAAAGACGAGAAGTAAAGAGAAAAGAAACAAAATATCAAGGAAGGAATGAAAATCAAAATAATAAAAGGAATGTAGGCATCTTACTATTGGGTATGCCTCTTCGAAGCCAAACATACCTCTAAAATGTCCTTCACTCCGATTCGATACAATATGAATAAGAGAAAATGAGTGTTTTGATGCCATTTGCTATTCTCACGTTCCAAAAAGAGCACTCAAAACATCTGACTCAATTACTCATATTATTTCCTAAATAAAACTCAAAGTAGCGAAGGGGAAACAAGCTTCCAAAACTAAAACTAAAAAAATAAGCTTTATTTTATTCCACATTTATCCAAACTCAACTTTAGAAGCAAATATGAACAAAAGAAAGGCAACTCACATATGAAAATTCATTTCATTCTAAAAAGACAATGTCATTCATAGAATTTCTAATCCCAAAAATAACTTATGAATCCTTTCAAATGAAACGTCACATAAAACTTTTTTTTTTTTAAGAAACCCATCAAAGCTCTTTCTGAAACAAAACCACTGAGTGTTTGAGTGTTTTTACATTTGATGTGGGGTAAAAAAAACATGAGAATTCTCCAACAAGAAAATTTTACAAAGCCTTTCGTCATAAAACGTTCACAAAACATTTTCAATACATACATCTCAAGAAACTTTCTAATTATAGCAAGGGCGGACCCACGGCAATGTCAGGGTGGGCAAATGCCCACCCCCAAATAAAAAAAAAACATATGAGGGTCAATTTCGGTACTTTGCCCCCCCCCCCCCCCCCCCCCCCTTCAAAAAGAAAATTTGCCCTATTCCTACCCACGGTTTGCCATTCCAGCCGCACTCCTATCTATTTCGCAAAATCCCGCGGCGGCACGACATTTGCCTTGACGTCTCCGCAAGTTTCGTCTCCGTCGGTTTCGTCGCATCTTCTTGACTTCGTCTTCCTTGGTTCGTACTTCACAGACCGGCAGCGCAGGTGGCAGGTGCAGCTCTTGGTGCTCAGCGCTCACGACGTCAAGGTAACTCGCTGGCTCGCTGCATTCCCTCTTTTTTAAGCAGTTGATGTTCACCACATTCAGATTCTGTCACATTTGCTCTTGATTTTTATTCCCTTTCAATCTTTATAGAGACCTATCATTTCCTTCCCATCCATCGTGAAGCACTGCAGGCTGCGGGCTGCCTTTGTCGATCAGGCTACGTAGCAACAGATCCTTCATCCTTGTTACTGGTATTAAGGTACTAAATTTGACATTATTAGCAATCGCATTCTCTACACGGGGTTTTAAAATCTTAGAGCATTTCAATTAAGCCATTTATCCATCTCTGTCGAGTTTTCAAAAGAGTCTACTTGTATCCATGGCTTAATCTGCAATTGTGCAAAACTTCAATTTAACCTATAAATTATATAATGCACAGATTTAAATATAGGAACTGTACATTTTATAACAGAAAAAAATAATAAATGTTTGACCTTGAAGCTCCAACTACACATCCATTCTCATTGCAGTTCCTAACTTCAATAATAAGAATAAGAGTTAGGAAGTGGCTGCAATGTGACTGTGTCTGTGTGAGTGATTTGATCGATATTTTATACTGACCAATAATGGCAGAAGTCGTTTGTCTGCAGTCTGCTTATTCCATTTTATAATTTCTTCATATGAAAATTTCTGCAGTGTTTTTCTAATGATTTTCTATATATAATAAGAGTTAGGAAGTGGTTGCAGTGTTTATATATATCTTCATATGAAAATTTCTGCAGTGATTTGATCGATATTTCTGCAGTGTTTTTCTAATATTTTTCTGCTAGGTGTTTTAATAAATGCCATGGAATCTTTTACTGACACTGCATCTGATGATTGACATTTTAGGCATTACAAATGAATTATCTCAAGCATTACAAAGAAAGGATCAAGATATTATAAATGCAATAAAATTGGTACTAGTGTCCAAACAGCGATTGCAAATGATGAGGGAAAATGGATGGGTGCCTTTACTTGAAGAAGTGTCACGTTTTTGCAATAGGAAAATTAATTCGTCTTGCAGAATTATATCCAGCAGATTTCTCTATGATTGATCTTGTGTTTCTTGAGCATCAACTATCAACTTATATTGTTGATATGCGTACTAGCGAGGAGTTTACTTCTTTAACTACCATTACTGCTATAGCAAAACAGATGGTAAAGGATAAAAAAAATGTTGTGTATCCACTAGTTTATAAACTTGTTGTTTTTGCACTGACGTTACTAGTTGCTACGGCTACAGTGGAGAGAGCATTTTTTGCAATGAATATCATTAAGAATCGACTTCGTAGCAAAATGGGTGATGCCTGGCTTAATGACTGTCTATTGCCATATATTGAAAAAGAAGTATTTGATTCTGTTCCGAATGAAGTCATTATGCAACATTATCAGAAAATGCAAAGTCTATAATTTTCTTTTTAATTTCAAAAATTATGATGAAATATAATGCTTTGTTTTGAATTTTGTTAGTGAAATATATTTATATTTTTTGTATTTAAATTTTCATATATGTCGAGTTTGCCCACCCTAAAAAAAAGGGCTGGATCCGCCACTGAATTATAGAGTAAGCCATAAAGCCTTAACTATGAACGCTCACCAATACTATCTTTTGCATAAACTCAATCAAATAATGAAGGAAAAAGCTTCGGGAAGGCATGGAAATATTTCATCATCCATCAGCCTTTCATAACTAAGCACATCTCCCAACCATAAGCAAAACCAAACGAATTCATGAAATGTATGATCATTTTTTCGGCCAAATTTTCACTTCCGTAAGGAGAAATACAAAATCATCTCATATAAATTTTCAGTGCGAAAATGCTACAGATGCATGTGACAAAATTTTACAAAGAGACTCCAAATTTTGTTCTGAATAATTAAAGTATTCCTATGAATATTCACAACTTGGTACTAGAGATGCATGAAGAAACCACATAAACTCTTGCCAATATTACCACCCCAAATGAAATTAAGAGAAGCAAAGTGATCTAAAACCATCCCAAAATGATTGCCAATAAGATTTTCATATAAAACTAGAACAAGTGAAGAAAAAATCCAAATTCAAGAAAGCACAAAGGCACCCTGAAAGTTTTCCAACACAATCTCCAATGTTACTTTTATGTAAAACTCAAGCAAGTAGGGAGGAAATGAGATACGAGAAAGCATAAACCCATTTCAAGATAATACTGGCATTCATAAGCACACTTAAAAAGGCCTCCTCTCATAGGAATATCTCTTATCAACAAAACCAATCATTGCAACCTTAGTCTACAAGCTATCATCTTTTCAAACATTAATATATATATATATATATATATATATATATATTATATATATATATATATATATATATTTCAATAAATGTCACAAAGTAAACTCATAAGGATTTTAAAAAAAAATAGATTATTACAACAATGCTAATGAATTAGCACCCGTGGAAATGATAGAAATATTAATCTTCACAAAGAATTTTTTATAACAAGACGTTCAAACATAGTACCAAACCATCTTTCCTAGAGTATTGAGACAAACTCCACATGTAACATATATGGTGGAAGAAGCATTTTCATGAATAATTTATGAGGAGTCACTTCAGTATTTCCAACGATGTTCATGGGTATAAAAGTGACTAAGTGCTTATAACCATATTACGAGTAGTTTTTTTTTTTTTTTTTGAAACATTCATCGAACAGTTGATATACAAAAATGCAAAGCTAGATGGATGGATCAATAAGAACATCACATTTCTACGATTACACGCCAATTAACCTATGTAATGAAATAAGCCTCACAAGCATACTTGATTAATTTGAAGAAGTGCCAAAGAAATTAAATGTAACTCATGCAATCAAATGCTAGCTGTGATTTTCAGCCTATTTTTTCTTAGTTTAGCAGCAATTTTAAAGTTAATAATGCGATTTGAAGAAGTAAAAAAAAAATCATTGCCAAATGTATGAATTGTCACTTATAGTTTTATGGAAGAGTTTGCATTCTTTGTTGCATTTTCATTAAAGTTCACCGAATTAAAAATCATTGAACACAACGATGTAAAGAAAGAATTATTGCGTAGCTCCAAGTTATCAATCTTTATCATCATTGATTCGACAAACAAAAAACTAAGCATGATATTGATAAAAATTAAATATAATACAACGAATAACAGATGACCATCTCGATCGATAGAGTACATTATAATTAAATAATAAATGAATTCATAAGATTGGCACAAAATGCACATTTTTAATAAAATAAATAACCCAAAAAAAAAAACTCTCCCGTGACCACTCGCCAATAAAATGTCGCCACGTTACTGCGCGACCCGACGTCCCAACCCGGACTGGAACCCAATATTGTTATGTATTAGCTGATGTGTACAGACCAGGGTATTGCTAGGTTTTGCTCGGTATTGCTCGGTAACGAGAAATATCATTATGTCAAGACCAATACCTACCAATACCGAGCAATAATAGCAATACCGAGCAATAATAGCAATACCGAGCAATACAATGATTTTGCTAGATATTGCTCGGTATTGGTCTTGACAGGGTGGTATTTCTCGTATTGACAAGCAATACCTAGCAATACACGAATCTAGCAATACCGGGTTTCCGTTCCGAGTCGGGTCATCGGGCCGCGCGGTAAAGAGTAAGAGCACGTGACGTCATTTTATTGACTTCCGGATGTAGAGCTACGTCAGGCGTCCGAACCTAATAAAAATTCCTCGTCAATTGGCACAAAATGCACATGTAAAGAGACTAGCATGACATTGATTGGCAGCATTTTAGTAGCTTTTTCCGACATTAAGAAACTAAAAAAAAAAAGTGACAGAAAGGAAGTAGTAAATCTAACCTTCAAGGATTTGAATTTTATAAATATTATGTACCCTTCTCTACTCAGCACCGTAAGCCTTATGATAATTGGTGATGGTTTTGACCATTAACAAAATATTATATCACATCGGAAGAAGTATTTCCTAGAGTTTGCTAAGCATTAACTTAAGGTGGTTTCTTTACCCATATGGAGTGTTAGAGTAGGCGAATTATTATGTCCGGTCACCGGATGTCCTGACACCCAATCCAGAAATGCTACATCACCCGAATACACTGGGTCCCGGTGTATTTTGGTGATGTGGCGCGTCTGGATTGGTGTCCGGACGAATCCGGACACCAGACGTAATAATTTGCCGTTAGAGTATGATGCACCTTGAAAGAATTAAGCATGAGGATATGCTTTCCCTATAAGGGCATCTCCAACCGAAAATCTCATTTTTCACTCCAAAATAAAGTTAAAACTCAAAAATACAATGATTCGTCTCCATTCGAACTTCATTTTGCGCACTTCTGCGACGGTAACCGACTTCTCCTCTTTCGCGCTTTTGTTCAGCAAATCCGGTTGAGACAAAAAAAAATTGCGTAGGTGAACAGTACAACGCCAATATTGGGGTCGCGCTGTTCATCCTCCACCGATTAGCGATTTTTTTGCCGTTCGAATGGAGCAAACCGGCTATGCCTTACAGTCGTTTGGAGTTCGGCGGGAGACGCCCTAAGAAGAAGATTGTAAGTACTTTTCCACTGAAAAGAATTCTAAGACTTCAGGATAGCTTTTTTTATTGTTTTATAAAATAGTTTTTTAATATAATTATTAGCTCAATGCAAAGTGTTAAATTAGATTATGTCTACAGCTAGCTATTTTTGTTTGTTTGTTTCGTTTCATCTATATTTATTAGATGTACCTTCTATGGGTGGAGATTCATGAAAAAAATACTCTATAAATAATGATGGACAAAAATAGGGACGGGTGGTAGCTATTGTTCCTTGTGATCTAGTTTTTCATAAAGCCAGCCAGAGAAGAGGAGAATGGTAGTAAAAAGGCTCGTTAAATTTTATTCAGTTTACTAGCTAGCTATTTATCAGCAATGCTCGTTATTAGGTTTACTAATCTTATTTGGTTAGTTATAGAGCCAAGCTCCAATCAAATTCAAATAATCATACTTTTAAATGAATTGAGCTTGATCGATATTACAAATGATCTCATGTTCACTACTAAAAAAATAAGTTTTTCACAACAATTTGTACAAACGGTCATAACTGCTGCCTATACTATCGATTATAACCGCTGGCGTAACCTTTCCAACACTACAGGAAATTTATTGAATACCGGCGGTTTGACCTCCGCTACTAACCGGTGATTTGACCGCCGGTATTAAACGCAAAACAACCGAAATTTCTGGCAGTCAACTGACCGCCAGAAAGACCGCATATATTCTCTTTTTGTGACGACCTTTACCGGCGGTTTAGCTGCCATTTTTAACCTAAAATTGAACCCCAACCCTTTTGTCACGACCCGACCCGACCGGGACGGATCCCGCCCGCACCGGTTCGCGACTAGCCAAAACAAACAGACCAGGATCTAGCTTTGGAATTTGTTTCGGAACTGATTCTTCCAAATATTTCAACTCAAAAACAGACACACACACAGAGCTACTATGAAACATCAACTGCAGCGGAACAAATCATCTATATTTTTCTTTTCCTCAAAACAATCATCTACACTACAGGCCATGGCTCAGACAGAAAGAAACAGAACAGAAGAGCCATGTCTGTACAAAAATCAAAAGTACAAAATACCTACAGATCAGACTCTGAACTCTAGTCCAAGACCTCCTTCCCTTTCCCAGAACCTGAAAACCACGCAGAAAACAAGGGTGAGCTCAACAGCTCAGCAAAGCGACAAACCTCCAATCAAAACACTCAGAATCCAAAACCAAACACATCAGACCAAATCCAATCAGAATATTCGTACAGAAATTAGAATCAGACAGATCAGAACAATCAGATCAACAGAATCGTACAGATCAGAACAGAACAGATACGAACATATATCGAATCAGAAGCAGATCAGAACAAATCAGAATATCCAATCAGAACAAACAGAACTATATGGAAATCAGAAGTCATATCAAATCAGATATCAGATATATAATTAATAGCTAAACTAAACTAAACTAAATAGAATCACTACGGATTCTGACCCTTATGTCTCCCTTGTGCTCACGGCACCAGAATAGAATAGATGTGCTTACAGCACCAGAACAGATTTCATCGGATCCGGAACAGAACAGATATTTCTCCAACTTGAGCTCATCTCAGATTTCCCAGACACTAACTGAATCTCATAGGATCCATGCCCCTTATAACTCCCTTTATATATCATATACAGATAGCATAATAATTCAGAAGAAATTCGGACGAATTCAGAAATCAGACAAAAATCGGGCAGCACAACGGCTGTATACGGAATTTACACAATTTTCCTGAAAAATCACAGAATACCAAATTTGCACAGAATGTTCACAACGATATTGCAAGACTTTAATTCTACTGCCACAATATTTTTAGACATCGTAGAAAAATACAGTAGAAATAAAACACCGCCGAATTCAAAATACCCGGACAAAAATCTCCAAAAAATAACCAAAATGTGCACACTCGGCACGTCAACACCATACGGAAACTTACGAGGTAAAAACTGAACCAGACGGGAAATACGGACGAAAATCACTAACAAAAATCAATTCCGGACAGATAATACCGCCAAACACGACGGTTCTGAAAATTGAGAAAGGCGGATTGTGTCTTACTTTGCGTACAGCAATATCTTGAACAGTCTTGTCGGACGAAAACGAACAGGCGTCGCCCGAAAATCAACTTTTCCAAATTTGCCCTCGACCTTCTCTCTCCTCGGCTGATTTTTAGATATTTTTATGATTTTCTCTCTCTTCAAAATGACTTGATTTCAGCTTTAAATTCCTCTGATCGGCCCGGCCGATCGCACGATCGTCCTGGACGATCTGACCAAAAACACATCGGCCTGGGACGATTTCTCAGGACGATAATTAATTTCCTTGGACGATAAAAACCCCTACTCTCTGACTTGTGCCATCCACTGATCGTCCCGGGACGATCTCATATCGGCCCGGACGATCCCTACAGGAAATCATTCCTGGAACTTCTAGATAGAAAACTGGAACAAAAATTGCACTGATCGTCCCGGGACGATCCAGATCGGCCCGGACGATCCTGGAGCAGATTTTGATGTTACACCTTTTTCCTCATCTCTTCGTCTGGCTCATTTTATTTCGTCCAGACGCCAGCGGCCTCGTCGAACTCCACACTCGTGCTCGTTCGATTCGTCAACAAAATGTCGGCCTGTTGAACTCTGCCTGCGCCCTCGCCCCTGACGCCCTCACTAGTGTTTCACTGCCCTAGATGAATGTGATCTCCAGGTATCTTCTTAATTTTTTTTCTTTAGTTATGGATGTTCTGAGTAGACATTTGTAAGAGGATGTACCTAGATTAATTTATACTTTTTGTTATTGATATTCTTCTTGTTAATAAGACTAGAGAGGGAGTTGAATGTAAACTTGAATTATGGAGGTCAACCTTTGAATCTAAAGGTTGATTTTGAGAAAGCCTTAAGCCCATGTTATTTTGTCTTAGTCATGGATATTCTCCATTGACATTTGCAAGAGCATGTATCTTAGTTTATACTTATTGCGGATAAGAATATATGCGGCGATAGAGTTAAAAAATTTCTGTCTCAGCATTGTACTGATATATAACAAGCACACAAATAGGAAATGAAATAACAACACCAGGTTTTTTTATGTGGAAAACCCTGAAAGGGGAAAAACCATGGGCCCACGCTGAGTTAAAAGAGTTCCACTAGTGTTTGCTTGAAATACAAGAGACTGATTCGTCCTTAAAATTTAAGACGATCAGATTACAATGAATCACTTCTAAATTGAAATTCAGTTATGACGTCGAGCAGAGTTCCGGCGTCACTTGGAGATCGGGCGGAATTCTGACGTCACTTGAATGTCAAGTAGAATTCTGGCATCGAGCAGAAATCCGGCGTCACTCGAGCGTCGAGCAGAATTCCGACGTCACTCGGGCGTCGAGCAAAAATCCGGCGTCACTCGAGCGTCGAGCAGAATTCCAGCGTCACTCGGGCGTCGGACAGAATTCCGGCGGTGGTCGTGGAGAAGTTTCTTCTAGAGCTGCAAACGAACCGAGCCGATCCGAGTATGTGAGTGTTCATGTTTGTGTTTATTTAATATCAGCTTGTTCAAGTTTGGTTCATGTTTGTTTGAGCTTTATTGTTTGTGTTCATGTTTGGTTCATTTAAATTAATGAGTGTTCATGTTCGGTTCATGTTCAGTTCATGTTCGTTCGTTTAGTGCTTATCGATCTTGTTCGTGAACATATTTAACGAATTTTTTTTTTTAACTATCAAACAAATAAGTTCATGAACATATTTATGAACAAACACATTTATAATAAAAGCAATTGTCTATGTAACAAAGGCAATGATTATTTATATTTATTAATTTTATGATCAAATATTAATTATTTTTATCTAATTCACGAGTTCAAAATCGAATAGGAATCAAGCTTTTATTGAGCTTCTTATCGAGCTTAATGTCGAGCTTGTTCACAAACTTCAAATGATGTTGTTCACGAACATAAATGAGCAGAACGCATTAGTGTTCAAGTTTGTTTATTTAAGAATCGAGTATTTAAAATATTGTTCAAGTTTGTTTGTTTAGCTAATTAAATGATCACAAACGAGCTTTAATCGAACCGAACATCGAGTAGCTCGTCGAACGTTTGGTTTGCATGCAGCCCTAGTTTCTTCCTTCAAATCATTCTCTTCTTCTTCTCTTATCTTCCTCTCTTCTTCTTCTTCTCTTCTTCTTGCTTGAGTCCCCTCTCAAGAAAAATGAGGGGTCTATTTATAGAAATTATGGAGTGGCATGGTGTAATATCTCGTTCCCTTACTGTTCCTCTCTGAATTGGATTTCCCTCCCAGAATCGGCCAGGACGAAGTTGAGATCGTCCAGGCCGATCAGTGCATGGAAAACAGCTGATTTCTGGAGTGTTTTCTGGATGATTTCTGGACAGGATCGTCCGGGCCGATCGTGAGATCGTCCAGGCCGATCTGTACTGTAGAAATTATCGGCCAGACAATAGCCCTGGGTGAGGTCCAGGACGATCAGGATTTGGTCTGATCGTCCCGGGACGATGTGAATATCGGCCTGGCCGATCAGTTCACAGATATAAGAAAATCAGCTCGTTTTGAGGAGAGAGAAATCATTTTATAAAAACGAAAATATCTGAGGAGAGAGAAAGAGAAAGGGAAAAAAGAGAAAAGCTGGTTTTCGGAGACCGCGGAGCGCTTTTCGTCCGACGCTGCTGTTGGGAAAAGTGAAGATCTCGTGGTAAGGACTCCGAATCCTATTTCTGTTTTCAAAGATGTTGTGTTTTGACCGAGTTGAGATCTGTTTTGTGTTTTCGTAGTCGACTTTTCGACATGATTTTGATTTGACACAACTTTCACCGCACAACTTCTGATATGTTATAGATATGATTATTACACACGATTTGAGTGTTTTCTGCGATGATTTTACCGGTCGGAATTGGTTCTACGTGATTTTAATCGAATAGAAAATTATCAGGATGTTTTCTGACTTGGTTTCTATAGAATAAAAGTCTTGCATTGATGTTATAGATATTCTATTGTAATTTGGTAGAATTTGGAAATCGTGTCTTTTTGCAGGATTTTTGTGTAAATTTGACCGACTGCCGTTACGCTGCCCGATTTTCGTATGATTTCTGATTTGTCTGAGATTGATAGATTGAATTGATATGTGTATGACTATTGATATGATTGTTCTAGATTTCTTTAATATTGCTTATTGCATCGATTATTGCATTGATTGATTTGATTGATCCTGAAAGACAAGTGGAAACCTAATTGAACGTTGGTTATAGAAACCAACGTGTATTGAACGGACTACAACAGCAACGGATTCTACAACAGCACTATTGATAATAGCCAGTTAACCTGGTTGATCATGACTAGTGTTTGTGCTTGTCGAGTAAGACCATTGTATGGAATTGTATGATCTTGCATCGTATGGACTTCTTGATATGCATTGATTTATTGATTTCCGATTGATGAATTGATTTGATGGATTTATCGAATTGATTTCTTATCGTACGGATTCATTGATTTCATTGATTGATCATTGAGCATTGATACTATTGATTATTGATTATTGACATTGATAGATATAGATACTGCATTGATAGCATGGACATGGACATCGTATGGATTCATTGTATTGCCGCCTAGATTTTATAGATTCGCTGTTGCTATTGATTCAGTGTCGTGCTTTGATTTCAGTTGTAGGCTTTGGTGACCTGCTGGGCTATTGTAGCTCATTATATGTGGTTTAAAAATTTCAGGTCCGAGCAAGGCAACTGGAATGGAGTTCGATCAGAATGTCGGACGAATCCTTTCGCTACACGGATCTTGGGGCGTCACAGGTGGTATCAGAGCAAGTGTAGTGAAAGGATTTGATTGATAGTTTGATAGAATGAATCCATTCTATTCATTTTGCATACATAGTGATTGACATTTGATTGATTGCATTGTGTGTTTGTTTGGATTTCGACGAGTTTTGTTTTGGATTTGGATTTCGATCGATTTGGTTGCTTCGTGTTTTGCTTCGTACCTTTAGGGAAATGTCGGGACGACATTTTTCTAAGGTGGGGAGATTGTAATATCTCGTTCCCTTACTGTTCCTCTCTGAATTGGATTTCCCTCCCAGAATCGGCCAGGACGAAGTTGAGATCGTCCAGGCCGATCAGTGCATGGAAAACAGCTGATTTCTGGAGTGTTTTCTGGATGATTTCTGGACAGGATCGTCCGGGCCGATCGTGAGATCGTCCAGGCCGATCTGTACTGTAGAAATTATCGGCCAGACAATAGCCCTGGGTGAAGTCCAGGACGATCAGGATTTGGTCTGATCGTCCCGGGACGATGTGAATATCGGCCTGGCCGATCAGTTCACAGATATAAGAAAATCAGCTCGTTTTGAGGAGAGAGAAATCATTTTATAAAAACGAAAATATCTGAGGAGAGAGAAAGAGAAAGGGAAAAAAGAGAAAAGCTGGTTTTCGGAGACCGCGGAGCGCTTTTCGTCCGACGCTGCTGTTGGGAAAAGTGAAGATCTCGTGGTAAGGACTCCGAATCCTATTTCTGTTTTCAAAGATGTTGTGTTTTGACCGAGTTGAGATCTGTTTTGTGTTTTCGTAGTCGACTTTTCGACATGATTTTGATTTGACACAACTTTCACCGCACAACTTCTGATATGTTATAGATATGATTATTACACACGATTTGAGTGTTTTCTGCGATGATTTTACCGGTCGGAATTGGTTCTACGTGATTTTAATCGAATAGAAAATTATCAGGATGTTTTCTGACTTGGTTTCTATAGAATAAAAGTCTTGCATTGATGTTATAGATATTCTATTGTAATTTGGTAGAATTTGGAAATCGTGTCTTTTTGCAGGATTTTTGTGTAAATTTGACCGACTGCCGTTACGCTGCCCGATTTTCGTATGATTTCTGATTTGTCTGAGATTGATAGATTGAATTGATATGTGTATGACTATTGATATGATTGTTCTAGATTTCTTTAATATTGCTTATTGCATCGATTATTGCATTGATTGATTTGATTGATCCTGAAAGACAAGTGGAAACCTAGTTGAACGTTGGTTATAGAAACCAACGTGTATTGAACGGACTACAACAGCAACGGATTCTACAACAGCACTATTGATAATAGCCAGTTAACCTGGTTGATCATGACTAGTGTTTGTGCTTGTCGAGTAAGACCATTGTATGGAATTGTATGATCTTGCATCGTATGGACTTCTTGATATGCATTGATTTATTGATTTCCGATTGATGAATTGATTTGATGGATTTATCGAATTGATTTCTTATCGTACGGATTCATTGATTTCATTGATTGATCATTGAGCATTGATACTATTGATTATTGATTATTGACATTGATAGATATAGATACTGCATTGATAGCATGGACATGGACATCGTATGGATTCATTGTATTGCCGCCTAGATTTTATAGACTCGCTGTTGCTATTGTTCTACACCGTATTGACTGTTTTATAGATTCCTTGTCTCGTATCGCTTTTCTCATTTGACTTCATTGAATGGATCGTACTGATTTGACCGTATTGATTTGATTGACGGATATTGATTGATTGCGTTGATTTATCGAATTGCCTGCCGCTGCATTGACTGGTTTTATTGACTATGGATTTCCACTGCATAGTATTGATGATCATTGATTCATTGATTTCCGCTGCATAGACTCATTGACCATTGACTGATTCAGATTGATAGATTGACATGCATATTGATAGCATCGCCTTGCTTTGTTTTCAGTTGTAGGCTTTGGTGACCTGCTGGGCTATTGTAGCTCATTATATGTGGTTTAAAAATTTCAGGTCCGAGCAAGGCAACTGGAATGGAGTTCGATCAGAATGTCGGACGAATCCTTTCGCTACACGGATCTTGGGGCGTCACACATGGCCTGTAAATAGGAGGAGGATCAAGGGCAAATGTGGAGTGGTTCGATGGAAGGCCGATAATGAATTCCTTGATCATGTACCGTTCGTCAAACATTTGAAGGTCTTAATGATGTTGAAATTCAGCGATCTTAGGCTCGTTGGATTTGTATCGTCAAGCCGCCCGATTCAACTATAAGCTCGTCATGTTTGGAAACTGTTTGGTAACTCAAATTGTGTTATGAACTTTCCAATGACGCTTTGTGTACTTGATTTGGACTCATTTGGGCTCGGATTGAGTCGAATTTGGTGTCATTGGGTTCGTATTTCCGAGATGTTCAGTTTGATTGTAAGTTTGCTGGAATCAAATTTTAGGTGATTCTAGATTTAATTATTGAAATTTCCGGCTTGATTTTGCCTCGAGATTCGTGCCCAATCAAGATAATTTTTTGATGATACATCAATACTTTTTGCTAATGATATTCTTCTTGTTGATAAGACTAGAGAGGGAGTTGAAGGTAAACTTGAATTATGGAGGTCAACCTTAGAGTCTAAGATTTTCGCTTGAGTATGTCTAAAATTGAATATATAGAGTGTAATTTTAGTAGTAATACACCTAGTGAGGGGATTGTGACTTTGGTTGATCAAGTCATTAATATGAGTACACATTTTAGACATATTGGATATATTGTTCAGAGTGAATGTGAAATAAATGGAGATATTATTAATAGATTTCAAGTGGAATGGTTGAAGTAGAGGAATGCATCAGGCTTGTTGTGTGATAGAAAAGTCCCCCTCAAACTTAAGGGAAAATTCTATAAGATGGTGGTGAGACCTGCAATGCTTTATTATCCCGAATGTTGCCATTAAAAGAGAAGCATAATACTAAGTTAAGTTTCACAGAGATAAGTAACCTTAGATGGTTTGATCGCTTAAAACGGTGGCCTTCCTATGGAACAATTATTACGTCCTCTGACCGGACGTAGAGCTACGTTCGGCCGCCAATAACATGTCGCCACGTACTCTTACTATTTACCGCACGTCCCGACGACGTGACCCGGACCGGAACCCGAGAATGCTATGTTCGCGTACAACTCGGTATTGCTCGGTATTTGCTCGATATTGCTCTGTATTGCTAGGTATTTGTTGGCAATAACGAGAAATACCGCTCTGTGAAGACCAATACCGAGCAATACCGAGTTGTACCGAGTTTTTTTAGAAAAACTCGGTACAACTCTGTATTGCTCGGTATTGCTCGGTATTACTCGGCATTTCCTCGGTATTGCTCAGTATTTGCTCGGTATTGGTTATTGTCGAGCAAAATCGACCAATACATAGCAATACCGAGCAATACCTAGCAAAATCGAGAAATACTGAGTCATCGTGGGTCCGTTTCGGGTCGGGTTATTGGGGCGCGCGGTAAATAGTGAGAACGCGTGGCGCGATTCTACTGGCAGCCGAACGTAGAGCTACGTCCTGTGACCGGACCAAATAAAAGTTCCTTCCTATGACCTAGGTAGGAAAATAGAGGTATTAAATTTGACTTATATTAAGAAAGGTAGAGGTAGACCTAAAAAGACTTGGCTAGAAAATATTGGAAATTATATTTCTTTATGAGATTTAAATTAGATTTAAGGCTTCATCTTTTCTAATAATTCATTTCACCATTATGTAGGGAACGTTTGGTTTAACATCCAAATGACTATCAAATAAGAGATATATTAGATGTATAACAGATTTTTACCGGGTTGAAGAGGAGTGACAGATGAATTAATTGAGGGAGTTAAGAGTTTTATTAAAGTCGCATCTCAACTACCTTCGTTTAAGTCTGATTGAATGTTTAGCCACAAGAAACTTCGATATCGGACGGCGTTAAGTTGTTGTCAAATACCGGCGATTTTTATCGCTGGTAATAAACCGGCATTCGCCGACAGTTTTTGCGCTGGAAGTTTCATGCGGTTTACCTGCGGTTTTGAGTTCATTAATTTCCGGCTAATTGAGCCGCCGGAAAATCACTAGGAAATATCGCAACAAGAAATTGGCCATCGGTTTGCATTTCCTACGCGGTTTACTCTGCCGATTTATAAACAGCCAGAAATTTTTCAAACCGCCAGAAAATACATCATATCTGCCGGAAAATACCGCTCGTAATGAGCGATTTTCCAGTAGTGCAATAGCGCTAGCTGATGCCCTAATTTCTTTCTCCCTGCTCTTTCATTTGCACGCCGTGAATGAAAGTGTTTCGTCCCATTCAGTTGTGCATCAATTTTCAAACCGCTTCAAAGAATTTTGGCGGGCCAAATCTCCGGCAAATTTCATTCTTTGTGCTACAATAGTCCTATTTTTTCGTAGTGGGTTGAACTCGGTTTTGACAAATGTGTTCAAACTCGAACCAACTTCCAATCAATGCAACTCAATTCATTTGCAGCTTTATTAAAACTTTTTTTTGGGACATTTAGGCCATTTAAGGCAAACTCACACACACAACACATACATAAATACTCGAACTCAAAACCGCTTAGTTGAAAGCATAAGCTCTCAACTAACAGGCCAAAGTGAGCTGTGTTATTAAAACTTTTTAATTGAAAGAAGTAATGTAGTATATTAAATGTTATAAATACTCTTTACTACTAAAATATAGGTCAATACACTTTCATTATGCCTCGCAGATGAATTTCAGTCAATGGTGCGATAGATTTAGCATTTATTATAATATAGAGGTCATTTGATCTGACCCCTCGCTGATATTGCCAGATCGCTTGTTCCAAGTCTTTGGAAGTCTCCACGCGTATTTGTTCCTAGAATAACTAATATGTGAGAGATAAATATTCTAAATTTAAAGTTATTTAGGGGTGGATTGGATTTACTTTTATTTTGCATTTTTTTTTCATTTCTTTATTTTGTTTTAAAACATATATTTATTTAGAGTATTTTTGACATTTTTTATATTTTATTTTATTTAAATAAATCAAATTATTTTTTAAAAAGGAAAATAATCAGGCCATTTGTGAGGACATGATTAGTGGTCACTAATAAATTACAACTACTTATAAAGCTTATTTTAATATTACCAATTGCTATAGCAATAGCCATTTTTTTTTAAAAGAGAAATATATTAATGAAAATCAAAACGGTTACAGCTTTGGAAGACAAAAAAAGCTAAAAATAAAATGAAAAATTACAACCAAAAGGCGGGCTCAGTAAGTGGTCAGGGCTTCTAGCGTCCCTGAAGCCATGCACGGACCGTCCAATAAGGTGGGGAACGCCCAACGAAGCCACACCAAAGGTTGCCACCAGCTAAACAACAGGGACGCGAGCCCCAACCATATCATTGCCCATATCCCGTCGCACCAGCCAATTGAACAGCACATGAATCCCGAGAAAAGAACAAGGAGAAAACAACAGAAAACGAAAACATCAACGTCTACGCCGGCCTCTCCCACGAAATCTCCCCCGAGATGCAACAGTTATAGTAGGTCTAGCACGAACTAGAGTGAAATCGTTACCAGAGTCCGATCCCCCACAAAATTCCAGAGAAGCCAAGCCACCTTCTGAAAATTCGGATTCATATTCACAATCTGACGATCCATTCAACCAATTAAAATGGTTCCTAATGTCCAAACCAGAAGAATCACCTAACTGATTTGCCATAGAATGCGATTCCACCAAATTAACAGGGACTTCAATTAAACTGTTGATAACCGGGTTACAAGCATCTCTAGCACTAGACGAAGGAGCCACAGATTCAACCAGAGCAGTAACCAAAGGGGCAGAAGGATTAACAACAACAAAACCTTTGAAATCATTAATATTATCCATCGAGTTAATCGGCAAAGTAATCTTACTCGATCGTAGACACTAAAACAGGAGGAAAAAAGGGAATAGCATTTGAGGAAAGACCAAACGTAGCAGCATCGGAAACAATGCCGCCAGCCCACCAGAATCCTCCCTAGCTAAATTCGACTCCACCAGATCAGACACAGACTCATTAAAAGCATTCTGAGCTATAGTAATTGTAACAGGAATAGGTTCAGCAGTTATGGGAGCAACAGAAGATTCCAGAGCAACCGTATTAGGAAGGCATTCACCCACAACCGGACAAACCTCACCATTAATAACCTTCAAAGAAACAGAGTCCCCCCCAAAGAAGGAGTAGCAGACGGATCAACAACAGGGACATTCTCGGGAATAAATACATCATTCACCTTCTCACACTCCAAAACATTATGAGGAACACCCACAGCGACATTACCAACATCTAAAATCGTGATAGGGGGGTTGGGAGAGTTCTGATTCACAGGTGCAGCAGGGCGGCAATCACCTTGAGAGTGTCTGATACATTTACAGCCGGCACAAAATTGAGGAAACTCGTCAAAAACAACCTCTTGAGTATAACCTAAGGATTCCGAACCTAACCAAACTTTCTTAGAAAAGGTTTTAGTTATATCAAGCTCAACTAACACTCGGGCAATAGAAGGACGGGAACCAGCTGCAGTTGCTTCGTCAATTTTCAGAGGCTTTCCAAACAATCCACCAAGTCCAAAAAGAATGCGAGGGAAAAAAAAATGAGGGTGAAGCCGAGGAAACGAAACCCAGATTGGTATTACCAGCGATTCAGCAGCAATATCCAAAGTTGGCAACCACTTCATCAATTTCATATAGCAATTAAACACTAGATAAGAACGGTGACAAAACACCGTACAGTAATCAAGATCATTGGCAAGCTTGATCAGGATGTGAGATGAATCCAAAACTGTGACAGAAACCTCACTTTTCAACTTTAAATTGAAAAAAAAAATTGCGGATAGAATCAAGAGGGGGTCTTTTAGAAGGAAAAAATCTAACTAGAGAAAACTGAAAGGGGACAGCGAGCTCTTTGATTTCCTGGTCGGAAATCCATAAAGACGGTAATCCACGAAAAGTAGAAGCATACAAATCCGGAAAAGAAGGCTTAGAGCCAGCAAGTGCTTCAATGAACGAACGCGAATGGGAAACCCCTCCAAAAAAATCGGGGTCCTTAAGCTTAACAGCCGCCATGCCGGCACAGCCGGCAGAAATGCGTAGAAACCAGAAAAGAAAGAAACCATGCTAAATAGAAGAGGCAGAGAAGGAGAAAACTTCCCTGTAAATGGAAGATCAGCGGAGAGAAAGCTCCCACCGGGTGGGAGAAGACGCCTGGAGCCACGAAACCCTAGCAGAGCGGCTAGGGCGATTGTTTAATTCGATGTTGTCCAACAATGATATAGCAATAGCCAAATTGATATTCTCGTTAGCTATTAACTTATTTGTTGCTAGCTATGAGGTTTCCCAACTAGCTTTAATAGAATCTTCCCATTTGACTATCATAACTTGGAAAACACATTAAATTTTTAATCGATAGGTCTAAAGGCTTTTTCTGGGATTGCTTCTTAAAATACAGTTATAGTAACTTTAGTACTAAAATTTTATTTTAAGAAGCAATGAAATAGTCATGTCAAACGAAACCTAAATGATTTTATTGCTAACTGATATGTATCGATCATCTGATCATCTTAATATGCTTTGACTCTTAGTTAAAATATCATTGATTAGCTTTAAGTCAATTGTTCTGAAATATCTCCATCATGCATGCCTACAACACCACATAATCAACTAATAGTTTAATCAAATCACATACTCCGAACATCAACTAAGAAGCTCCCCATTTCCTATGTGTAATATTAAAGGTTGGCACAAATGATGTGTTTATTAGGTAGTTATAATGACTCCCGTGAGTGACTAATCAAGAATTAACCTTCTTCCAATTAAGTCTCATCACCCATGTATGTATAAGGTTTTTAGAGTTATAAATATTGAGAATGGTTTTTTTTTTTTAAAAGCCCTTTCTTCCCTCTATTGACTACATAAAAAACATCAATATTTACATAATTTATTTTTTACATGCTTATATCGACAATAAATAAGATAACATATAATCCACTAAAAAAATACAAAAACCATAGTTAAACCAACTTATAATGGATATATGTTGATGAATTTCTTCTAACATTTATGGATGTGTTTCATTGATTATAGCTGTTCATCAAACAAGTTAAACATTAAAACAAAATCTAAGAAGATTAGATGATAAAATGAAGTCCCTTCTGGTATTATTGATGCATTTTCAACCAAAATCATTAAACAAAATCTAAATATCATTAATAAAAAATAGATATAATTTCAAGATTTTTTTGAAAGATTCTACACGTCGAAAATTATAATTAAAATTATCTATCTAAAATATTTTTGTGCATTATTATTAGTAAAATTTATTAAAATGTCATAAATTAATTAACATATATAGTTGTAATGATCTTAAACATATTGATTAAAGGATTTTAATTAGGAGTGTCAATGTTTGGCACGATTTGAAAGTCCGACTTGAACCTGATTCGAAAATTAATTTTGAGTTCGGGTTGACCCTAACCCGAGTTCGTGATTTCAACCTGTTTGTAAAATCTGGTCGAGTTCGGGTATGACCCGCGCTACCACTGACCTGCCACTGTTGCTGCCAAACCCGAAGCATGCTGACCCTCTATTTGTTGTGTTCGTGGGTTGCATTGACCCAAAGCGGGTCGGGTTGTCGGGTTTGGGTTCAACCCGAGCCCGACCCATGACCCAAAATTGATACACCTAATTTTAATCTTATATTTGAAATTTATAAATTTAAAATCAAAATAAAAGAAAACCTCTCCTTTTTATATATATAAAAAAATTACTTTTGAAATCCTAATGCAAAATGCATCAAGATTTGCTTAAAAATCTTTCAATTTATATCTATAACACTAATTTCAAGATAAATTAGAAGGCTTAAAGCGCATCCTATCATATGCTAAATTGCCGGCCTATTGATCATGAAAGGTTCCCAAATAAAAACTTTTTGTCTTCTTACAAAGCTCAGTTCCCACTTGAACTAATATAAAAAAGAATAGCTCATCACTCCATCAAATGCACCAATCCGTCGTACAGTTAAAAGTAAATAATTACTGATATAACGCATGCAACACACCAGAAATTATTCAATGTAGAGTTCGGACGTAAAGAATCGTCTGAATTTTTGCTAATTTACTGAGTATTTATAAATACACAGTAAGTCAGCAAATACTTACAAAATATTCAGACCAGTAATACTTCCAACAAAATATTTATAAATACGCAGCAAATAGACAGTAAATACACAACAAAAACATAATAAATAAGCAATTCTCCTCATCCGGACTACGCTCAGAATAATTTCCTGCAATACAGAGGCTTGTTCTATAACTTTTATTTATATTAATTATTGTTTACAAGCAAAAAAAATTAGTTTAAGACTTTGGCTTTATTTGGTTAAACTTTCGAACTCTATTTTTTTATTACTTCCAATAAGTTTTTTAACTGAAAAATTAATGTAAAAAGCCGTAAAAAAAGCTGTCTCAAACGAGAGAAATTATTCTGTGCGGATGCAGAGCGTCGGCAGAAAAAAAACCAGAATGTGCCACGTCAATGGTACCGAGCCGCAGTACCGAGCTGCGACACAGAGCGAAGAGGTGACATGTCGCATTTTAATTGGTCTTTGAATGACGTTTGACGTCCGCACAGAGTAATTAATCCCCAAGCAAGGCCTTTAACTTATTAACTATGGCATAATTTTTTATCAGACAAATCCATATTTCGGAATATTGAAAAATAAAATTATCGAACAGCATAATAGTGAAGTGACAAATGCCCTAAAGTTAGAAGAAAACTGATATCTTTAACATAAAAATAATTTAATTAAATTACTTAATTGGCTATTGTAAAAGACAAAATTGGATCTCTGGATTTAGCTCCTTTGGTCAATTTGCGCTGTTCCAAATGCATAATTCTAAGTGGTGAGGATTACGTATCGGTTATTAAGATGAGACATTTGCAAGATTATTTGGAAATGCGATTAAAGAAAGTAAATAAAGGCTTGTTCAACCTATAACTTGCAGTTCTTAATTGCATGTGGTAAATCTTAATAGTAATTAATAACGCTAAAAATTTTAGGGTTTAATTTGTATGAAGATTTCATGTAATGTCATTTGTGATTAGGAGATATAAAATTATTTTATATAGAAAATTTAAAAAGGAAAAAGATGCGGAGCTATGCCCAGTCAGGATATATCAAAAAATTATTATGTGCAGATGTCAAATACCGTCTGCAGACCAATTAGAATACTCCATATTACCCCTTGGATGTATGACCCGGCTTAGTACTGCTCGGCACCACGGCTCGGTACCGCTTACATGGCTGCACTTGATTCACATTTGAACGTAGAGCTACATCCGGTCTCCGCACAGAACAATTTCTCAGATATATCCTCTTATCTTGAGTTAAAATTGCAAAGGTTTATTGTTCCTTATGACTAAAGAAGAGAGTATACTCAAGAATTTGAATTATTGTGGACTATTTTTTAAGGTGGAGATCAGCCAATGATTTTGGTGGAGATGAGTCAATGTTGCAAGATCCGGCGTTGCGGTGCTCAATGCAAAAACAAAATAATAGAAATAGTCACCCGACAAACGTTGCAATAGGCTCAGGCCATGTGGCGCAGCTGCGTTGGTTTTTAGAAATAAAAACATTGCTTTGGAAAGAGCCACTACTGTGGCGTTCGATATGTATCGAAGCCTCGACGATAATGTCAGTGAACAGCTACGACTCTATAACCAGAATAATTATGATTAATGGTTACGCCATGATGCTTAATAATTATGTCGCAGTACTAATCTAATTTTATAATTAAAGTTATAACCGTATAATATACTTCCGACTTTTTGGCAGGTGCAACTTTTTTACTAAAATGACCAAGTTCTGCAGTGCATAATATTATATATAAATAATTTAATGCACTAATATATATTTAGATTATAACTCTAATTATTATTACTAACTAGAATTCAAAATTATTTTAAAACAACTAATCTAACAATAAATATGCAATCACAAACAACACATAAGATAAAATATTAAAGTGTAATTATGAAATTAATTTAACAATATAGTTAAAATGTTACAAAAAAGCGAAATACTTATCCGACAACGACACCAAAATCTTGATGGGGAAGGGCTGCAATGGAGTATAATTCTGAATTATAAAAATATATACATAAGATTATATCTTCTCTAAATATTGCTTATATTTTCTTTGTTATAAATTAACAAATTTCACTTAATATACTCAAGTATACGTGTCAAATCAAATAATAAAGTGATAGAGTAGAGTGTGGAACTTACGAGAAGTACGTTTTCTAGTAATCAGCTACTATTATTTACTCTAATCGCAAAATTGTCTACTTCAATAAAAATGTTTGTTGTGGAGATTCAATTACTGAATAAAAATACTAAAATAGTGAATATAATATTTAAATAAAATATTTTGGATTGATGAAAACAAATTGTATATATTTCCTGATGAAATTCTTAATTGTGATGTGAATCATAGCATATGCGTCCCTAGAACTCTGTCAAACTTGTATGGGTGAAAATGATACTCCTTCACCTCCTACAATTATATCATCTGCTTAAGAACCTAACATGTTTTACATCTTATGTCTAAGTATGCAAATACAGTATTCCAATATTTATGGTTGTTTTTGCATTCCTCAGTTAAGGCTATACATCACACTAGGTTAAAATTACATATATGACTACTATGTGCTTTAAATAAAGAGCGGGATAATATTGAAAATATCTTTTAACTTTAGGCCATAAGAATTTCCATTAGTACTTAATATATTATCCACATCATCAATACAAAACTAATAAAAAAATCAGTCATACATAAAAGAAAAGATGAGCAAACTCATTTTCATTGAAATCATAGAACAAAGCAAATACAAGATAATGATATCACCAGAAATGCTCAATAAATCTCCTATATACTCATTCTTCATAAATATATAGAGTTGATCCAACAAACACTGACTAACACTCTAACTATTCTTTCAAATACTTTCCTAAATTCTCTTAGTTGTCACCCTAAGAGAGATTTAGAGAATTATTCTAAAATGAAATAAAATTAAACCAGTGACTGAACTCTCCTACAAACATAACATATCAATTTTTTTACAGAAAAGCATAAAGTAGGCAACTGGCGTTGTTGCGCTTGAAACATTGGATCCATTGTACCCAAAAAATGAACTAACGTCGTAGTGCTATTATTTTGGCTCCGTCGCGGCTCTTGCTAACGTGGATCATATTCTACTAGTACTTTAATCATTCTTTACAAGTTATTAAGTTTTAATTAAAATGCTATTTAATATTTTATCTAAAATGAATATTGATGTCTATGATAAGCTAGAGAAAAAAAAAATCTATTGAGCAGGTTGTCTCATTCTAGATATTTGTGATATTTCAAGAAAAGGTAAAAAGCAAAGTGGGTTGAGTAGGGATGATAGAGTCAAAATCTCTGAATCTAAGTAACCCAGGTATTATTTTGTAATACAATTTTATTATTCTGATGTATAGTTTTCATTTGGGCTGGATTATTGTATATATCCATTTTAATGAAATGTGTTTACACTGTTATTTTTATTTGAATGTTGTAGTAGCTCTAGTTGTTTCTGTTGGTAGTTGAGTTATAATTATAGGACTAGACTTCTAATCCTTCTGTTAAATTTTACGGCATCACGTACGCGACTACTCCATCTTTCACATATTGGTTTGACCTCTTTAAAGAACTCATAACTCTTGCACCCAGTGAACAAAAAAGATCACCAAATATAATTGAAATTAGGTGCTACACCTATTATCATCCGCCCAAATTATTATCCTCATCATCCAAACAAATTTCCATTAGAAAACTACTCCAAGAAATGCTTGCAGAACCATGGTTGATTAGACCGAGCATAAGTACATTTACTTTCCCAATTCTGCTAGAAAGAAAATAGATGGTACATGGCATTTCCTGTGTCAATTATCATTAACTCAACTAGTCTACCGTTCCAAATAAATTTCCTATGTTAACAATGGATGAGATGCTTGATGAATTTCATGTTTCCTGCACTTACTCCAAATTAAACCTCCACAGCAAGTATAATCAAGTTCCTATACTTCCCATTTGTAATAGTCTAAACTCTTAACATCGATATATTGTTTACTTTGGTCTAAGAGCCTCACAATTTTGTCCTTTCGATGTAAGTTCCCAGTAGGTAACCCATCTCAGAATTGCTTTAGGATGAGCATACTTAACTGCGGAGTTTCTTATGGAAATTCCAACCATTACACCAAAAAACACCTCGATATTTAAGAGTTAACTTTCTTTTACTTCAGGAATTTTATATCATTAACATACACATGACAACCTTCCAAAAAATTGATAAAGTATGAATTCATGGTAATGACTTTCAGCATCAACAATGCTTTGACTGTAATATCTCGTTCCCTTACTGTTCCTCTCTGAATTGGATTTCCCTCCCAGAATCGGCCAGGACGAAGTTGAGATCGTCCAGGCCGATCAGTGCATGGAAAACAGCTGATTTCTGGAGTGTTTTCTGGATGATTTCTGGACAGGATCGTCCGGGCCGATCGTGAGATCGTCCAGGCCGATCTGTACTGTAGAAATTATCGGCCAGACAATAGCCCTGGGTGAGGTCCAGGACGATCAGGATTTGGTCTGATCGTCCCGGGACGATGTGAATATCGGCCTGGCCGATCAGTTCACAGATATAAGAAAATCAGCTCGTTTTGAGGAGAGAGAAAATCATTTTATAAAAACGAAAATATCTGAGGAGAGAGAAAGAGAAAAGGAAAAAGAGAAAAGCTGGTTTTCGGAGACCGCGGAGCGCTTTTCGTCCGACGCTGCTGTTGGGAAAAGTGAAGATCTCGTGGTAAGGACTCCGAATCCTATTTCTGTTTTCAAAGAAGTTGAGTTTTGACCGAGTTGAGATCTGTTTTGTGTTTTCGTAGTCGACTTTTCGACATGATTTTGATTTGACACAACTTTCACCGCACAACTTTTAGAGTGTTATAGATATGATTATTCTACACGATTTGACTGTATTCTACGAATTTTCTTCCGGTTGGAATTGGTTCTACGTGATTTTAATCGAATAGAAAATTATCAGGATGTTTTCTGACTTGGTTTCTATAGAATAAAAGTCTTGCATTGATGTTATAGATATTCTATTGTAATTTGGTAGAATTTGGAAATCGTGTCTTTTTGCAGGATTTTTGTGTAAATTTGACCGACTGCCGTTACGCTGCCCGATTTTCGTATGATTTCCGAATTGTCTGAGATTGATAGATTGAATCGATATGAATATGATTATTGATATGATTGCTTTAATATTGACTATTGAATTGCTTATTGATTGAATTGACTATTGATACTGGAACCCAAGTGGAACCTGGTTGAACGTTGGTGAAGATTGATATTGACCTGTACAGGATGGTGGGCCGACGGGCTTTCCTTTAAACCATTGATCATTGATATAACGATTGGGAGTTATAAGGAGTTTATATGCCGACGGGCGGCCGACGGGCAAAAAGAGTGACGACTCTTATTGATAGACCAACGTACGGACTACAACAGCAACGGATTCTACAACAGCAACATGACCAGTTGATTTTACTTGTCCAGTATATAGTATTGAATTGCATGTTTACTGTATTGATTTACGGATTTATTGCTTTATCGATTTCTGCCTTATTGATTGATCGGATTTACTGTATCGTACGATTTTATTGATTTCATTGATTGATTACCGAGCATTGATTACTGAGCATTGATATGGATATTGATAGATATAGATACTGCATTGATAGCATGGACATGGACATCGTATAGATTCATTGTATTGCCGCCTAGATTTTATAGATTCACTGTTGCTATTGTTCCACACCGTATTGACTGTTGTATAGATTTCTTGTCAGAATGGATTGAAGTTTATCGTATTGCTTTCCTCGATTGATTTCATTAAATGGATCGTATTGATTTGACCGTATTGATTTGATTGACGGATATTGATTGATTGCATTGATTTATCGAATTGCCTGCCGCTGCATTGACTGGTTTTATTGACTATGGATTTCCACTGCATAGTATTGATGATCATTGATTCATGGATTTCCGGATTGCATAGATTCATTGACCATTGACTGATTCAGATTGATAGATTGACATGCATATTGATAGCATCGCCGTGCTTTGATTTCAGTTATAGGTATTAGGTGACCTGCTGGGCTTTGTAAAGCTCATTATATGTGGTTGATATTTTCAGGTCAGGGTTCGGGAGCAGGAGATAGGAATTGATCCAGATCGACAGGTTTTAGTTTCTTTTGATCGATAGATGATTCTTTTGTACTCAGGACAGGATAGATTTCTCTACTTGTATTGATAGTTTAGTTCCTGAGTATTGTACATGATGTTTTGAGATATGAATCGACTGTTATATTGATGTTTAAATTTTATAGATGTTTGATAGATTGCTTATTGAAGATTTTAGATAACTCTGGTAAATTGTCTGAGTAATTGATTGACATTCTTTCCAAGTTAGATCTCGGGGCATCACAAGTTGGTATCAGAGCAGTGTTATTGGAAGAATGGATTGTTACCAGAGTTGTAGGTTTGGATTGAGAGATTGGGTAGATTGGGTAGCTTTAAGAGCTTCATTGGCATACATCGTTGCATGTGTGTATCATTTGTTTTGAATTGTGCAGGTGAAAAAGATATGGATCCTCCAGCAGAATCCAGTGTACCAAATGAGCAACACAGCGCAGCTCCAATGCCTTCAGAGAGTATGATGCAGTTGGCTACTGCGATTGCACATGTTATGGGGGATGCCCAGAGCAAGATGAGTGGAAGCAAGGAAGAAGAGGTAGACAGACACTTGCAGATGTTCCACAAGCTGAAGCCTCCGTTGTTCAAAGGGGCTGTAGGACCACAGGCTGCTGAGGATTGGATCATGAGGGTGGAAAAGATTTTTGATAGCATGCAGTGTCCGGGGAATAGAAAAGTACCATTGGCAGTATTCATGTTGGAGAGTGAGGCAGAGAGATGGTGGATCGGACAGCAGAGAGAGAAATTCCAGGGGAAGACAAATGCTGAGATCACCTGGGATGAGTTCACTACAGTATTCAGGATGTGGTTTGTACCACCGTCAGCTCAGCGACAGATGCAGGAAGCTTTCATGAGATTGGAGCAAGGCCGCAAGTCAGTGATGGAGTACGAGGCCGAGTTTACTGCTCTTGCGAGGTACGCTGCTCATCTGATTCCTACGGCCGAGGAAAAATGTTATAGATTCCTGCACGGATTGAACAGAGAGCTGAGGCATCCACTAGTACCTTTCCGGATCCATGAGTTTTCTGAGCTAGTGGAGCGAGCTCGATTGATAGAGATTGATCTGGCGACACCGGTACCGAGGTACGAGGATACCAGAAGGAGGAGAGATGAGGTACGACGAGATGATTCTGGTAGAGATAGAGATAGAGAGAAGAGAAGCAGATATGAGAGTTCGAGAGGATCTGCATCGGGATCTGTACCGCGATCTGCATCGGTAATATCGTCTGGTAGTTCTGGAGCATGTGTTCACTGTGGTAAACGACATGCAGGTCGATGCTACCTGTTGACGGGGCAGTGCTTTCACTGTGGACAGCAAGGGCATAGAGCAGCAGCTTGTCCTCAGAAAGGACTGGGTGGACGGACTGATTCTGGCACGGGTTCAGGACAGCAGAGGACTGCTGGCCCGAGGACTTACAGTGAGAGATCAGGGAACCGGATAGATGATAGAGCTGTCAGAGATCAGAGAGAGACAGTTGCGCCACGACCTCCTGCACTTCCTCCAGTGGTGCCACGCATCTACAGTCTACAGAGTTTACAGCATCAGGATCAACAGCGACCAGAGAGTTCTACTGGTAAGATTGATTTGACTAACCGATTGATATTGACATATGAACATTGCATATTGACATTTGATTGATTGCATTGTGTGTTTTGTATGGATTTCGACGAGTTTTGTTTTGGGATTTGGATTTCGATCGATTTGGTTTGCTTCGTGTTTTGCTTCGTACCTTTAGGGAAATGTCGGGACGACATTTTTCTAAGGTGGGGAGATTGTAATATCTCGTTCCCTTACTATTCCTCTCTGAATTGGATTTCCCTCCCAGAATCGGCCAGGACGAAGTTGAGATCGTCCAGGCCGATCAGTGCATGGAAAACAGCTGATTTCTGGAGTGTTTTCTGGATGATTTCTGGACAGGATCGTCCGGGCCGATCGTGAGATCGTCCAGGCCGATCTGTACTGTAGAAATTATCGGCCAGACAATAGCCCTGGGTGAGGTCCAGGACGATCAGGATTTGGTCTGATCGTCCCGGGACGATGTGAATATCGGCCTGGCCGATCAGTTCACAGATATAAGAAAATCAGCTCGTTTTGAGGAGAGAGAAAATCATTTTATAAAAACGAAAATATCTGAGGAGAGAGAAAGAGAAAAGGAAAAAGAGAAAAGCTGGTTTTCGGAGACCGCGGAGCGCTTTTCGTCCGACGCTGCTGTTGGGAAAAGTGAAGATCTCGTGGTAAGGACTCCGAATCCTATTTCTGTTTTCAAAGAAGTTGAGTTTTGACCGAGTTGAGATCTGTTTTGTGTTTTCGTAGTCGACTTTTCGACATGATTTTGATTTGACACAACTTTCACCGCACAACTTTTAGAGTATTATAGATATGATTATTCTACACGATTTGACTGTATTCTACAAATTTTCTTCCGGTTGGAATTGGTTCTACGTGATTTTAATCGAATAGAAAATTATCAGGATGTTTTCTGACTTGGTTTCTATAGAATAAAAGTCTTGCATTGATGTTATAGATATTCTATTGTAATTTGGTAGAATTTGGAAATCGTGTCTTTTTGCAGGATTTTTGTGTAAATTTGACCGACTGCCGTTACGCTGCCCGATTTTCGTATGATTTCCGAATTGTCTGAGATTGATAGATTGAATCGATATGAATATGATTATTGATATGATTGCTTTAATATTGACTATTGAATTGCTTATTGATTGAATTGACTATTGATACTGGAACCCAAGTGGAACCTGGTTGAACGTTGGTGAAGATTGATATTGACCTGTACAGGATGGTGGGCCGACGGGCTTTCCTTTAAACCATTGATCATTGATATAACGATTGGGAGTTATAAGGAGTTTATATGCCGACGGGCGGCCGACGGGCAAAAAGAGTGACGACTCTTATTGATAGACCAACGTACGGACTACAACAGCAACGGATTATACAACAGCAACATGACCAGTTGATTTTACTTGTCCAGTATATAGTATTGAATTGCATGTTTACTGTATTGATTTACGGATTTATTGCTTTATCGATTTCTGCCTTATTGATTGATCGGATTTACTGTATCGTACGATTTTATTGATTTCATTGATTGATTACCGAGCATTGATTACTGAGCATTGATATGGATATTGATAGATATAGATACTGCATTGATAGCATGGACATGGACATCGTATAGATTCATTGTATTGCCGCCTAGATTTTATAGATTCACTGTTGCTATTGTTCCACACCGTATTGACTGTTGTATAGATTTCTTGTCAGAATGGATTGAAGTTTATCGTATTGCTTTCCTCGATTGATTTCATTAAATGGATCGTATTGATTTGACCGTATTGATTTGATTGACGGATATTGATTGATTGCATTGATTTATCGAATTGCCTGCCGCTGCATTGACTGGTTTTATTGACTATGGATTTCCACTGCATAGTATTGATGATCATTGATTCATGGATTTCCGGATTGCATAGATTCATTGACCATTGACTGATTCAGATTGATAGATTGACATGCATATTGATAGCATCGCCGTGCTTTGATTTCAGTTATAGGTATTAGGTGACCTGCTGGGCTTTGTAAAGCTCATTATATGTGGTTGATATTTTCAGGTCAGGGTTCGGGAGCAGGAGATAGGAATTGATCCAGATCGACAGGTTTTAGTTTCTTTTGATCGATAGATGATTCTTTTGTACTCAGGACAGGATAGATTTCTCTACTTGTATTGATAGTTTAGTTCCTGAGTATTGTACATGATGTTTTGAGATATGAATCGACTGTTATATTGATGTTTAAATTTTATAGATGTTTGATAGATTGCTTATTGAAGATTTTAGATAACTCTGGTAAATTGTCTGAGTAATTGATTGACATTCTTTCCAAGTTAGATCTCGGGGCATCACATTGACTACCTTTCAGAGTATCATAAATGATATAGTTAAGCCTTATAAAACTTTGTTATTATTTTATATATGATGTTTTTGGCATGCATCAAAACCATCTCTTACACCTTCAGATTGTCTTTTTTTGCATTTCCTTCACCTATGATGGACAAAATGCTCTTTAAGCCAAACCTACATCGATTACATTGGCAAGCAATTTCTGTGAACCAAAATAAGACAAGAACTCAAGTATTCTTCAATGGACAATTCCTACAATCAAGAGCCTCAACTAGTTCTTAGGCCTCGTTTGATACTGTCAATGCTTCATCCATAATTTTTTCCAAATAGTTGCAACACTAACAAACCTATATAATAAAAGTACAACATCCTATGTAAAATTATACCTTAATAATATGATGAAAAATTACATAGCTCATAATGAACTATCTATTGGTTGAGAGATTCGACTAATAACTAAGAGGTCGTTGGTTTGAAGCTTGCATATGTGATATTTGTATGTTTGTCTTATTTGACCTAAATGTTTCGACAAATTGTAATAAATTCTAACAAACCAATTGTTGCTATTATTGCTTGATGTTACACAAACTTTAATACTTGATGCAGGTGCCTCCAACATTGGCATTAATGCAGTTCTTAGTCAACAAAGTAATTCAATTGTATTCTAATTTATAGGTTTTAACATTTACCAGAGGGCATGAAGAAATGGAAGAAATATTTATAGGTTTTAACATTTACCATTTTGACACATAAAAAAAAATAAAGTATCCATTAATTCTTGACACAAAAAATTCAAACATTGTAGAAGTAGTCTTTCTTATAAAACTCTTAGGCTATGAATATAACATGAAGTACAAACTGAGCAACTCTAATAAGAGAGCATGTGTAATCTTATAGATAGACAATCATGATGATATTTTTCTTGTATGTGCCACAAGTCTCACACTGCTTTCTAACCTAACTTACGATCTTGTCCAGTAGTTGTACCATTAACAACATCAATTCTTGAACCAGTTCAATTTTAACAACAAATTAAACGAATCTTGCTTCCTACACCAAATACTGACTTCAGAATAGCCTCATTTTTAAGAATGACTTGGTGCTGTTGAACTTTTCAACTAATCTCAAACAAGTTCTCTATCAATACCCTAGGTGGATTACTTCTCCATATCTGATATATTACGATACATGTATTCCAATCTTATCTCAAATATTTTATTTGGGGTATTTCCTATTGTAATATCTCAAACTTACATGCATCAATATGTTATCCTCTCAGCCAAATGTTCTTATGTTTTTTATATTATTGGTGTAACTTCTCTAGAGTTCACTTATCTAAGGAGTGTTCTTATATAAGCGAGCTTAACATGGAGTTTATACTGAAATTTCAACCATTACACAATAAGAAGTCAAATTCCAACAATCTTATAAAAAGGCATCTCAATTTTTAAGTGTTTAGCTTTTTTCTAGTTATCATATTTCTTAATATACTTATCCACTTAGATAACTAATGTCATCGTCAGCATCCTTAACCCATAAACATTCTGAAGGCATATAAGATTCTAGAGATGGCTTCCATCATACAACACCTTGTCCTATACAGCACTAAATTCTCATTTTCCTCACGTGAAATGCTTAAATTCAATTTGTAATAGCACAAACATTTTAACCAGAAAAGTATTATAGACATTATTTCTTGGTCTCATGATTTTATTCCATTATTATAACTATTAAGGGGGAGACCTGTCCCAATAGTGTTTTCATATGAGCTCGTTTATCTTTAAAGTTTCTAGTGAAATAACAATCGTTACATCAAAAGATACCTCAATATATAATAGTTTAGCTTGTTTCTACATACAAAGTTTCAAACTGCTAGATACTTGCTTATTATCCTAAGCATTCCAAATCTATTTTTTTATTCATCTATACTATATGTTCTTTCTATTGTTAATTAATCTATTTCATATGCTCTAGATATGCTAATATATAGTAGATGTTCAGTTATTATATACAAATTTTGCATTATTGAAGAGTAAATTATATATATGTGTGTGTTACGTGCTAAAAAACTTATGTCGGTAGAGTAGAAGATGCATGTCTTAGCTTTTCACAAAAATTCAATACGCACACATAAAACTTGTAAGAGACTAAAATTTTTTTACTTAGAAAACCCGAAAAGGAAAAAATCATAGGGCCTAGCCCTGTTAAAAAAATCACTATGTAATAGGAGATACAATGATCATCTCTTTCTCACAATTGAAGATGAGAGGACTATTTGAGAACAAATGTATGAATTCTCTATAGGGATTAGAAAAATAGTGTTCATAGGCGAACACAAAATACCCAACAATAGGGTTAGATCTTGATAGGAGTCTAGAGATGGGGCAGCTATTGTTAGCGATGGTCTCAATAATAGCGTTGGACTTGATACGAGACTAGAGATGATGGTGGTCATCAGAGTGACAACGACTAGTGGTGGTCGTCAGTGGCGTTAATTGGTGGTCGTCGCGTTGATAGCATGAAAATGCAAGAGAGCTCTCTTCTCTCTACACACCTCTCCCTTCACATGTAGAGAATGAGACTTTATTTATAGGTTTTTTTAGATAGTCATTTTGATAAATTTGGTCAAAATTCAAAGCAATCCATCGTGCAATCCATAATGATTCCCTAGGTCATGAAGCATCTACTGCACAACAATATAATTAGGTGTCTTAATAACATTAGAATTAAGTGATTTTGGGCTTGTTGGATTCATCTCATTGAGCCATTCGATTAGACTAAAAGCATGCTGAATTTGGAAATCATTCAATCATGCAATTAATGTTTGAAGTTTCTAATTATGCATCAAGTGTTTGATTTAGTCTTGTTTTGACTTGGGTTGGACCATTTTTTATATGGTTGGTTTGCCTTATCGAGAGGCTTAATTCGTTTATAAGTTTGTTAAAATTTGAGTTCATATAATCTTAATTTCAAATATTTTCAATTTAAAATTTGCTTTGAGATTCATTCTAATTTTTTTAGATATATATTATAAAAAATATTTGGTTAAGAATATTAAATTCTTTTTGAAATTAATATAATACGCCCCGCTTAAAGTAATGCCGATTTTAAATTGCATGACATGTTAGCGCACACCGATCCGTTTTGCCAAACATATGGGGCTATTCGATTTCATGAATATAAATATCTCTGCTGAGGGGAGAGACCAAATCGGAAATCAAAAATCGAGAGGCAATGGAATTAGTCCTGGACGACTTGCCGGCGTTAATCTTCTCAGCAGGAAGCTCCACCACCACCACCACCACAACAACAACAACCGTCAACGACGACATCAGCTGGGACGACTGGCCGTCTCCTCATCTCAACTGGTCCCACGAAGACTTCCACCCTTTCTTCGCCGCCGTCGGCGACCATTACTTTGCCACCCCACCTCACAACATCCAAAACCAGTCCTCCAGTACCAGCTCAACCACCACCACCAATCCGGAAGAGGACCCCACACCTCCCACCAAGTTCCCCGTCGAATCCAACAGGACGCAGAGGCTCCTTCACCTTCTTACGGCGGCTGCTGAGGCTCTCTCGGGAGACCTCAATGGTCAAGATCTCGCTAGAGTGATATTGATTCGGCTCAGGGAATTACTCTCAACTGATAACGCTGGTTCCGGCATTGAGCGCCTCACCAATCATTTCACCGAAGCGCTCAACGCACTCCTTGACGGTGACGCCACATTTCCTCGCCGCAGCGAATCCAACCAATTTCCCTACCGCCATTACCCCGCGGCCGAAGTCCTCACGGCTTTCCAATTGCTTCAGGACATGTCTCCCATCGCCAGCTTTGGTCACCTCACTGCCAACCAAGCCATAATCGAGGCCGTCGCCGGCGAGCGCCGCGTCCACATCGTAGATTACGATATAGCGGAGGGAATACAGTGGGCGTCCCTCATCCAAGCGATGGCGTCGAGGAATGACGGCTTGCCACCGCCACATCTTAAGATCACGGCAGTTACGAACGGTAAACGGAGATCGGCGTCGGCGGCCAAGGAGACAGGAAGAAGACTGTCCGACTTCGCGGCATCCGTCGGCCAGCCGTTCTCTTTCCGGCTATGCCGGCTTGACCAGCATAAGCGGTTTCATCCGGCGGCGGTAAAGTTGGTCAAAGGAGAGCCGGTGGTGGTCAATTGTGTGCTCAACCCCGGACAGGTCGGCTACGGCCACGGTTCAGTCACCTCAGTTGGCTCTTTCCTCGTCGGCGCCGTGGGGCTCAGAGCCGGGCTAGTCACACTCATCGAAGAAGATATAGGTGCAGCTGCCGGAGAGGAAAAAGGTAGCTTTTTGCGGAGATTCATGATTGAATTGGAGCGGTACATGGCGATCTGGGAGTCGCTGGAAGCAGGGTTCCCAAAGCAGGGGAGGGTTAGGGAAATGGTGGAGAGGGTGATACTAGGACCGAGGATCATCGGTGCAGTGAGGAGGGCGTACGGATGGAACGGCATCCGCGAGCCCATAGCGGAGGAGTGTGGGGAGTGGATGGCGGCGGCCGGATTCGCGAGGGTGGGGTTGAGCTTCTCCAACCTCTGTCAGGCTCGGCTGCTGCTTGGGCTCTTCAATGATGGATACAAAGTAGAAGATGATGCGTCAAACAAGCTCTTGCTGAGTTGGAAGTCTCGCCGGCTGCTTTCGGCCTCTGTTTGGACGATTCCAACGCGGATGTCACCTTCGCCGTCGCCATCGCTGGCTATTTGAAGGTGTCTATCTATCTATAGTTTTCTATGAGGAGTTTGGACATGATGGCAGTAGGTGTTGGTCTTCTTGTGTCTGTTCAAATTCAGTGCTTGTTGTTTGACTATGGATAACGGGGCTGAATTTTTTTTTTTTTTTTTTTTTTTTTTGGGACATTTAGGTCATTTAAGGGAAACTCACGCATGACCTCTTAGTTGAAAGCCTAAGCTCTCAACCAAGAGGTCAAAGTTAGCTATGTACGGTGCTGAATTCAGATTAGATTTTATTAGTTTCAAGTTGAGTAAGATTTTTCGGGATAATTTTTTTTATAATTTTTTAATCAGTTTTTTAATAAAAATTAAAATTTTTTTGCTAGAAAGCTGCTTTAAAAAGTAATAAAATAATTATCCCAAACGAAGCCTAAGACTTTGTTTGTGAAGGACTTTTTACTACTTCTTAAAACAATTTTTTAGTATAAAAATTAAAAAATTTGTACTAAAATGCTGATTTAAGAAGCAATAAAAAAGTTGTCTAAAATGAAGCATAAGTTCCCGCTGTTATTAAAATTTCTTCCACTTATTTAAGGATTCATCTCACTTCACAAAGTAGTTAATGTTTTAATTAATCGCATATTGATATATTTTTTTTAATTATGGCATTTATTTTTTTTTTATGTCACCACTTTTTGTCTTTAATATTTGTTTTAGGGATTCATATGCATATTATATAACTCCAATATATTTATTTATCTAATATTTAAATTATTATGTGTATTTGATATAGCACTCTATTTTCTGGATGATATCAAATATATCATAAATATATAATTATATATTTTCTTATTTTATTTAAAATTTATAATAATATCTAAATAAATATAAATATTTATTTGATATATATGTAAATACATTGGAATTTAATGGCATTTATGTGAATCCCACTATTTTTGTAATAAAAATTTTGAATGTAAAACAATTAATATTTAGGAGAAATTCAATTCGATGACATTGGTAGCAATTTTTAATATTTTTACAAACTAAACTAGCTGATACCATGAGAAAAATAAAATATATTCTCAAGCATACTAAATTATATTCTTATTGTTTTCTTATAGAATAATAATGCATTTTTTTCCTTATTATTTTGAGCATAAATCTCATTCACAATAGGATATTTTTATAAAACAATTATATAATTTTAAAGTTATTTTTAAATTTATTTGAAATATTGCAAACATTAAATAAAAAGTATAAATATATTTATTGGAAATTTATTTCACTCTTTTAACATTAAAAATTTAATATGTGAGCCGAAGAAAAAATAATTTGAAAAAAAAATTATAATAATGAATATTTTCATCTCCCATGTTGCGTTACTAAAAATAATTAGAAATCAATCGATTGAGTGATTATTATTTTTTAGCTTCATTTTAAAATTTTTTTTCTTATTTTGAGATTTAAAAATTAAAAAACAGTTTTTTCATAAAAAATATTTAAAGGCTTTTAAGGAAAAGCATTGAGCTGTCTAATGATGCATTCATCTTTTAATTTTGTCTCTCCAATATATTTCTATACTGTCTTTGTGATTTTTTATTTTTTATTTTTTTTTTATTTTTTTGTGCATCTTTGATGACAACTATTGTAGACAATAATTCTATCCTATTAAATATATATGATAACACAGCTCATTTAATTTTATCTGATCTTTATTACTTTTTAGGAAATAGAAAGACTCTTCATTTACCATGACTCTTTAGGATTGTTTGATGCGGTTCAGTAGTTTATGCAGTACTCTCAGTATAATTTTTGTCAAAACTGAATTTATTTTGCTGAATCAATTACCAATTCTAACTTTCGTGCAAATTTTCATAACTGTAAATGCTCTAATATTTTTCAAAATATCATTACGATCCCATTGACCTTTTTTTAATTTATTATTATTGATACGTCCTCAAAAAATTATCTTGATCAGGTATGAATCTTGATGCAAACTCAAGTTGGAAACTTCCGAAATTAAAATTTGAACCATCTCAACTCCAATTTCAGCAAACTTACAGTCGAACTGAACTCTCAGAAATACAAACTCAACGACACCAAATTAGACTCAATTCGAGCCCAAATGAGTCCAAATCAAGGACCCGAAGCGCTGTTGGATGGTTCAAACCACAATTTGGATTACCAAACGGTTTCCAAATATGACGTGCTTATAGTCAAATTGAGCGGCTCGACGAGACAAATCCAACAAACCCAAGATCGTTGAATTACGACATCATTAAGACCTGCAAATGTCTGACGAATGGTCCATGAGCAAGGGATTCAACATCGGCCGTCCATCCAACAATTTCTCATTTACCCTTAATCTCTCACCTATTTACAAGTCATGCCACTCCAGAAATCTATAAATAGACCCCTCATTTCTCTTGAAAGGGGGGACCCAAGCAAGAAGAGAAGCAAGAAGAGAAGAGAAGGAAGAAGCTCCTCCTCGACCACCGACGGACCACCACTTGAGGCTATGTGCTCCGCCGGACCACCACTTAAGGCCCTCACCTCCGCTGAGCCACCGCCTGACGTCGTTGCTCCGTTGGACCGCCACTTAAGGCCCTATGCTCCGCCGAACCACCACTTAAGGCTCTCACCTCCGCAGGACCACCACTTAAGGCCCTCACCTCTACCGGACCACCACCTGACGTTGTTGCTTCTCTGGACCATCACTTAAGGCCTTCACCTCCGTCGGACCGCCACTTAAGGTCTTCACCTTCGTCAGACCACCACTTGAGGCCTTCACCTCCGCCGGACCACCATTGAAGGCCCTTACCTCTGCCGAGGGACCGAAACATTTCGGTCCCTTGTTGTTTTGTTCGGCTGACCGAGAGAGAGGGCGACGGGAGAAGGGGAGAAGCGGCGGGAGCTCCTTCCAAGCCGGCGATTCCGGCGAGAATCTTTAGGAAAAACGTGAGGAAAGCCTTGGAGTAAGTGTTTCTTCAATTATATAAAAGATTTCATGAGATTTTGTGTTTAGAAAAATTTTAGGGTTTGTGTTTTTGAGAAATTTCTTTAGGAAACTTTTAGGGTTTGACTTGATCTATGTTTTCCTATCATTCATGTCAATTTTTTTTTAGAAACCGCCGCTGGACCACCAATTAAATCCCCGAACTTCTGTCGAACCACCACCTGAGGCCCGGTCTTCGGTCAGACCACCACCTAAGGCCCGAACTTCTATTAGGCCACCACTTGATGTCCAAAGTACAACCCTACTATAACGATCTTTCGGACCCCTATCTCTTGTCGACTACGGTCCTTCCAACCTCCGTTGCCTACTATGATCCTTCCGACCTCCATCAACAGACAACGATCTTTCTGGCCCTAATCTCCTGCTGACTACGATCTTTCTGACCTCCGCCGCCTACTATTATCCTTCCAACCTCCATCAACAGACAACGGTCTTTCTGACACCGGTCTCCTACCGACTACAGTCCTTCTGACCTCTATCGCCTACTATGGTCCTTCCGACCTCCTTCACTAGACAATGGTCTTTCTGACCACGGTCTCCTACCAACTACAATCTTTTGAACCCCTGTCTCGTGCTGACTATGGCCCTTCCAATCGAACAAATATGTTTATGTTGATTATTGTAACCCCCACCACGTAATACGCTCTATATGACGTACATTTGTAACATCAAGCCAAGGTCTTCTCCCTAAGAAGGGCCTCATTTGTAATGAACTGCAAATACTAGTGGTTTCATTCAAACTGGGTCAGGCCCCGTGGCCCCCCCACCGCCCCCCCCCACATTTTAGGGGTCTCCACGTAAAAACTCTAGTGTCACTGATGAACGCTACACCCTCTCACTTATCTGATTGTGTAATGGATCTTCGTATAATGCTAAGACGTTAAACTATATATTTCTCTACTGCTGCGAATATTCCAGGACGCAACAATTATTATTATTATTTTTTGTTATTATTATTATTATTATTATTTATCTCTCTAACCTTTTTTTTATTTTAATTTTATCCCTTTGACCTTTTTTATATTTATTATTTTTTTTTAATCCCTTTGACCTTTTTTTTTTAAGAGGATTTCATTAAAAGGGAAATGATACAAACAAAGACCCCACACGGGGCCACAACAATATGTTACAAAGAAAAAAGACAAAAAGCAAAGAAAACTGAGAATTGGATGGGAGTTAAAAGAACTTCGCGGACTCAGACTAGCACCGGGTTGCCAGGGTGGGGCCATCCAAGGGAGATAACAAAATTGAAAATGAGAAGCAGCCAAATCAACAAAGAAAGCCACCCAGGTTGCCAACCAACCCTGGCCATCCACGACGCTCGCAGCTGAGCTGCTTCCTCATCCTCCATTTCGAAACTGATGGAAATGGGCAACCAAAATATTAAAATTGCCCAACACCTCCCAACCACATCAACCAAAAGCAAAGGGGAATACCACCCAACAAAGCAGCCAATATCAACAACCCAAAGGGACAAATCGAAACCAGTACACAGCCACAAATTTGTTTCCTTCCACGTTTACCCCTACCACGAGAGGAAACAAGGACCACAGGATGAACTACAAGAATCCTAGTTTAATTAGGGGTTGTCTAGAAATAATCGATGACTAGTATTCTGGCTATAAAGATGAACTTTCTTCTTTTGCTAGAATAGTTTAATTGATTGAGATCATTATTTTGAGATATATTATATATCAAACAGTTAAGAACTTTATTTGGTGTCTCATGTCTCATTTCTCACTCTAAATCAGAACCATTCATGTGATAAGATTGTGCACAATCAAAATCATAACCAAGCGAGATAGAATCAACCAAACTATGCATGCAAGTGCCTGAGAAATTTTTTTTAGTACAACGCCCTGGCGTTGTGTACTCGATCACCCCGGCAGTACATATCCGAGCGTTCCAGCGCTAATCGACAGAGAGCAGAGCGTCACAGTGCTCTAGATTTGGCACCGCAACACTGTGCATGGCACAATGTTTCAAGTTTGAGCGCCACAATGTCATCAAACAAAGGCTCGAGCGTCGCATCGCTGCGAGACAAACTGGACGGTTTTCTTTCACATTTTCTGAAGGGTTGCATACATTGGGGTTATTTACTTGGCTTTCTATTGTATATTTTGTGTGTAGACCTTGACTACGATACATGCGAGAAGAGAAGTTAGAAGAGAGTGAAAGAGAAAAAAGATATGTACTTACTTCTCCCAAACTTTCATTGTGGGTTTATTGGTGTGATGTGGTTCTGTAGTTTTTTTCCATATTTTGTATTTTTCCATGTTAAATCCTGTTGGCCATTATATTTTCATTGTTTTTCCTTTCTTGCTTTTTTGTCATTGTGGTGTTTACTCATCATCCCCAACAGTGTCGTTAAGCTCCACCCAACCATAGCATCATGCTTGCCATTTGTAGCACTTTTTGTTGCTAGGATTACCATAACACCTGGCACTTCAACAAAGTGGCTACATTTCTCATTTCAAGAACCTGTTAATTTCATGTGGAATCTGATTGTGTAGATCAATACTGCAACAAAATTGCTACTTTCTTCATTTATGTACAACACTTTAGTGTTGCGGTATTGTGTATCCAAGCGTTGTGGCGTTGTGTACCTTAGCGCTGTGGCACTATGTATCCAAGCGTTGTGGCATTGTTCCCGAGTGCTGAGATGTTATATTATCTAGTTGAAGGTAAATAGAGAGATAAGCGCTGCGGTGCTATAAGGTAGGCTGGAGACAGAAAGTTGAGCATTGTGGAGCTCCAACCCTAGTGTTGTGACAATATGAAACATGATGGGTAGTTTTATTTTTTCATTTTTCATTCAAGTTTGTGCCCTTTGATGTTTTTTGTGTGTGATTCTATTTGTTTGTTTGTAAGAGAATAGTGCAAGGGTGAAGCAAGATAAGGAGAGAGTGAGAGAAGAGAGATATGTACTATTTATCCCAAACTTTCATTGTGAATTTCTTACTATGGTGTGACTCTGTGATTTTTTTTCATATTTCAGATTTTTCTGCATTAAACCCTATTGTTTTTTTTTTCTCTCCGTTAAAATTTTATTTTTCTTAATTGTTTTGTTGTGTGGTTTTACTTACCTAATAGACCCCAAGTTTGGCATAACATCTATAGCATATCAACCCTAAGAACTCACTCTACAATCAGCAGCAAGGTACTTTCATCCTTGGTTTTTAGTAAGAAGGGGACTTTTTTTAGCTTTGGTATTCCATCTAAAAACAATTGTAAGAGAGGGTGAAGCTATATGTTTGTAGAAACAAACATTATTAAGGCTTCGTTTGGGGCGGCTTTCTTCCTTCTTCATAAAGCTATTTTCTAGTACAAAAAATAAAATTTTTATACTAAAAAATTGCTTTAAGAAGTAGTAAGAAAGTCGTCCCAAACATAGCCTAAATTTATGAAATTGCCTAGATATTAATGTAATAGCAGACGTGGTGGAATAAGCTGAATCACTTACATTTTGGTGTCACTTTTTGTGTTGTTCGCTTAGTAATCATGTCTTACTCTTCATAGACCCTTCGCCAAGTAACCTAGTCTAAAGACTCCATTTCATGCTGTCTTCACTTTCATTCATGAACGTAATAAGAGTTGTTTTCATTGGGGGTGTCAAAATCGGGTTTCAAGTCGGGTTCAGGTTGAACCTGGAACTGACCCGATTGAAACTCGTCGACCCTAACCCGACCCGGGTATATAAACGGGTCGGAAACTCAGACCCGGACACGACCTGTCATGTTCGAGGTTGACCTGACCCGATACGATTCCGCATATGGCAAAGGCGGGACGAAGAGCATCGGGCGCGCGGGACGACTGGCGGTAGGCTGCGGGCAGCCGCGGATGCGGACGCGTACGAGCGGGCGGTGGGCCGCGTGCAAACACGTGTGAGGTTCGCGAGCGGGGAGCAGCAGAGGCAGCCTCGAGCGTGCAGCGTGCGGGCTGTAGCTGGCAGGCGGGCAGGGGAAGCCAGCTCGGGCAACTGGGGTAGCTCAATTTAATCGGGTTTTCGAGTTGACCCGGCAACCCGTCGGGTCAACCCGAACCTAACCCATTTTTCAAACGGGTCAAATCTGGGAACCCAAACCCGACCCGTTTTGAAATCGGATATGGTCCAATATGAATTTTTCGTGTCGAAGTTGAGTCGGGTTTTCGTGTCATGTCAAATATTGACACCCTTAATTTTCATGAAGAAAAATTATGCAACGAACACAAACAAAAAAAGCAGTGAAAAAAGTACATAAAGATTTAACGTGAAAAATTCAAATCGAAAAAAAAATCACGAAGCCACACAACATCAAGAAATCTATCATGAACATTGAGAGAATTTTTACATCTATTTTTCTCTCACTCGCTCCTTATCTCTCTCTATTTCTTGCATTCCTCTATTTGTCTCCAGTCTAATTTATAGAACCAAGTAGGGGTCTAGTGTGCCGCTGCGCTCTACTCTCTCTTTCTAATCAACATGAGTGTACAACGCCACAACACTTGAATATGTAGTGCAGCAGTGTTGTACAATTAATAATAAAATCTGATTAATCAACTCAATCAGATTTCACACAAAACTTCCAAATTGTTGGTGCATTTACATCATCTTCACCTTTATACCAGTTTTTTCATTCATAATTTGTATGCTTTTGTTGAGATACTTCAGACTAACCAAATAAATTTTGACGGAGAAGTGACTAACGTTGATGAGGACTTGCAACTTGGCACCAACTCCGGGCTGGCCATTTCAAGCATCTGCAGTGCTTCCTCGTCATAGCAGATCACGTTGAAATAATTATGAGAATTGTCTAGTAAAACCTGTCTTTTTAGTATCCTAAGATCACAAGGAAATTCTTAAGAGTTTCAATAACCAAATCAAAATGTGATTCAAAAATTTTGGATTCGGGCCAACCTGTTTGGAAAACGGGTCGAATTCATGTGTTAAATTCGGGCTGGGTTTAGGTAAACCTGAAAACCTGAACTCAACCAGAAACTGACCCAGTCAGCTCCCACACAGCAGCGAGCTCAATCTCGCCCTGTGCTTGCAGCCTCGCACCACGACCCAACCCCAAGCTCACATTGCAACCTCCCGTGCTCACACTGTGACCCCGCCTCGTGCTTTCCCTAGCATCCCCCATTCCCCCGCTTGCCCCAGTGTCCCGCTGAGCTCATCCCCGCATTGACGGCGACTACTAAAAATTCTAAGCATTAGAGTTGCTCAACATTGAAAATTAGGTATTAAGAGGCAGAGTTCTAAAATTCTCTCGATTTGAAAATTTTACTCACATAATTCTTTTTTTAGAGGCCAATTTATCTTTTGTATTTTTTGGACATCAGTCCTTAAATGAACACAAATTCTAGTAAACTTAGGCTTCGTTTGGGACGGCTTTCTTTTTGCTTCCTAAAGCAGCTTTCTAGTTCAAAAATTAAAATTTTTATATTAGGAAGTTGTTTTAATTAAGAAGCAATAAGAAAGTCATCCAAAACGAAACCTTAGTTTCGTCAGATCCATCTTATCAAGGCACTCATTCGATTATAAACGTATAAAGTTCATGTCATTTGAATTTTGATAAAAATTGCATATTTTTGAAATCTAAGTTAAACATAGTGTAACATATCTCGATTCGAACAACTTTATGTGTTGGGCCAACAACTGAAAACGTTCTGAAGCGGCTAAAAATTTCCCTTTTTGCGACTTTTTCCAATTGGGTCAGAACAGGTCAATTCAAATGCAGAACTTGCATTTGTCACACAACTATACTTTCATTTAGATTATAATTTGGACTCAAGATAAAAGTATATTGGTGTCGTAGAGTTCGCCTCATCATGATGCTCAATTTCTAAGATAGTTAACCTGGATATTTGAGTGGATTGAAATTTGAAAATTGCATCAATATTTATACCTTGCTAGATAAAATAAAATAAAATATTATTTTAATTATATATTGATACGGCATCAAAAAATTAGCTTGATCGGGCACGAATCTCAAGGCAAAAGCTAGTGGAAAACTTCAAAAATTAATTCTGGGAGCACCCGAACTCCGATTTCAACGAGCTTATAGTCAAACTGAGTGTCTCAGAAATACGAACCCAACGACACCAAATTCAACCCAATCCGAGCCCAAATAAGTCCAAATCAAGGACCCGAAGCACTGTTGGAAGGTTCAAACCGCAATTTGAGTTACCAAACGGTCTCTGATTTTAACAAGCTTATACTCGAATCGAACGTCTCGACGAGACGAGTCCAACGAGCCCAAGATCATAGAATTCCGACATCACTAAGGCCTTCAAATGTCCAACGAACGGTGCACGATTATAGGATTCAATATCGGCCGTCCATTCAACCACTCCCTATTCGCCTCTGATCTCACGCCTATTTACGGGCCATGCCACTCCAGAAAATCTATAAATAGAGCCCTCATTTCTCATAAGAGGGGGACTCAAGCAAGAAGAGAAGGAAGAGGAGAAGGAGGAAGCTCCTCCTCGACGGCCGCCGGACCACCGCAGAATCACCACCGGACCTCCGCCGGACCGCTGTAGGAATCTAGCCAGACCACCACTGAAGCCTCGCCGGAACACCGCCGGAGTTTCATTGCACCACTGCCTTAAGGTCCGACGTTCAGTCCCGACGTCCTGCTGAAGACCCGACGTCCTGCTGAAGACCTGACATCCTGCTTAAGACCCGACGTCTTACTCAAGGCCAGACCATCAACATCCGATCTTCCAAGTGACACTGGGACTAACACCTGACTCCTTGTCTCCTACCACCTACGGTCCTTCTGACCTCTGTCGCCTACTACGGTCCGTCCGACCTCCATCACCAGACAACGGTCTTTCAGACCCCAGTCTCCTACCGCCTACGGTCCTTCAGGCCTTCGTCGCCTACTATGGTCCTTCCGACCTCCATCAAAAGACAACGGTCTTTCTGACCCCGGTCTCCTGCCGACTACGGTCTCCTGCCGACTACGGTCCTTCAGGCCAAACAAACCTGTATATGTAACTCCTACCATGTAATGCAATCTATATGATGTACATTTGCTACATCAATCCAAGGCCTTCTCCTAAGGAAGGGCCTCATTTGTAATCGACTACAAATACTAGTGGATTCATTCAAACTGGGCCAGGCCCCGTGGTTTTTCCCCCTTTTTCAGGGGTTTTCCATGTAAAAACTTTGGTGTCTCTTATGAATGCTACACCCTCTCATTTATCTGCTTGTGTGCTGGATCTTCGTACAATGCTAAGACGTTAAACTAAACATTTCTCTACCGCCGCGAATACTCCAGGACGCAACAGTTTGGCGCCGTCTGTGGGAAAGTGATTCCCGACTGGGGGGCAAATTTTTGCTCCAACCTCATAAAGAAGTTCATGTCTACTTACTGACATTAGTCATTACTTCACCAAATTCATAGGAATTAGATCCGAACTGGGGGGCAACCTTGACTCTGTTGATTCTAGTAAATAGGTTGTTAAACCTAAGTTAATGTCCCAATGCTACCAAGAAGGGGGTGAATTGGTTATTTAAAAATTTAAGTCCCCTTTTTAAAATTACTGAACCGAAATAAAAATTTCTTTTAAATTTTGTAGAGAAATATTTTTCAACTACAGAGTTTTTAAAACTAAAATTTAAAGTGCGGAAACGTAAAAATAATAAAGTAAATGACACCAGATTTATAGTGGTTCGGTCTAAAACCAGACCTACATTCACTCCCCAGAGGTACCCTCTGAGTATTGCACTAATACCAATAGTGACTCTCCTTTTGCACCAACAGCAAGGCGGAGAAGCCTTTACAAATCCCTCTTTTCACCACAACCCGGTGCGGCAGAGAACCGTTCGTCCTTTTACACAATCCCCAGTGTTGGCAGAGAACCCTTCGTCCTTTCACACTCTTTTAGTGTGGGTAGAGAACCCTTCGTCCTTTCACACTCTCCTAGTGTGGGCAGAGAACCCTTCGTCCTTTCACACTCTCCTAGTATGGGCAGAGAACCCTTCGTCCTTTCACACTCTCCTAGTGTCGGCAGAGGACCGGATCTCCTTGACAGATCTTCTCACAAGAATCTAGAAGGAAGAAGGAAAAGAGTGAAGTAATCTCAATTCACAAGTAGAGACTCTTACCTTTGAAATCCAAGTGAAACCTTCTCGCTCCAGTGGTAGGAATCCTCCCTTGAATGCTCTCTTCCACTCTCTCCTTAGCTATTCTCTCAAGAGGCACGAAGATCAAATGACAAAAAGATAGGATGGCAGTCTAATTTGGACTATTTATACAAAAGACAAGAAAAACCGCCCAAAAACTGCAAGTATTCAATTCTGTACACAGTGGATCGTCCCGTACGATCATGGATCGTCCTGGACGATTTTACTTAAATGCCTTGAAACGACCCTATTTGTATATGTGTACGAAATCATTTCGTACAAGCTGATCGTCCTGTACGAACTAGGTTCGTCCAGTACGAACGGTTATTTTTAGGTCGGTTCTAGAAACTGCAGAAAAAATCGTCTTAAAGCAGTTGGATCGTCCTGGACGAAAATGGGTTCGTCCGGACGAAATTTTTACAGAGCCCAGATCATTTTTTGATGATAATTAATTTCGTCTAGACGAAAATTTTACAGAGAACAGATCATCCTGGATGATTATTATTTTTGTCTGGTCGAAAATCTTACAGAGCCCAAATCGTTTTGTGACGATAATTAATTTCGTCTGGACGAAAATTTTACAGAGAACAGATCGTCCTGGACGATTATTATTTTTGTGCTGGACGAATAGGACTTAAAAAATTTTTCAAGGCAGTTCCTATTCGATCCATATGCTCTATAGGAGGTAACTATCTGATCGTCCTGTACGATATAAAATCGTCCCGTACGATCAGTATAAAATTTTTTTTATGATCTTCTTATGTGTGTGTATGTTTTTATTCACTCAATTACAATCACTCCCTTTCAATTTTATTTCAAAGAAATAAAAACTTCAAAAGTTACAAAGTATCTCATTCTGAATTTGATTTGAAGTCTTTGTAGTCGGGAGTTCGTTTTTCCTGAAATGTTAGTACATACAAGAGCAAATACAAATCTTCTAAAACTGTTAGGAGATAACTACACATTTGAACAATAATGTTTGAAATAATCAAAACTACATAAGTTGCAAAAATGTGAAGCATGCAAATAGCAACTATTTTAACAGACTCCGACTATGGTCAAAAAGACCCTCCAATATTTCCAACGTCAAGATGATATTTCAGAAAAATCCAAGCAAATGCAAGGATACTTTCTATCACTTATAAGTTTCATACAGTCCCCTACAGGACTCATACTCCTTGGGCAAGGTCTTGATCTCGACCTCAAAAAGGTAGTAACGGTCTAAAAATAGACCATTCTTCACCTTTAATTCAGGATACACGCGGCATTCGCCCCCTCCCAATCAAGGTAAAATCGATCCCAGGGGGATCCGATTCGACCTCTTCCATACAGGTTAACGTCGTCGAGCAGGGCTCCGGCATACAACCTCAGAAAGGTCTCACATCCTTTGTGGATTCTCCCTACCTCTTCCACACAGGTTAACGTCGTCAAGCAGGGCTCCAGCATACAACCTCGGAAAGATCTCACATCCTTAGTGGATTCTCCTGACCTCTTCCACACAGGTTAACGTCGTCAAGCAAATGCTCTGGCATACAACCTCGGAAAGGTCTCACATCCTTTGTGGATTCTCCCGACCTCTTCCACACAGGTTAACGTCGTCGAGCAGGGCTCCGGCATACAACCTAGGAAAGGTTTCACATCCTTAGTGGATTCTCCCGACCTCTTCCACACAGGTTAACGTCGTCGAGCAAAGGCTCCGACATACAACCTCGGATAGGTCTCACATCCTTGGTGGATTCTCCCGACCTCTTCCACACAGGTTAACGTCGTCGAACAAAGGCTCCGACAAACAACCTCGGAAAGGTCTCACATCCTTAGTGGATTCTCCCGACCTCTTCCACACAGGTTAACGTCGTCGAGCAAATGCTCTGGCATACAACCTCGGAAAGTTCTCACATCCTTTGTGGATTCTCCCAACCTCTTCCACACAGGTTAACGTCGTCGAGTAGGGCTCCGGTATACAACCTCGGAAAGGTCTCACATCCTTAGTGGATTCTCCCAACCTCTTCCACACAGGTTAACGTCATCGAGCAGGGCTCTGACTTACAACCTCGAAAAAGTCTCACGTCCTTGGTTAACGTCACTAGAATGTCGTCAATAGACTTCTATCTGACTTCTCCATAATGTTAAAATTCTACCCGATTTTGAATTTTCTCCTGTCGCTGAACTTTTGCCTTGCAGGACTTTCGACGGACTTCTACCCGACGTCAGAATTCTGCTCGCTAGCAGACTTCTACTCGTCGTCGGACTCCTGCTCGTCGACAAACCTTCGTCGCTCTTCTACCCGACGTCGGACTTTTGCTCCTCAGCGGACTTCTCCTTGACGTAGGACTTTTGCTCGTTAGCGGACTTCTACCCGACGTCGGACTTTTGCTTGTCAGCGGACTTCTACCCGATGTCGGACTTTTGCTCGTCAGCGGATTTCTACTCAACATCGGACTTCTGCTTGTTAGCGGACTTCTACCCGACGTCAGACTTCTGCTCGTCAGCGGACTTCTACTCGACGTCGGACTTCTGCTCGTTAGTGGACTTCTACTCGACGTCGGATTTCTGCTCGTTAGCAAACTTCTGCCCGTCAACGAACTTTCGTCGGTCTTCTAACTGACGGACTTCTACCCGACGTCGGACTTCTGCTCGTCAGCGGACTTCTACTCGACGTCGGACTTCTGCTCGTTAGCGGACTTCTACTCGTCGTAGGACTTCTACTCGTCGACGAACTTTCGTCAGTCCTCTACCCGACTGCGGACTTCTGCCTGCCGTCGGACTACTAACCGTCTTCGGACTTCTGCTCGTCGAGGAACTTTCATCGGTCTTCTGCCCGAGGCCGTACTTCTACACGACGTCGGACTTCTCCCTGTTGTCGGACTTCTGCTCGTCAGCGGACTTCTACCCGATGTCGGACTTCAGCTCGTCAGCAGACTTCTACTCAACGTCGGACTTCTGCTTGTTAGCGGACTTCTACCCGACGTCGGACTTCTGCTCGTCAGCGAACTTCTACTCGACGTCAGACTTCTGCTCGTTAGCGGACTTCTACTCGACATCGCACTTCTGCCCGTCAACGAACTTTCGTCGGTCTTCTAACTGACGGACTTCTACCCGACGTCGGACTTCTGCTCGTCAGCGGACTTCTACTCGACGTCGGACTTCTGCTCGTTAGTGGACTTCTACTCGTCGTCGGGCTACTGCTCGTCGACGAACTTTCGTCAATCCTCTACCCGACTGCGGACTTCTGCCTGTCGTCGGACTACTAACCGTCTTCGGACTTCTGCTCGTCGAGGAACTTTCATCGATCTTCTGCCCGAGGCCGTACTTCTACACGACGTCGGACTTCTCCCTGTTGTCAGACTTCTGCTCGTCAGCGGACTTCTACCCGATGTCGGACTTCAGCTCGTCAGCAGACTTCTACTCAACGTCGGACTTCTGCTTGTTAGCGGACTTCTACCCGACGTCGAACTTCTGCTCGTCAGCGAACTTCTACTCGACGTCAGACTTCTGCTCGTCAGCAGACTTCTACTCGACATCGCACTTCTGCTCCTTAGCGGACTTCTGCCCGTCAACGAACTTTCGTCGGTCTTCTAACTGACGGACTTCTACCCGACGTCGGACTTCTGCTCGTCAGCGGACTTCTACTCGACGTCGGACTTCTGCTCGTTAGTGGACTTCTACTCGTCTTCGGGCTACTGCTCGTCGACGAACTTTCGTCAGTCCTCTACCCGACTGTGGACTTCTGCCTGCCGTTGGACTACTAACCGTCGTCGGACTTCTACTCGTCGAGGAACTTTCATCGGTCTTCTGCCCGAGGCCGTACTTCTACACGACGTCGGACTTCTCCCTGTTGTCGGACTTCTGCTCGTCAGCAGACTTCTGCCCGTCGACAAACCTTTGTCGGTCTTCTACCCAAAGCTGCACCTCTACCCGACTTCGTACTTCTACCGGGTGTCGGACTTCTACCAGTTAATAGACTTTCGTCGGTCTTCTGCCCGACGCTGTATGACTACCCGACGTTGAATTCCTACCTGTCATCATACTTCTCCCCGACATTGGAAGTATGTCCGTCATTTCAACCTCCCTCCTTACAACGGTCTCTCCGACCTTTATCTCCAACCAACTGATTAACATCAGACCTCCGTAGGATCTCTCGAAGAAGAAGGGAGAATCTCCGAACTTCCTTGCCAAGAGTGGGGCCTCGAAAAGCCGAGGGAAGGCCTCAATAGTAAGGACTGAGAGAGAAGAGAAGAAGGGGGAATCTCCGGACTTCCTTGCCAAGAGAGCGGCCTCGAAAAATCGAGGGAAGGCCTCAATAGTAAGGACAGAGGGAGAAGAGAAGAAGGGAAAATCTCCGGACTTCCTTGCCAAGAGAGGGGCCTTGAAAAATCAAGGGAATGCCTCAATAGTAAGGACAGAGGGAGAAGAGAAGAAGGGAGAATCTCCGGACTTCCTTGCCAAGAGAGGGGCCTCGAAAAATCGAGGGAATGCCTCAATAGTAAGGACAGAGGGAGAAGAGAAGAAGGGAGAATCTCCGGACTTCCTTGCCAAGAGAGGGGCCTCGAAAAATCGAGGGAAGACCTCAATAGTAAGGATAGAGGGAGAGGAAGAGAAGAAAAGAAGAAGAAAAGAGAAGAAGAGAAGAAAAGAAAGAGAAGAGGAGAGGAGCAATTTTTTTAAAGGCCTAAGGGGCCTATTTATAGTTTTTGTGAGAGAAGAGAGGAAATTTCTAGAGTTTTCTAGAATTCTAAAAAAAATTGAATCTTTCAGAATTTTTTCGGAATTATTTGAAATTTTCTAGGATTTTTTCGGAATTTTTGAAGTTAAAAAATTTCATACGGGCCCCACAAAAAAATTAAAAATCAAAAAAATGGAACCGCCTCAGCCAAACCGCGCGCCCAGGAGGGGCGCGCCTGTTCGTGCGTCAGCTCGCCGGCGGTGGCGGCGGCGGGCGGCGGCCGGCCGGTTCGGCCGCCTACGCGTGTCCGAGCCCGATTTTTGGCCCGGACGGTCCGATTCGGACATTTTTAGGGTCCCCAGACACGTTTTTTGACATTCCGAACTCAATTTTGACACTTTCGGAACTCAACGGGGCCTCTACGATCAAGATTGAGCAAGCATTTAACTTTTGGAACGCAATTTTTTGCGATTCGACTAATGTAAAATTTTGGAACAAGTATTTTCGGACTTCTGGAGCTTTGACGTCCGAAAATAGGGGGGCAACTGATATGGCATCAAAAAATTAGCTTGATCGGGCACGAATCTCGAGGCAAAAGCTAGTGGGAAACTTCAAAAATTAATTATGGGAGCACCAGAACTCTGATTTCAACGAGCTTATAGTCAAACTGAGCGTCTCAGAAATACAAACCCAACGACACCAAATTCAACCCAATCCGAGCCCGAATGGGTCCAAATCAAGGACCCAAAGCGCTGTTGGAAGGTTCAAACCGCAATTTGAGTTACCAAACGGTCTCAGATTTTAACAAGCTTATACTCGAATCGAACGTCTCGACGAGACAAGTCCAACGAGCCCAAGATCACAGAATTTCGACATCACTAAGTCCTTCAAATGTCCAACGAACAGTGCACGATCGTAGGATTCAATATCGGCCGTCCATTCAACCACTCCCTATTCGCCCCTGATCTCACGCCTATTTACGGGCCATGCCACTCCAGAAAATCTATAAATAGAGCCCTCATTTCTCATAAGAGGGGGACTCAAGCAAGAAGAGAAGGAAGAGGAGAAGGAGGAAGCTCCTCCTCGACGTCCGCCGGACCACCGCAGAAGCATCGTCGGACCTCCGCCGGACCGCTGTAGGAATCTCGCCGGACCACCACTGAAGCCTCGTCGGAACACCGCCGGAGTTTCATTGCACCACTGCCTTAAGGTCCGACGTTCAGTCCCGACGTCTTGCTGAAGACCCGACGTCCTGCTGAAGACCTGACATCCTGCTTAAGACCCGATGTCCTACTCAAGGCCAGATCATCAACATCCGATCTTCTAAGTGACACTGGGACTAACACCTGACTCCTTGTCTCCTACCGCCTACGGTCCTTCTGACCTCTGTCGCCTACTACGGTCCGTCCGACCTCCATCACTAGACAACGGTCTTTCAGACCCCAGTCTCCTACTGCCTACGGTCCTTCAGGCCTTCGTCGCCTACTATGGTCCTTCCGACCTCCATCAAAAGACAACGGTCTTTCTGACCTCGGTCTCCTGCCGACTACGGTCCTTCAGGCCAAACAAACCTGTATATGTAACTCCTACCATGTAATGCAATCTATATGATGTACATTTGCTACATCAATCCAAGGCCTTCTCCTAAGGAAGGGCCTCATTTGTAATCGACTACAAATACTAGTGGATTCATTCAAACTGGGCCAGGCCCCGTGGTTTTTCCCCCTTTTTCAGGGGTTTTCCACGTAAAAACTTTGGTGTCTCTTATGAATGTTAAACCCTCTCATTTATCTGCTTGTGTGCTGGATCTTCGTACAATGCTAAGACGTTAAACTAAACATTTCTCTACCGCCGCGAATACTCCAGGACGCAACATATATATATATATATATATATATATATATATATATATATATATATATATATATATATATATATATATATATATATATAATTTTTAGTTGCTTCAAGTTTGATTGTAATAATCTCAAACCGATTTTGAGTTGGTTCGAATCGGTTTAATGCATTTGAACCAACTCAACTCAAATTATAATTATAATTCGAGTTTGAGTTGATTTCAAATCATACTAAGCAGAAAAATCATAAGCTCTAATTAATTAAAATTGGACTTTTCAAACCTTCTATGATGTCACCCGTTGACCTTACATCTTAGTAAATAATTATATGTATGTCACATATTTTTAATAATTTAGTAGTAAGCATCACAAAAACTAATTAAAATGGTAGTTATAAAAATAATAAAAGTTTTGATATACTATCCCTATTTACAAATATACCCTTGTTGTCTTTTATAGGTTTTCTGAGATCGAACTACCCTAACGGTCATCTTCGAAAGCAAATATTATTACTTCGTTACTCACTTTTCAGCGAGGTTATAAAAATAACTTTACAAAAGTGAAGTTATTGAGGGGTTCTTTGGTTGCTTGGAGAAGGAATGCAATTTAAAAGAAATAATAATGTAAATGGACTGTAGTTTAAAAGGAATATTTTTTAATTGTTTGGATAAATATAAAATTAATGTATTTGATTTTTTTTTTATATAGGGTAAAATGAGTGCAATGTAAAAATCAAAAAGGTTGTGATCAATGGCAGTATGTAGTGGTCGGCGTTGATGTTGGACGGTGGTGATGGTCGGCTACTGCGGTGGTCAAAAACATAGGTGGGGGCGGCAGCCAATGGTCAACGGCTAGTTACGATGGTCGACAGAGGTCACAGGGTGAGGGGGTCGCGGCTAGAGGCAGTGGGTGGTGGGCAATGGTATTACTGGAGGCTACCATCGGGTGACGATAAAGACGATGAATCTATGGTGTATTTGAAACTCATCTAAATATAAAGAATTATAAATACACCAAAAATGAACTAGATAGTGAATTTCAAATACATTAAAGTTTTACAATGTATTTATTTTGCTTCAAACCAAACACCAATATTCTCAAAACACCTATATTTGAAATATTTTATACACATTTTACAAGCAACGAACAGCCCATAAGTCTCTTTTTCTTACTACATATCTAATTTTTAAAATCTAATTTCTCAGTATTATTCATCTTTTAATTTCTCATCCTTTTATAGTTTTAATATATTGATTGCTATAATCATAATCATTTTATCTCTTTTGTTATAAATGAGCCAACTTGAACTCATAGAAGTAAGTTAGAATTGGAGCTCGAACTCGATTAGTTAATCAAGCTCAAGCTCATGCTAGAGGTGACTCGATCAAGTTTAGCTTGACTCGTTTATGTTGGGAAGTAAAACAAATAAAAAAATAATAAAAGTGCAATGAAGAAGAAAAAACACTAGGAATTACTGTGGAAAAATCTAGAACTCGGAAAAAAATCACGGAGCCACATCATACTAAGAAATTCACTTTGAAAAATTAGGAGAAATTGTACAAATATGTCTTATCTCACTCTTTTTGTCTCTCTTCAATTCATACATTGTAATACACTCAAAACAGATAGAGATGTATTTAAAAACATCCAACAGATGTATCCCTTCAAGCAAAATAAGAAGAAGAGAAAAGAAAATTTGGGCAACAAATGCTAGGAGTGTCAATATTTGACACGGCACGAAAACAAGACCAGGAAAATCCGGGTTGGACCCGACCCGTTTGAAAAATGGGTCGGGTTCGGGTTCGCAGATTCGACCCGTTTGAAAAAACGGGTCGGGTTCGGGTTGACTCGGCGGGTTTCCGGGTCAACCCGAAAACTCGTTTATATTTGAATTTTCCCGCGCCTGCCCGCTGCCCGCGACGCTGCCCTGCCTGCCCGCGCTGCCCCGCTGCCCCGGACCTGCCCTCGAAGTTGCCTCGCTGCCTCGGACTTGCCCTCGAAGTTGTCCCGCTGCCCCGGACCTGCCCGCGAAGCTGACCCCGCTACCCGCGCCTGCTAGCAAAGGCGCAACACGCGCGCTCGCACACTCGCTCGCCCGCCGGCGCACCCGCGCGCGCTTGCTTGCCCGCGGGCACCCGCACTCATTCGCCGGCACACCCTGGCTCGCCCGCCGGCGCACTCGGGCTCGCCCGCCGGCACACCTGCTTTCCCCGCGCGCTCGCCCGCTTCGCCCGCACCCCGCGCGCACCCGCTTCGCCCCTGGGTTCCATGTCAGGTCGGGTCAACCCGGCAACCCGCCGGGTCGGGTCTGGGTTCAGATTTTCGACCCGTTTATCTACCCGAGTCGGGTTAGGGTCGACCCGTTTTGCACCTGGGTCAGTTCGGGTTCGACCCGAACCCGACCCGTGACCCGAAATTGACACCCCTAACAAATGCTATTATTTTGCCAGAATCAGTTCTTATCATTACAAATAATTAACTGCATATTATGTTTTTACTTTCATGTAATAACATTTATTAACTACTGTAGAAGTTCATTCCAACTCCAATTTATATTATAAATTACTACATTAATTTATTTATTAATTAATATAGTTTCTCTTAAGAGCTGGAATATAAATATAGTGTAATTTATGTCCATTGAGCTATACAGAAAAGGTCAAAACATTTAACTTTATTGATGGTGGGAGGTGGAGAGAAAGAGAGGAGATAGAAAGACGACCGGTGACGGAGGAGAATGCATACTGACTGCCAATTGGAGAGTAAGAAGATGATCGATGAATTATTTCTGACGAGCATCGATCAGGCTTCGTATGGAAATGCAAGATAGTTTAAAAAGTAGGTTTCATTTATTTATCGTGAAATATTTTACTCTATAAGGGTTCAGGCTGCTTAAATTTTTTATTAGGTTAATTATAAAAATGTTTTTAAATAAAAGTATTTGATATCTTTTTTTTTTAATTTAATTGATTATTTTAAATTCTGGTGTCCAAAGTATAATTGAAACTGATTAATGATTTGATATTAGTGACATTTGTGTAAAAAAAAAAATTAGCATAAAAAACTGAATTATTATTATTCATAATAGGTTAAATAAATCATATCATTTAACAAATAAAATAGATGGAAAAACCATTCTATATTATTCATTAACTTATATGAATAAGTTAAATAAATCATATCTTTTAACAAATAAAAGAGATGGAAAAACCATTCTATATTATTCATTAACTCATATGATTTATAAGTCAAAGATGGTGGTGAGAGCATCTCCAACCGAACGTCAAACGTCCGTATGACGTCGTTCAGTCGCTCCAACCGAACGTCAAATCGTTCGCCATTTACTTGTTGATGAACTTGGCGTTGCACTATTCACCTACGCTATTTTGCTCTCTCAACCGGAAAAACGCGCGAAAGGGAGAAGGGTCGTTACCTTCGCAGAAGTATTTAAAATGCAGTTCGATTGGAGCATCACCACGGCATTTTGGAGTTTTGCTGTATTTTGCCATGAAAATTGGAGTTCTCTGTTGGAGATGCCCTGAGAGACAAAAATTCAAGAGGGAGAAATGGGATTACGGTTTCATTTGAGAAAGTTTTCTTATTGTTTTTTAAAATAGCTTTTTATTAAAAAAAACTTTGAACTATAAATTTTGTACTAAAAAATTATTTTAGAAAATAATAAAAAAGTTATTCCAAATGAAAACTAAGTTACATAATCAATATTTATTAGAGATTTACAACTGGCCTCAAATCTTTGAGAAATTATTATGTATGGAGTCCGGACTCAGAGAACCATTTGGTTTTGTGACTGTAATAGTAAAAGCACAGTGGTGAACAGTAACTGTGCTTTTACTGTTCACAGTCACACAACCGAACGGTTCTCCGGGTCCGAACTCCAAACGTAATAATCTCTCCAAATACTGGGTATAAATCTTGTCCCAAAACTTTAACTAGCTGCAAGTTCATTAACCTCTAACCAAAAATAAAATGAAATAACTCATTTAATTGGTGAAACTATCCTCACAAATCATATAAACATTTATTACTATATCATTATATATTTGTTTCCATTTTCTTCTTTCTGATTTACTTTTATTTGTCTTTTATATATGTCAATACCTTGTGGTCATCCAAAGAAAAAAAATAAATAAATAAATAAATAAAACATCAATTACTTGTATTAATGTTTTAATATCTATCTAATTACAGTATTTATTGGCTTCGTTGACCGCCTCTTTGGCTGCCATTTTTCAGGCTATAAGAAAAACATAAATACGACTCAAGAAACCAAAATGTCCTCCACAATAAAATGATAGATAGGTCCTTTTCGCAACAATAATGTTTTCTTTTTTAATATTTCGTTCAAAAATAGAAAGAATTTGTGGCTATGATATTCTTTATGTCTATGGTTCATTCAAACATTAGCTACGCAGATGAAGTGAAAACTTTGACATTTTATTAGGTTTATAATACTTGTTAACATCAAATGTTAATTAACTAAGGAATAACGTACCTCAAGCCAGCAGATGGCAAGCATGCCTTTAAGAAGAACACCTCATGAAATCCAAATAAATAGAAAACAAATATTCTTTTATCAAGCAATTGACATTATATATTTATATGTGATACATCATCTCAAAATTAACTTGATCGGGCACGAATCTCGAGACAAAAGCTAGTTGGAAACTTCAAAAATTAATTTTGGGAGCACATGAACTCTGATTTCAGCAAACTTACAGTCAAACTGAGCGTCTCGGAAATACAAACCCAACGACATCAAGATCAACCCAATCCGAGCCCAAATGAGTCCGAATCAAGGGCTCAAAGCGCTGTTGGAAGGTTCAATCCGCAATTTGAGTTACCAAACGGTCTCCAATTTTGACGAGCTTATACTCAAATCGAGCGGCTCAACGAAACGAATCCAACGAGCCTAAGATCGTCGAATTCCAACATCATTAAGGCCTTCAAATGCCCAACGAACGGTGTATGATCAAAGGATTCGATATCGGCCGTCCATTCAAAACACTCCCAATTCGCCCATGATCTCACGCCTATTTACGGGCTATGCCACTCCAGAAAAACTATAAATAGAGCCCTCATTCTATACCAAAGGGACTCAAGTGAAAAGAGAGAAGAAGAAGAGGAGAAAGGGGAAAAGGAGATTCCTCACCTCCTCGACCACTGCCGGAGCTCTTCCTGCCGCCTGAAGACGCCGGAACTCTGCCAGATTTCAGGAAACGCAGGAATTCTGCACAACTTCCACGTGATGCTGAAATCCTTCCCAATTTACAAGAGAGTTCCCTCCTGACGCCGAAATTCCGCCCAAGTGAAGCCGGAGTTCTCCTCTGCCACCAAAGACGTCGAACTTCTACCCGATATCGGACCTTCACTCTTCGCCAAGTTTCTACCCGACGCCGGACTTCTACCGATTATCGGACTTCACTGGATGTCTATGCGAAGATGCATTTCTTTCCATTGTTGAACTTCTACCTGACGCTGTCCTACTGATCCTCGTCGTCAGACTACAGTCCTTCCGACCTCCGTCGCCAGCCGACTACGGTCCTCCTGACTTATGTCGCCCGCCGACTATAGTCTTTCCGACCTCCGTCGCCCGCCGACTACGGTCCTCCTGACTTATGTCGCCCGCCGACTACAGTCCTCCGTCGCCAGCTGACTACGGTTCTCCTGACCTACGTTGCCCGCCGACTGCAGTCCTTCTAACAAAGCGAATACGTCGATAAAAGCTCTTTGTATTTACATCATGTAATGTACTCCATAAGATGTACATCAAGCTAAGGCCTATCTCCCAAGGACGGGCGCCTTTGTAATCGATGCTAAATACCTAGTGGATTCGTTCAAACTGGCTAGGCCCCGTGGTTTTCCCATTTTACAGGATTTCCACGTAAAAACTTGGTTGTCTCATAAATGCTAGACCCCTCTCCTTACTAATTGCGTGCCGGATTTCGTACAAAGCTAAGTCGATAACTTTATATTTCTCTACCGCCGCGAATACTCCTAGACGCAACAATATGTATATTATAATTTTTTAATATCCAATGTGATGATTTTGAGTTAGATGAAATTTTACTTCTTAATTATTTTTCATATACTAAGTACATGAAATTAGGAGCCAACATTTGAGGCTTTATATAGGAAAAATTATTTTGTGTGGACGCCGACCGCCGTTTGGAGACCAACCAGAATGCACCACGTCACCTTGTGCTCGTAACTGTTGACGTGGCATATTCTGGTTGATCTCCAGACAACATTCTGCGACAGATCTCCGCACAAAATAATTTCTCGTTTTATAGATACCAATGCTTTAAAAATCGGAACCGACCGGCCAGTTCAACCGGTTGAATCGTGAACCGGACCGTCGGCCGGTCGGTCCGAAATTTTATAAAAACCCCTTTAGTCACAAACCGGATTGAACCGGCTTGAACCGATAGTTCAACCGGTTAACCAGCGAATCGGTGCTAATTTTCAAAAACTGGTTTGACTAATATTTTATTAAATAAAATATTTAATACAATTATTATTAAATATTTGACTTAATAAATAAATTTAAAATTTATATTATTTTATTAAACAAGCATAAAAAATGCTTTATAACATGACCTATCATATCATGTGCCTTTTTTAGAAAAGGGAGCCAAAAAAGTTATATGGACAAAAGTAATGCTACCATATATTGTCAAGGTGATGTGAGATTAAAAACTAAAGAAAAGTTCTCACTTCTCAAGTTCACTATATATATATATATATATATATATTAAAATTTCATCTTTATTTTAATATTAAATAATATAACATAAAAATATAGATATAATTTTATAATGGAAATTTGTATATTTTTCATAAGTAAAAAAGTATATATAAACAATATAAAATAGAGTAGAAATTATTTATATTAAATTTAAAAATATATATGTAGGAACTAATATTCTTTAAATATGAATTATATTATTATAAAAATAACCTCCACATTATTTTAATTTAGATATTTAATCTGTATGATAGATGAATTTGTGTTTAACGTTTTAAGGTTAGATCATCATATTATTATATGAATTTTATTATTTATTACATCATCCGGTTCGGCTCCGATCAAACAAGTTGAACCGGGCGAACCATGAACCTCTCCTTCTTCCGGTTCATTGTCCGGTCCGATTTTCAGAGCTTGATAGATACTATGAGGCATATTTTTTATTTGAATTCAAAAAGATGTCACATGACATTAAGCTTTGAAAGCCCCTTCATGACAAAATAAAAGAGAGCATATAATCTTGAGAGGCGGAAAAATTAAAGACCCTCTTTATGGTTTATTTTTCTTTCGAAAATTCTAACTCAATATTATGTGGTTCAAAACTGGCGTTCTCCTTGATTATGTGATTTTATTTTTTATTTTTTTGTCTCAGCACTTTAATGAATTCAAAATTGAGTATATATAAACTATTAAATTCTTCTTATTGAAATTTTTATTTTTTATAGAATGTTTTAAAAAGGAAATATTAAAAGATACAAAGACAATTAATGTCCATGTTAGATGTTACTGACGCTTGGTAGAGAATCTGATAACAATGGATCAGTTCTAATGCACAAAGAAGTCCATCACGAAGCATTCAAGAGGATCAACTCCATGAACAATTATTAGGTCAGGTAACTTGATATAGCTTTACGTTCGGACGCTAATAATATGTCGCCACGTGCTCTTACTCTTTACCGCACAGCCCGACGACCTGATACGGGATTGCTATGTTCACGTATTGCTCTAGGTATTGCTCGGTATTGTTATGTATTGCTTGGCAATAACGAGAAATACCGCTCTGTCAAGACCAATACTCTCGGTTTTTCTCGGTATTGCTCGGTATTCCTCGGTATTGCTCTTCACAGAATGGTATTTCTCGTTATTGCCGAGCAAAATCAACCAACGAGCAAATACCGAGCAATACCTAGCAATACGCGAACATGCATCCCGGCTTGTTCCGGGTCAGGGTTATCGGGCCGCGCGGTAAATAGTGAGAACACGTGGCACTATTTTACTGGCGCCCGAACGTAAAGCTATGTCAAGTGACCGTACCAAATAAAAGTTCCAACTCCATCAGCTCAGTTTCTTCTGTATCATTTTTCTCATCCTCTGAATCACTTTATTTTGACTTTTATTGATAACAATATCTTCTAGTGATACAAAGGAAAAAAAAACATAAATTACTTGTGAAATTGTATATTGTTAATATCATTTAAATTTAAATTTGTATCAATGTTTTAATATCTATATAATTACAATATTTATTAGGCTCTTTTAACTGCCTCTTCGGTTGCCAAATTTAAGGCTATAACAAATATCAAAATCTCCTGCGTTTAAAAGATAGTTCGGTCTTTTTCACAACAACAACGTTTTCTTTTTTAATTCCACTATTAAAAATAGTCCAAATTTCTTTCTGTCTCATTCAAATATTAGCTACTAAACGAAATGAAAACTTCGACCATTTGTTGGATTAATATTCTCGTTAACATCAAATGTTGATTAACAAAGAAATATATATATTTTATGAGAATATAATTTCTCCGCCCAGCTGTTTCACACACTTCTAGAGAATTCACAAGCTCTTCTTATATAGCTATTACAAGAATCACTACAAGAAACCAGTATTACCGGCGGATTTGATCCGCCGGTAATACAGAAAATACGACGGAAAGTTATGATTTCTGGCACATTTCCGTCGGATTTTCATGTGCAGGTTTAGCACGCGTCGGAAAAATACCGACTACTATTCTGCCAGAACAAACGCCGTTGTGCTTCAGTCATGCTTCCGTCGCATAATACGCCGGTATGTGCGCCGTTACCCCCCCCCCCCCCCCCCCCCCCCCACTTACCGACGAACCCCCCCCCCCCTCGCCAAAATCCGCCGGAACCTCTGCGGTTTTAATCGCATGTTTTCCTGAAGTGGAATGAAAACTACTCACTAAAACCTGGACAATTATTAACAACTCCACACTTGGCCTCATTTTACATTTTACTTGGGGAATTACGATGTGCTGATCCACAAAAATTTACTTACTTTCAAAGCAGAATATGAATATGAAACGTTTAATTATTTGTCATGGACAATCTGTTGGGTTGTAATCGGTAGAGATATTCCCTATTGTGAATTAACTATGCTATTTGTTATCTCTCATTAAATGTAATTTTACATCATGTGTTTAGAGCGTCCATGAAAAAAAAAAAAACTGGTACTTTTCGGAGGTAAATAGCACTTTGGTTATCATAGGAAATAGTAACCTCTTTTTCTTGAAACTCAACTCATTAAGTAGTTTATATAAGCCTTAATCTCCTCCTTTGGCTCATGAAGCTGCAAAAATTCAGCCTCATGTTGCGCCGTCTCCTCAATCGAGCCAAACACATGCTGTTGACCAGAACTTCAAAAATTACATTTGATCGTGAAAACAGTGATAATTACTAGAAGTTGATCTTATTGTGTCAAGACAACTTGTAAAATCTGAATCTGTAGCTTTTTAGCATTTTCGACATTCATCGGCTCACCTTGATTACACAAGCCGGTGCTTATAGTTTCAACTGATCACTTTCCAAAGCTTTCCCAATCGACTTTTTTTAGATTGGCCATGTATTGGCTAACGACCTGATTACATGAGCATTGTTTCATTCAGTACAAATCTTACCAGCATTAAACTCCCAACACGCGCGACCTTATAAATGGAATATTGTTCATAAACACTTTTTCTTCGCTGCAATTCTTGGGACATTGTTAACAGAAGTGCTGGATACCCTTAAGCTGAGAGACGATAGGTAGAAAAGAGGAAGCATGAAGTTTGCATGCTTTTTTAATTTCCACACAATATGTACCTTACTAGTACATACCCACTAGGGGGTCAGCTTTATACATGCAAATGAGTGTCTTTGGATCCTGTGGCTTTACATGTGAGTGTGTTTTATATATATATATATATATATTACAATATATATATATATATAATATATATATTATAGGAGATTAATTATGGTTTTTTATATCCAATGGTCGTAATCATTATTACGGTGGATGGTAGGATGTGACTCGGTAGGTTAGAGGAGCATTGCTGTTTTACTGTGTTTCCCTTCCCCTCCACTCCACACCCCACCCCCTCCCTTCCCCCCCCCCTCCCACTCTTCCACCCTCCCCCCCCCCCCCCTCCCCCCCCCCTCCCCCCCCTCCCCCCCCCCCCCCCACTTCCTCCCCCTCCTCCCCACACCCCCCAGGCCTCCTCCCCCCCCCCCCCCCCCCCCCGGGGCCCACTCCCCTCCTCCCCCCCACCCCCCTACTTAAATCAGTCTCGTTAGACAAACATCTCTACTTAGATGCATTTTTTCCAATCCTTGCTCAATGCACCATAGCTTATATCCTTTACACCCCATCTCAGTTCTAAGGGGTGTCAAAACATGACCCACTCGAACTCGACCTAAAAAAAATTTTGGGTTTGGTTGGGTTCAGATTCCAATCCAGTTTCTAAAATCTGGATCGGGTTGGAGTTAACCTAGAAATCAAAACCCTATAATGCACTGATACCTACTCTGCCACATGGCTCTTCCGCGGTCCTGGTTCTACACCTGCTATACCTGCCATGCCGCACCAGCCTACTTCGCGTCTGCACTAGCCTTGTTCCACAAGCCCCGTACCTGCTGCTTTGTCCGAGCTTGATCTCCACGTAGCGCATGCCTGTCAGTCGGTGATCACCGAGCAGAAGTTGCGTGCAATCGATGATACGGGGCAGAAGTTTTGACGTCAGTCGGGTGACCGGGCGGAAGTCAGCATCAATCGCTGGCCGACCGAAAAGTTCGGCGATGTCGAGGAGAAGTCTAGCTGGCAAAAAAAACTCCTTGTTTCATCTCTCTTCCTTTTCTTCACTTCTACTCCCTTTTTATGAGGAATTAGAGTCTATTTATGTTTTTATGAGAGTGGCAGATAGTAAACATAAGAGATTCATGGGTATGTTAGAGTAGGTTGATATGGATGACCGATGTTGATCCTTTTGACTCAGTGGACTGTTTATTGGGTATTTGAAGTCTAATGATATCAGAATTGATGAGGAATGAGAGTATATTTAGAAGTGAGACTAGTAACATGAGAGAGATCATGGGTTAGATTAGAAGTGGTTTGAAATGGATAGAACGATGTTGATCCCTTTGCTGGGGACTGTTAACTGGTATTATGAATGCTAATTGATATCATAATTTGATGATCTTTAGACTTATGGAATTTGCCTCATCGAGTTGCTCGATTCAACTATAAGCGAGTGTCACTTTTGGAAATACATTTAGTCATCCAATTTAAATTAAACTATCAAAACATCTTCAAGTCATTGATTTGACACATTTGGGATCCTATTGAGTCAATTTAGTTGTCGCCTTGGGTTCATATTTTTGAGATGTTCATATTTGACTATAAGTTTGTTTAAATCGGAGTTTGGATGATCCCAGATTTAATTTTCTGAAATTTCAACTGATTTTGCTTTAGTTTCGTACCCCATCAAGATAAATTGTTTGCTAGGTATATCAGCCATTTCGCAAATGTAAAGAACCCCAAGTGTTTACTTCAAACAGCAATCTATAAGTAGTCGTAAGATAATTTATTTGTATTTTGTTGTCTTCTAATTATTGACTCGAGCCTATTTTGCAACCATTAAAGGAGAATATATAATTTTTTCAGGCTATTTTTATTTTTTACCTGAAAGAAAAATTTTACATTATAAATTTAATATTATGCTAGTTTTATTATTCAGTTGGGAACATCATCTTCTGAATCAAACACCTTGAAATGGGATTCAGGAGGGAACTGTTAAATAGTTATACACCCCCCCCCCCCCCCCCCACTATTAGGAACAGGGAAAATTAACAAGAATGATATTACGGCTATGGAGTTCAAGATTATGACAATTCACGACCAGAACATCATGAGACTGTTAGCAATTTCAAAAATAAAAGAGAGGCCTTTACATCATTGAAGGATAGGACAAGGCTAGAATTGCAAGAAAATCAGAAATCAAAGAAGAGATAAATGGGGGACCAGCTCATTTGTGGGCGAGATAAGTGAAAAGAACAATAAGCTACCGTGAATTAGGTGTCAAAATTTTTTACATGATCCGAATTATGGACCGGACCCAACCCCCGGAATAATCTGGGCTCGGGTTGACCGGTTGGGTACCAACGAGTCGAGTTCTATTTAGACCCGACCAACTAAGATCAACACGGACAATGACAAAATCAAGTCCACTGAGTCCATTTGACATTTGCCGCCCACACGCGTGGACTCTGACAGCACTCCCCCCGCATCGCCAGGTCGCCGATCCTGCATGCCCCACTAATTTCCTCCGCCGTCCTGCAGGACCACCGACTTCCTTCGCCATCTGCGCCCACCGGACCCCTTCTTTGGGACCTTAGGCTAACACCTAAGCAGCTAGCACTAAGGAAAATCACTGTTTTCCGCGCCCAATATCCGGTCGGCTTTCCGGCGCAATTTCCGTACGGTTTGTAAACCGCCGGAATAAATTGCCCGCCGGTTAAAAACCGCCCGAGAATTATTTTCCTATACCCGCTTTTTTACCGACGTAACTTTAACCGCCAAAAAACTAAAAAACCGCCGGGAAACAGGTTCATTACCGCCGGAAAAGGCCGCCGAAATGGGTGATTTTCCTGTAGTGTAGGCCGCACCGCCGCTGCCGTAGTGCCACTGCTTTGTCATTGCTTTGCCGCCAGTTTGGAAGTAGTGTCAGGTATGTGTGGCGCTTAGTTCGTGGCTATCTTCAACCAAATCGGGAAAATCGGGTTAGGTTGTGCAACCGTAGAGACCCTCTTCATGTTGATCCCGGGTGAAATATTCAACATGGTTGAAAAAAAACGGATTGAATACGGATTGTCACCGGTTAGACCGGTTATCTCAGGGCTCAACCCGAACCCAACCCCGTTGACCGAAATTGAAAACCCCTCAAACCACGAAAGATCTTGATCAAATTAGTATGTCTTAAAATGTTTCCATTGTCATAAGAGATGACTTCCATAAGGAATTGATGAAAGCAGTGCCAAAGTAGTCAAGGAAAGCTGAAGCATAGAAGACGGAAAGGAGAGCTTTCAGAACAGCATTGTTGAAGCAGTTGCAAAGTGTCAAGGAGAAGAGCATAGTAAGACGGAAAGCCTAAATTATATGGAGACAAATCATCCGATTATTTCAACAAATACAGGGATTCTGGTATGTGTGGATCATAGGACTCTGGTTTGCTCATTTCTACAGGACTTCAAATGAAGGGTTGTTACATTGACTCAAGGAAGGAGATGTATGAGACAGTAAAGTTAGATACATAACAATGCTTGGTAAAGACCGGGATAACCCAGCTTTAATTTATCAGGGGGGCTAACTTATAAGTAAAAGTTGAGTTTTGTTTTTTTCATTTAATAACTTTACAATCAAAATTAGTTTCGGGAGTGTTGCCCATTGACCCCTAGTTTTTCATATCCTTGTCGGTGTACACTACGTAGATTTGTAGGGGGTTCCAGTAGGGCAGCGGCCCAGAACATAATTTTGATTGTAGGATTTTTTTTTTATTTCTTTTTTTATTTCTCTTTGTAGGAATATTATCTTTTGATTTTTGTTGTAAGGATATTTTTGGCATTTTTTTTACAATTTTGTTGTGAGTAGTAATTTTGGTTCCTTAACAATAACATACTCTAAATAATGTGTAATTGTGTTGGGGCAATTGCCTAATGATCATAGTATTTAAAAATTTTTTAGGGTGGCAATTGCCTAAAAACCTTGTATATAAGACTAAAAAATGAGATTGAGGGGAACAAAATTACCGTAAAAAAAATATAATATAATATATATTATATATTTATATAATATATATATTATATATATATATATATATATATATTATAATATAATATATATTTGTGGTTTATAAAATGAGCTATAGCAGATCCGCCCCAACCTTGAAGATTACCAAGCAAACAATCCATAAAACTTAATTATATGTGTCTATTGATTGCAAAGGTCAATCTTGAACTCAAAACAAATGAAACTATGTTTTACATGATAACCTGATGCTTATCCAGCAAAGATTGGATCATAGACAGCTTGCTTAATGAGAAAAAACCCATTTATGGATTAAAACAATGCTCTAGACAAAGCGCATTGCATGTCATTATTGAAGAAGATTTGGTTGCATAAATATGCTAACATGATAATTGGTTTCCATAGGAAATCAATATGACAATGATTTGGTTGTTTTGATCTTTTTGTGATAGCTTTTTGAACAAGCAATGAAACAATTGAAATTGCTTCTCTCCTGCATATCTCAGAATTATGGGATGAAGATTGGTTACACTAGTCAAAATTTAGTCAGTTCTGATTACAATTGGATAGGACTGGAAAGAAATTTATTCGTTCTCATAAGTAAGAACTGCAAAGGTGTTGAAATATTGGTAATGAATGAATCTAGAATGTTGAACACCATTTGCACTCATTTCAAATTAAAGGCTATCAATAGTACCTCAAAATTCGTGAGAAATATATTATGTACAGATAACTAGACGTAGAACATCATCCGAGACAAACGAAATGTGCCACATCAGCCGGTAACCGACCACAGAGATGTATGTGGGGCATTATGTTGGTCTCCGGACGACATTACGAAGTCCATCCACAGAATATTTATTATCTAAATGAAAGGAATCAACATACCATATGCCAAATGTCCGTTTTTGTTTAATGGCAGGGATTGCAATTCCCAAGACCCAAACTGCACTTTCAGGCAGCATGATTAGCAGCAGATTCATGGCAGAACTAGGAAAGCCACATTAGTAGCTTTGAAATGGAAAAATTATTTCTCATTGTGTGAGGGCTCGTTCAATCCGAGCTATTGTTGGGAGGTTGGGACTGCTATTGCGTGAAATGCATATTAGTTCTGCAGATTCTGATTACACAATTGACAGTGATACAGAGTATCCATTTTTAGATATCCTCATCGTACTTGGGGAATTGTGAGTTAGAAAGCTTCTCACACAACGTAAATTGTGGATTTGTGCTCCATCAACAACAGAAAGCTGAGTTATGCAGCTAACTCTGTGAAGGTTGATAGAAATTTTCTCATCTAAAATTTTCTTTTAATAAACTTGGGACAAGCTACAGATTGTTTTTCATGGTCCAAATCCTATTATCTTCTATAGATTGTATATAAATTAGCGATGTTTGATAGCTTACCGGGTTTTATCTTGATGATTGCATTTGTTCTCATTACCCATGTAGCCTAGCAAGTTCGGTTCATGCTAGATAAGAGTGCTCAGCACGGCAACCAGGAACGTAGTGCTGGAGACAAGTTTCTGTAATTATTTTCAAAGAATCAATAATGAGTTCTTCAATGTTCTAAAGAAACCAAATTAATAAATATCGGTGTTGTCTCTTGTTATTCATTCTGCATTCACTTGAGCTTGGAAGCTGAGTTTCCACAACATATACAATTCTTAGAGCATTTTCTTTGCACAAGTGTATCTAAACGGGGATAAGATTAATAAAAAGAAGAAAAGAAAAACAGTTTTTTTCTCTGAATAATATAGAATGAATGCAAGATAATATATAAACAGTAAGAAAATTACAACAGAAGGCTGGACGTTGCTTGGAGAGTATGACTAACCAAAGATTTCAAGATAAAAAAATTCGATATATCTTATATTGGATTCATATAAATGTAAAGACAATATGTTAGTTTTGAAATTAATCTTTACATCAATTATGGTACATTGGGATGAAGATTATCAATTCAAACTTTCTTTCAAAATATATAGGAACTTGAATTGATTGCACAATATTCATGTCTTGATAAGGACGAATTGTTGTAAATTTTATTAATAAAAATTGTTTAAAATTAAATTTGGGGATCATCCAATCTGATATTCAGGAATTATATTCGTTCAAATTTTAGACATCTCAATGGAGACAAACCCGATGAAATCAAATTCTACTCAAATGAGCTCAAATGAACAGGACCAAAGATTCTTGGAAGTATCAGACATTAATAGGATGATACAAATGTATATTCAAACATGACATGCATATAGTTAATTGTCGTGCTCAATGAACGAAACCATGAACCAAGATCACTCTATTTTGACATCAATAAGGGCATTAATGTTCAATAAATGTCTCATAATCAAGAGAATAAATATGAGTCACCGATAGAACACTCAAATCTACCATGGATCTTCTCCATTTACTGAGGATGGCACTCCCAAAAAATATAAAAAGACTTTCATTCTTACATGAAATGGGGAGAGGACGAGAAGAGAAGAGTTTGGATCTCGAAGAATACCACGAGCCTTCACCCTAGCCCACCGCCATCTTTCCAATCACCAAACTGTTCGCTGCAGAGACTTTGCTCGACCATCATCGTAGACCTCTATTTGGCTACCACTGTCGGGCCTTCCTCTAAACCACTTCACCCGCGACTATCAATGTGTCAACGACCGACCCCGAGACAGACGGATCCCGCCCGCCCGATCGCGCGGGTGGAAAAGCTCATCCAGGATCTGCTTTGGATTAGGTTACTGAACTGATCTTCCAATTTCTTAACTCACAAAGCCACACAGAACAAACGAGAGCTACTAAAAACATCAAATAGCGCGAAAAAAAATACAAAAAAAAACAAATCTAATCTTTTCATTTCCTCAAAATAATCATCTACAATACAGTATAGGTACTTTCCAACAAAAGAAAGACAGAACAGGAAAGCCATGACTGTACAAAAAATCAAAAGTCAAAAGTACCTAATCTGATAGACTCTGAAATCTAATCCGTGGACCCCTTGCCCTTCCCAGAACCTAAACCACCAGAAAGCACAGGGTGAGACTCAACAGCTCAGACATACAACCAAACCACCAATCAATATTCTCAAAAAAAACCAAACGCTATCATGACAGAAATACAGATCAGAAGTCGGAACAGAATACGGAAATCAAAACTGTACGGACAGATATCAAAATCACAATCAAGTTCGTACAGATCGGATCAGAACAGAAACAAAATCCAGAGTCAGATACAGAAATCAGAATCGTACGATCATATCCATGTCATAATCACTTTCGTATCATGAACAAAACAGATACATAATAGTACAATAACATTATAGCTAAATGCCCTGAACACTGTCGGAAATCTCTACGGATTCGGCCCCTTATGCCTCCCTTCCCAGACACTGACTGGAATCCTCATACGGATCATGCCCTATGTCTCCCTTTGTGCTCACGGCACCAAAATCAGATGTGCTTATGCACCAAACAGGATTCATCGGGATCCGGAAAGAACAGATATCAGATTTCAGATTGAGCTCATTTCAGATTCCCCGTTTCACTTAACTGAATCTCATAGGAAGCAACCCTTATAGCTCCCTTTTTTATGCTTAATACACATGCATTTCAATTCAGATAGAAATCCGGGACAATTCATAAATTACCCAAAAATCGGGGACAGCACAACGGCAGTATACGGATATTTTACACAAAATTCCTGCAAAAGAAATTTACCGAATTCCGCACAGAATACAGTATATCCAACATTATCAAACCTTATTCTATGCACAGAATAAATTCCAAGTTCACAGAAAAATCAGTCGACTAAAAACACAGTCGAATCAAAATGCCCGACGAAAATCTCAGAAAATAACCTAAAATGTGCACCACTCGGCACGTCAAAAACATACAAAAAAGTTACGCGGTAAAAAACTGGAACCGTTCAAAAGATACGGACGAAAATCGCCAACGGAAACAAAATCCGACGACAGAAAATACCGCCAAACACGACGGTTTTGAAAATTTAGAAAGTCGGATTGTGCTCTACCTCGTGCCACAGCAATTTCCTCATACAGATCTCCTCGGACGTAATAACAGCTCGGCGTCGCCGAAAATCCGCTTTTTCCACTTTTTCCTTCGATTTTTCCTCTCTCCTCAGCTTTTCTCTCTCTTCAAAATATCTCAATTTCTATATATATCCGAACTGATCGTCCCCGGACGATCGACTTCCGTACGGACGATCCTATGGAAGAGAGGAATTCACGTCCAGAACGAAAAAGACATATCGTCTACTGGCGTGGGTCACGGGAGAATTTCCGGTCCAGACGATCTAATTTCGTTCCCGACGAATCATACAACCAAAACTGATTTTCAGCACAACCTGTACCGATCGTCCCGGAGATCCAACTACGTCCCACGAACCTGGAGCAAAAACTATATACAATCTCCCCACTAAAAAATGTCGTCCACGACATTATCCATTCCAACCTCCGTCAAAACAAGTACGGGTACGACCGTCTCATATCAGACTCTTCTCCCATGTATGCTTCCCGTGCAGTCCGGTGCTTCCCGGGACCTTTAACCATCGGAATCTCTTATTCTGTTACTTTCGGACGTCGTTACGCCAAAATATTGCTCTGGGATCTTACTTGTACGCCAGATTCTCCCTGAATCTCAACACTATCAGCTGACACTTCTTCCCAGGTCTGAAACCCACTTCCTCAAGTAGTGGTACATGAAACACTATTATGCACTCAGGCATAATATAGATTCAGAAAGTAATAACTTAGTAAGCAGCTTTTCCAATTCCTTCCAAAATCTCAATGGTCCAACATACCTTGACTAAGCTTGTTACCTGACCATATCTGTTCACACAACCTTCATCGGGCTGACTTTGACATACACAAAGTCTCCCGACCTGAAAATCAACAATCTGTGCTTTCTGATTGTAATTCTGCTGACGATCTTGGAGCGGCTTCAATCTTTCTCTTATCAAATTGATCTTCATGAGCAGTTTCATCAGCAAAAGTGGCCCCAAACTGTTATCTCCGACCTCGTCAGAGTCAAAGGAGTACGGCACTTCCGGCCATACAAAGCCTACGTACGTGCATACGATAGGACTGAAAACTGTTGTTATAAGCAAACTCAATCAGCGGAATATGATTCCTCCCAACTTCCGCTAATGTCCAGAACACAATGTACTCAACAGATCTTCCTGAGACTGAATAGTCCTCTCAGATCTGTCCGGTCTGGTTGTCTGAGGATAAAGGCGTGTCTGGAAATGCAGTTCGTAAACCAAGCCTTGCTGAAACCTTTCCAAAGTTGGAAGTAAAGCGTCATCTCGATAGATACGTATCACACGAGGCACACCGGCAATCTGGGACTATTTTCCTTCACATAAAATCTGTGCCAACGATCATAACCGAATACCGTCTGTCTGATCGGAAAGAAAATGGCTGACTGGTTCAATCGGGTCACAACCACCCAAAATGGCATCATGACCTTGTCAGATCGAGGATAACCTAACGCAAAAAATCCATCGTTACCCTCCTCCCATTCTCACTCAGGATAGGCAACGACATGCAACATCCACATGGACGTGATGCTCTGCCTTCACCAACTGACGGCTTTCGCCATCTCGACACAAACTCTGCGTACATCCTTCTTCATCCCAGGCCACAAAACAAAAGTTTCATGTCAGCATACATCTTAACCCACTGCCTGGTATGAACAGTGTAGCCGAATGATGAGATTCACACAAATTCCTGCTCAAGTTTTCCAAACACATGTACCTACAACCTGTTCTTACAGTAAATTAACACCAGAATCAGAAAATTCGAAGAGTTCAGGAGTCTTACCAGATCAATCTGAGCTTCAACCTCGAATAATCAGAATCGACTTCTGGGCTTATTTGAATCCGTTGCTTCCATTGAAGACTGAATATCTATCTGAGCCACAACCAAATCACTGGAGGAAACCACTCCAACTGCAATCCTCCAAATCACAATACAGAAAGTCATCACAGGTAAAGCTGATACCTGAGAATCCAGAAGACTTCCTGCTCAAGCGTCCGCTTCCACATTCGCCTTCCCAGGCGAACTGAATAGTACCATAATGTAGTCCTGATCACTCGAGCCCCTCCTCTGTATCAGATACAGATCCTTCTGAGTAAACAATTTACTTCAGGCTTCTTAGATCAGTAAAGATCACACATCTGGACGCCATAACAGGTAATGACGCAAATCTTCAAAGTAAAAACTACTGGCAGCATAACTCCAAATCATGGTTCGGGTAATTTCTTACTCATGTGGTTTAGCTACGTCTCAAGCATAACAATTACTGACCCAATTGTTGCATCAGACGCACCCAATCCTTTAGTAGTAGCCGATCACTGAACACCTGGAAACCCTCCGTTACCTGACGGAGTGCCACACTGGAGCTGAAAGTCTAAACACTCCTTTTCAATCGAGAAACTGCTTCACAATCCGGTGTCCAAACAAAAGGTACTGACTTCTGAGTCATCTCGTCAGAGGAAGTCGAAATCTGTGAAAAACCATTCACAAACTTTCCTATATACCCTCCATGCCCAGAAACTAGCGTACCCAAATACCGTATGCGCCTTGGCAATCACAACAGCCTGAATCTCTGGATTCTACAGAAATCCTTCTCCGCTTAACCACGTGCCCCAAAATATGAAATGCTTTCACCAGAATTCCCACTTAGAAAATCTTGGCATACAGCTGAATGCCTCATCAAAGTCTCCAAACCACAATTCTCAAATGTCTGGCAATGATCATCCCTCAGATGTCCAAAAGAATATACCAGATATCGTCAATGAAGACGATCACAAACGATCCAAATATTCCCTGAATAATCGTCCAACAGATCCATAAAAATGCAGGCGATTGTTACCCCAAAAGGCTTAACCAAAAACTCGTAGTGGCCCGTACGTCGAGTACTGAAAGCCATTTTCACCACATCAGTTTTCCTTCACTCCTCACCTTGATAGTATCCGGATCTCAAACTCAATCTTCGAAAATACGCAAGATGGTAAGTTGATCAAACATAGCGTCAATCGCGAGCAATTGATACTTGTTCTGATCGTGACCTTGGTTCAAAATCTCTGTAATCAATACATCACGGATGTGTACTCGTCTTCTTATTCCCACAAACAGAGACTAGGTGCTCCCTGAGGGGGGGGGGGGGGGGGCGAAACACTAAGGACTACAAACCTCTGTCACACCAACTCCTGAGCTGAACTTTCAACTCAGAAAGTTCTTTTCGTGGCCATCCTGTACGGTCTTTCGATACTCGGAGCGGACCCGAAAAATCATCGATAGAGAACTCCAACATCTCTGCTATCCGGAGTGAACCAACCGACTCCTCAGGGAAAAACATCAGCAAACTCCCGTTTTTTATTTACCACGGGATCTCAAGAAACAGAACCAATACCTCCAGTTCAGATCCCGCACCGAAGCAAAATACTGGGCATCCTTTCTTCCACATTCTGACCACTCCAACACAGAAACCAGACTGGATAGAAACCTCGTAATCCCTGAAATACACCTCTCTCTACAGCCATAAGCATAACTCACTTGCTTCTTCAGACAGTCTATCTGGGCCTCATAGACTCAGCCAATCCATGCCCAGAATCAACATATACGAAGAAATCGGCATCGAATCAAACAGACTTTCCACTTCTTGCCAGAAATCTCGATTACACACAAACACAACTGTGAGCTAATCAATGGATTCCCAGCCGTAAAATCAAGACAAAGAAACCGGTAAAACCATCGAATCCAAATGTAAAAATCTCCAAAACAATGCTCGGACAGATAAGAAATGACTCGCTCCTGAGCATAATAAAACACGACAGGGCGATCAGAAATGTTAAACCGTACCTGTCACAAACATCCGGTAGCATCACGAGCTCCTGCTGACTCAGACTGTATAAACTGTGGCTGAACTGGAACGTGAGCTGAAAGCAATCAAACTACTTGCTTCCATCGAATGCGAAGGTGCGTCTCCGTGGTTGCAGAATGACCACCACTCTCCAGCAAATACCTCAGGGCGTGGAGGAAACAGTCTCGGTCCTTCCTGACTGACTGAACCAACAGGTCTGACAAAGCCCTTCAGATCGCTGCTCAATCCCATCTGTGTACATTCAGCAATCCTATGTCCGGCTGACCACATCTGAAACAATAGACCAGCTATCCTGTAGCATGGCCATGGTGTCGCCGTCCACAATTCTGGCCACACAGGTGCCGTTACTGACTGATCCAGAGACTAGTCGTACGGTAGCAGTAACCAGACGTCCTCCGCTCTTCCTGGAAATCTCCAGAACCTGATCCGGAAAAAAATCTCCCTTCCCAGAGAGACACACTGCCAGTATGACTCTCCTCCAAACCTCTTCCTACTCGCAGTCCACCGCTCTGTGATAGCAGTCCATGATCATTCCAATCAGACGAGCTGCCTCCACAAGCTCAGAGAAATCGTTAATCCGTACGTACAGAGCTGCCTCTAATGTGTCTCGTAAGCCTCCGGAAATCTGTAGCACCTCTCAGCAGACTGCTAACCACTTGCGGAGCCGTACTGGCTAATGCAGTATAACCAGCCTCGTACTGCAGCACGTCTTGCTCCTGAACAAGTCACAGAAAACTCTCCTTGCATCTGCTGTCGTGTCAGAAGGGGAAAAACAACCTAGTCCCGAAAATACTTCAGTGAATCCTCTCCATAGTGATCAAGAGCTTCAATCTGCCCTGAAATCTGGCTGTTGCTGGCCATCCACAGTGCTCAGCCTCTCCGTCCTAACTGAAAAAACAGCTTAACGGAACCATTCCGGTCTGTAGGACACTGCATACCTCAAAAGTCTTCTCCAATTCCTCACCACTCCCTCGGCAGCTCTGGCTCAACAGCGTCCCTACAAAACCTCGGAGACTTCAACCTCAAAAATAACTGCAGGTGTCGATCATTGTACTACAGATCTAACACCCCGAAGCTCTGCTCTGAGTCTCGCTTCCTCATTGGCAACAAGTGAAGCAAACTGTGAAAGCGTATCAGCCACCGACCAACTGGGGCGTACTCCCACTGGTGCTGCCTGGGATGCACCTCTGACCGCTCTGACATGTCGGTCTGGCTGATCCATAAACAGATAGAAATTCCGGAGAAAATTCCACGAAAACTATCACAAAACCAACAACAAAAT